>CM060433.1:70844259-71444259 GCA_030545235.1 Helianthus tuberosus
AGGTAATAAGGCCAAGAATAGGTGTGAAAACCGCAAACTCTCGACTAAAGTTGCCTAATCAGCTTGCGTTTTAGCTACAAACGAGGAGAATCATACCAAAACAGGAGTGAAATCCATATTTTGATGAATAATCTCCTCAATTTTTATCAAAAACGAGGACGGAAGTTGCAAGATAGGGGTGAAACCCTAACCTTGACGACTCGTCCCGCTTTTATACAAAAACTCCCACCAAAGTTCGATGGACTCCAACGATCTAGAGACGCAATATAACCAATGGGAATTGCGCCAACGCCCAAGAATCGAGGCAAAGGCATAGTCCTGGAGGTAATTGTGCAGGATTCTTGCGAATAGTCGAACCACTTTGGTTAGTCGAAGTCTATTAGCCACAGACAATCTACCCTCGATTTATTGATCTTTATGAAATTTTATGCATTTTCTGTTATTTTGTTAATGTTTTGAGGTACTATTGATTTCAACCCGACACTATTGCTCCCGCTAAAACACAAAACCCACACAACTCATCGCTAGCGAATCGACAATAGAAGCAATCAGAAGGCTTTGTATGCTCCTAGGTACTTTTAGTGACTAAGTTATGTATGTGTTCTGCTATTGTGCTTACCTGTTTAGGAATAATGTGATTATATGCTCTATGTGTTTATGTGACTTTGTGCGATTCTGTGATTTTGTGACTATATGCGATTATATGGTACGTGTTACTGAGCTTTAGTAGTGGTAGACGTGTGAGGTGAGATTCGAATACATGTGTTGAGTTCCGTGGCGATGTCTATTGCAGACAATGTCGTCTGGATCTCGTCATACGCTCTCTCGTCAGGAAAAGAGGGACCGACGTCTTGCCTCCATCATCGCGAAAAGTGTGGCAAAAGCTGTGAGCGATGTATATGAGAACGCCAGCAAATCATCCGAGGAGTCGAGGACTGAAGGTCCCAAAGCTGTCACGAGACCTTTCAGTTTCAAACAATTCAAGTCATGTGGGCCGAAAGAATTCACAGGCGAAGGAGGTCCTACTGCACTATTCCACTGGTTTGACTCTATCGAGGTTACTCTGCGACAAAGTGGTTGCCCTGATGACCTTCGAACTCTGAACGCTACCGGCGTCTTTCAGTCCCGTGCTTTGGACTGGTGGACGGCCGAGAGGAACAAGAGAGGGAATGATGCAGCTTACGGTTTGTCGTGGGATGAGCTCAAGGAAGTCATGCTAGAGGAATTCTGCCCTCCTCACGAGCGTCAAAAGCTTGAAGATGAATTTTGGCACATACATCAGAAGGATGGAGACAATGCTGGCCTTACTGCTCGCTTCAAACAGCTTAGCATTATCTGTCCTGACCAGGTCAAGACTCCTGAGATGACCATCAAGAAGTACATCCGAGCCCTGCCCGACTGCGTCGCTGATTTTGTGCAAGCGGCTAAGACTGCCACGATCGAAGAAACCTCTCTGCTGGCCGCTGAAATCAATGACAAAAGGGTTAAGGCTGGGGTGTGGGATAAGACCTCCAAGCATCTGCATCAAGCTACCACTACTGCACCGACCGCTGAACCTACCTCGTCCAGCAACAAGAGAAAGAACAAGAGAAAGAACAGCTCCACCAACAAGAACTGTGCGATTACTGCTGCACCGATCCAAGCTGTACCTGCCCAACAGTGTCAAGTAGCGGCGCCTGTGGCCAATGCACCGCCAGCCAAGCGTGCATATACTGGACCACACCCACTCTGCCCTACTTGCACCTATCATCACCCGACTGCTATTCAATGCCGCTTCTGTGCTCATTGCAACGTCTACGACCACTTTACCGCCAACTGCCGTATTCGCCAAGCTCCTGCCAATCCAGCTCTACTCGCTGCCCCATAGGGCCAACAAGCTCCTCCGGCACCCGCAGTCAAAGCCAGAGCATGCTTCACGTGTGGCGACCCGAATCATTTCGCCAACATGTGCCCGAACAGGGTAGTGAAACAAGAACCGCAGCAACAGCAACAACAACAGGCAGCACGCGCCAGAACTTTCAATCTCAATGTGCGTCAAGCCCAGGCCGACAACAACGTGGTCAATGGTACGTTCCTTGTGAATGGTATTTATGCTTCATGTTTGTTTGATACTGGAGCCGATAATTGCTTTGTGTCACTCGAATTTGAGAAACTCCTTAGTCGTAAACGTTCCCGACTCTCCTCTGCATTCGATGTTGAAGTCGCTACCGGAAGAACCGTCGCTGTAAACTCCGTTATTCTTGATTGCACTCTCGAGCTCAACAATCACATTTTCTCAATCGATCTCATCCCAATGCAACTAGGAAGCTTTGATGTCATAGTAGGCATGGACTTTCTTCGCGAAAACCATGCCGAAGTTGTGTGCTTCGATAAAATGATTCGTTTTTCGCTCGCAAATGGTGATTCATTGTGCGTTTATGGTGATACTACTTCGAAGGGTTTCAAGCTTATGTCATGCCTACAAGCTAGCAAGTATCTCCGCAAGGAATACAGGGCTTTCTTGGCTCACGTCGTAGCAGCGGAGAAGGAAAAGAAAGAGAAGAAGAAAGTAAAAGACGTTCCAGTGGTTCGAGAATTTCCTCAAGTTTTTCCAGAGGATCTTCCCGGCCTACCTCCGAAGCGTGATATCGATTTTCGCATTGATCTCATTCCTGGAGCTAATCCTATCGCCAGAGCTCCTTATCGACTCGCGCTGTCCGAAATGCGCGAACTCTCAACCCAACTCCAGGAATTGCTTGAAAAAGGCTTTATTCGCCCGAGCACCTCTCCCTGGGGCGCACCAGTCCTTTTCGTTAAAAAGAAGGACGGGTCGTTCCGGATGTGCATCGACTACCGGGAATTGAATAAGTTGACTATCAAGAACCGCTATCCTCTTCCTTGAATCGACGATTTGTTTGATCAGCTACAAGGCGCTACGTGGTTCTCAAAGATCGATCTACGTTCAGGATATCACCAGCTGCGCATACAAGAGGAGGATATACCCAAAACCGCGTTTCGCACTCGTTACGGCCATTACGAATTCGTTGTCATGCCTTTTGGCCTAACCAATGCACCAGCAGTTTTCATGGACCTGATGAATCGGGTGTGTAAACCGTATCTTGACCGTTTCGTCATCGTGTTCATCGATGATGTCTTGATCTATTCCAAAACGAGAGCCGAACACGCGCAACATCTACGTTTGGTTCTCGAGTTACTCCAGGGGAACCAACTCTACGCCAAATTCCCCAAGTGCGAGTTTTGGTTGGGGGAGGTTCAGTTTCTGGGTCACATCGTAAATAGTCAGGGTATTCACGTCGATCCTGCGAAGATTGAAGCTGTTAAGAGCTGGGTTACGCCTAAGAACCCGACTGAAGTCCGCTCCTTTCTCGGGCTAGCGGGCTATTATCGACGATTTATCGAAGGATTCTCGAAGATTGCTGTACCACTCACTTCTCTCACTCATAAGGACCAGCCTTTTGTCTGGGGAACCAAACAAGAGTCTGCCTTTCGAACCCTCAAACACATGCTTTGCAATGCTCCTGTTCTCACACTACCCGATGAAAACGATAATTTCATTGTCTACTATGATGCTTCTAACCTTGGTCTCGGTTGTGTCTTAATGCAACGAGACAAGGTCATAGCTTACGCATCTCGTCAGCTCAAAATCCACGAGAAGAACTATACAACCCACGATCTCGAGCTAGGCGCAGTTGTTTTTGCATTAAAGATTTGGTGACACTACCTATATGGTACAAGGTGTACGATCTTCACCGATCACAAGAGCCTACAACACATCTTTAATCAGAGGGAACTAAACATGCGTCAACGCCGATGGGTAGAACATCTCAACGATTACGACTGTGAGATTCGTTATCACCCAGGCAAAGCAAATGTTGTTGCCGACGCACTTAGCAGATGGAGTTATCTGCTCAGCACTCGAAATGTTCAAGCCCAGCACAACCTCGAAGCTCTTATTCGCGACGCCCAGCATGCATGTTTCAACGAGCGCACTTTGAAGAAAGAAAGAATCTACCACGATGGAGCCCAACTTGTGAGCAAATCAAACGGGATATTCCATTTCTTAGACAAAATTTGGATTCCCAAGCGAACCAACCTGCGGCAAATTATCATGGATGAAGCCCACAAATCCCGATACTCTATTCTTCCTGGTGCTGACAAAATGTACCATGACCTTCGATATAGGTACTGGTGGCCGGGTATGAAACGGGATATCGCTCTCTACGTCGGAAAATACCTAACGTGTGCTAGAATCAAGGCTGAACATCAAAGACCCTCTGGCTTGCTCGAACAACCTCCAATCCCCATGTGGAAGTGGGAGAGCATAGCTATGGATTTCGTAACCAAGCTTCCAACCACGTCATCAGGTCACGACAGCATTTGGGTTGTTATTGACCGTTTGACTAAATCAGCTCACTTTCTACCAATACGAGAAGACTACAAGGTAGAACGATTAGCCCGAATCTACACCGACGAGATCATTTGTCGACATGGGACGCCTCGTGACATCATCTCTTATCGTGATGCTCGGTTTACTTCACGATTGTGGGAAACGTTTCAAACGGCGCTCGATACAACGCTTAATCTAAGTACTGCGTTCCACCCACAAACCGACGGTCAGACTGAAAGAACGATTCGTACTCTTGAAGACATGCTCCGTTCGTGTGTCCTAGACTTCAGTGGTAATTGGGATAGACACCTCCCGTTAGTCGAATTCTCGTATAACAACAGCTACCAGGCTAGCATCCGAATGGCACCTTTCGAGGCCTTATTCGGAAGAAGATGTCGATCGCCTATTGTGTGGCACGAGATCGGTCACTCGCAACTAACCGGTCCGGAGCTGCTACAAGAAACGACAGACAAAATTTTCCAAATTCGAGACAACCTAGCGAAAGCTCGGGATAGACAGAAAGTTCTCGCCGATAAAAAGCGCAAGCACCGTGAATATGGCGTTGGTGACTACGTACTCCTAGATGATCTACAAGTGAACGAAACATTACACTTCGTGGAAAAGCCTGTCGAAATCATGGATCGCCAAACCAAAGAACTCAGGCGCTCGCGCATTCCTATTGTGAAAGTCCGATGGGAAGGCAAACGAGGTGCGGAGTTCACTTGGGAACTCGAAAGCGACATGAAGGCCAAGTACCCGCAGTTGTTTAATTAGAGAGATAATCTTAGAGAGAGAAAGTCTAGAGAGAGAAAGTCTCTCACGTGATTCCCGGACTTGTACACGTCATCATAGTCAATAGAATCACGATTATTGAATACGTTTAATTTAGCGATTTTCAGAGAAAATGTGAAGGATAAGAAAGATGAGGAAATTGCTCAAAATCCGAGCAATCGATCTCCTGCTCAGATACCACTTTATCATAGTCATCATAGTCAATAGAATCACGATTATTGAATACGTTTAATTTAGCGATTTTCAGAGAAAATGTGAAGGATAAGAAAGATGAGGAAATTGCTCAAAATCCGAGCAATCGATCTCCTGCTCAGATACCACTTGTAGAATCGGTTTTGACTCCGTTACGATTACGTTTAGTCACACACGTTCACGGATTCCGCACGTCGAACGTGTTGTTATGCAATCGAACCGGAGATAAATCCGGACCTACAATAATCAGGGTTTTGAAAGAAAAAGAAAAAGGTTTTGAAAATGAAAAATTGGAAATTGAAAAAGATTTCTCTCAAACGGCTTCGAATTGAAATCTAAAATTTTATAGGCTTTTAAATTAGATATTTTCGCACATCATATCCAAAATCAGCGATTTTAACCGTAAAATCCCGATTAGTTTAACGATTTTCAATGGTCCAAACGAAGAACTCTCACACGTGATTCACGAACTAGTTACAGCTTTCAGCTTAATTTCGGGACGAAATTTCCTAAACAAGGGGAGGCTGTAACACCCCGTGTTTTCACGAGTGAAAGTCAAAGTCAAGGTCAAAGTCAACGACCGATTTCGCGCGACGTGACTCGCAGAATTGTTTTTATTATATTTAGATTATGTGGAGTAAATGTCGTACATTGCAATAATCGAATCATGCTAACCGTATTTCAACCGACCTACGACTGTGAACGATAGGAAGTAACAATGCGATAAAGTTAATCAAGCTATGCTAATCAAATCGACATCAAATCGTAATTCGAGCTATGTATTTTACTTGTTGTTTATACGTATGTGTGTGTGCCTTACGTGTTACCTGTGCATGTTTATTTTATGTTATGTTGTGATAAACAAGCGAACTCAATCGAACTCGAAGTCTAACTCGAATGTAAACGAACCCAAACCCGAATCCCGAGTCGAACCACATAAGAAGTAGTTAGGACTGAAAGTAATTTGACTAGGAAACCCTATCGAATCGCTCGCAAATCGAAACCGAATCAACATCGCACCAAACACACCAAAGCAGGCGGTATCCGCACGGATGGCCAATCCGCACGGATTTCCAATCCGCACGGATTGCCAGTCCGCACAGATGACCAGTCCACGCGGATAGCCTACCCGGGTGCGTGCCATGCGCACGGCTCGCCCCTTTCCCTTTTTGGCATCCTATAAATACACGGGTCACTCTCCACTTTTTCCACTTTTGGCAAGTGACGTCCGAACCGCACGCATTCTTCACTATTTCTCAGATTTCTCCCAAACCAGGTAAGATCTTGCACTAATTCTTGTACGTCTTTGATCATTACACAATTCTACACATTTCCATCTTTCAAATCTTCACTTTTAACCATGAAATCACCCGGATTTGAGGTATTCTCGGGTGACGTCATCATGAAGTTCATAAGAACTTCAAGCTTGGCCTCATTCCACCAAGAATATCTCAGATCTAAACGGTTTCCATAAGATTTCACAATAATCTCACCTAGATCTAAACTTTTCTAAGGATAAAAGAGTTGAAAGAAATAAACCTAAGTTCTCTCCTTCTTTTACCCTTAAAACCGGTACGAATCAGATCGGTTCTAGTGTTCTACTCGTTGATAGTGATTCACTAGTTCTAGATCTGGAACCCGACCCACAGACAACTGATTTCGGGGATAACCGGGATGACTGTTCTGAGTCGCCGACAGGCCGAGTTAGGGTGGTTCCTGACCGGTCTAGTCACGCGGGTGAGAACACAACTCCAAGTGGTTGCCACGTAATCAGAACGTCTCGATAAACGACAACAGAAACCAAGTGTAGACGAACGGAACAACCAGACAGTTGTCCGCACGGACTAGCTGTCCGCATGGACAAGCTGTCCGCACGGACAGGCTGTGCGCACGGATTACCATCCGCACACACAGGTCATCCGGACGAGTTGTCACCCGGACGAGCTACCCTTGGGACCCATTTTCCAAACAAGGTTTGAGTATCGACGAATGAGCAATCCGGACGGACAACCTCTGAATGGATTACTCTTCGGATCATGAGATACTAAGGCCTTAAAATAAATTCAAAAAATGTTCATCCGCACGGCCAGGTCGTACGCACGGACTACCATACGCACAGACTGTCGTCCGCGCGACCGGCTTGAAAGGTAGAAACACTTATGTGTTTTCTAAATGCTACAATGAAAACTCCAAAGCACAAGCCATCATACACAAACACATCTCAGGAAGAAACAATCCACTTGAACGTTTATCCACACAAACAACTTGTCCGTACGGATAAGTCACCCGCACGCACAACTAGTCCGCACGGGTTACCACCCGCACGGACAGTCGTACGCACGGATAACTTATCCGGATGGATCACCATCCGCACGCATCACCATCCGCACGCATCCCCACCCGCACGGATGGGTCATGCGCACGGATGACTTCTACTCACGGATAACTGATCCGCACGATCAGTCATCCTACCCACTCTCACTCTCACTTGTACTGTTTTACGTGCCACTTATCATTACGTTATCGAATCTATTCAGGCTAACCGTACTCGCTGTAAAGCGCTCCCTTCAATCCACAATCGCTGTGAGTATACTCGAACCCTTTTTGCTTTTAGCACTTTTGGGTGTTACATACGTTACAACTATTCAAACTACAACTATCACACTACTCAAGCTATTTTAACGCTTAACCATTAATGCATGTTATACGTGGCTTATGAATGCTTGTTTGTTATGTTTACACATGGAATGCTGTCACCCTGCCTTAGCAACGATAGTACTATAGTTTGGACTCAGCACCCGTTCACACGGGGGTTGTTAAGGATCTTTTACTTGCATGGATTACAGTGGTAATCGTGTATTGCGAACTGCCTCGGGCAGTCAACCCGCAGTCATTCGTATCGATGGATCTATGTCGATAACTAACGTGCTTCATTTCACTATGTGTACGTGCCGGTTATGCGTAAACGAATTCGAACTCTATATGCTATTATCAAACTTGTAAGCTCACCTTTACATTTTATGTATTGACTTTATTTTAACGTATGTGACAGGTGCTTAGGATGCATATGTGGTAGGGAATGGAAGCTAGAATAACGTTTTAGAGCCCAACAAATAGTTGTCTGTAGATAACTTATTAGGGGTCTCTAGAAGCAGATAAACAATTGCTACTTATTTAAATCTGAGAACTCAACAAGGTGACGGTGAAGAACCGTTATCCACTACCGCATATCGACGACTTGTTCGACCAGCTGCAAGGGTCGAGCTACTATTTAAAGATTGATTTGAGATCGGGTTATCACCAGCTGAGAGTCCGGGAAGAGGACGTCTCCAAAACAGCTTTCAGAACTCGATACGGACACTATGAGTTTTTGGTCATGCCTTTTGGGATGACAAACGCACCTGCGGTTTTCATGGACTTGATGAACCGAGTGTGTAAGCCTTACCTGGACAAGTTCGTTATAGTCTTCATCGACGACATCCTGATCTATTCCAAGAGTCGGGAGGAACACGAGCAGCATCTGCGACTTATTCTGGAACTCCTTCGAACAGAACAGCTTTATGCAAAGTTCTCGAAATGCGACTTCTGGCTTCGAGAAGTCCATTTCCTAGGCCACGTGGTGAACAAGGATGGGATTCATGTTGATCCATCCAAGGTAGACTCGATTAAGAACTGGCCTGCACCTCGTACACCGAAGGAAATTCGCCAATTCTTGGGTTTGGCGGGATACTACCGGAGATTCATAAAGGATTTTTCTAAGATTGCACAGCCTCTCACCTCACTAACGCAGAAGGGCGTTGTTTATCGCTGGGGAAACGCACAGGAGTTGGCATTTCAGCACCTAAAGGATCGACTTTGTAGCGCACCTATCCTTTCCTTGCCGGAGGGCACAGACGATTTTGTGGTTTATTGTGACGCATCAATTCAAGGTCTTGGTTGCGTGTTGATGCAACGAGATAAGGTTATAGCCTACGCCTCACGCCAACTCAAGGTTCATGAAAAGAACTACACGACGCACGACCTAGAGCTGGGAGCTGTTGTTTTTGCACTTAAGTTATGGCGGCATTACCTGTATGGTACCAAGTGCGCCATCTACACTGACCACAGGAGCCTCGAGCATATCTTCAAGCAGAAGGAACTGAATATGCGACAACGACGATGGGTCGAGCTGCTGAATGATTACGAGTGCTCAATCAGGTATCACCCGGGCAAGGCCAATGTTGTGGCTGACGCCCTTAGTCGAAAGGACACTGCACCACGGCGCGTGCGAGCTTTACAACTCACAATCCACTCTAGTCTCCCTTCTCAGATACGAGCAGCTCAGATAGAAGCACTGAAACTAGAAAACGTCAGGGCTGAAGCCCTACGCGGATCAAAGCAACGATTAGAACAAAAGGGAGACGGTGCTTACTACGTAACGGGACGCGTTTGGGTCCCACTCTATGGCAACCTACGAGAGCTTGTGATGGATGAAGCACACAAGTCTCGCTACTCAGTACACCCTGGATCAGATAAGATGTATCATGATATCAAAACTACGTACTGGTGGCCTAGCATGAAGGCCCACATAGCAACTTACGTCAGCAAGTGTCTGACTTGTGCGAGGGTCAAGTCCGAATACCAGAAACCCTCAGGCCTACTCCAACAACCAGAGATACCTCAATGGAAATGGGAGCAAATTTCCATGGATTTTGTTACTGGCCTACCTAGATCCCAGCGCGGGAACGATACTATTTGGGTGATCGTGGATCGACTCACAAAATCCGCACACTTCTTGGCTATCAAGGAGACGGATAAGTTCTCCACTCTTGCAGAAATCTACATCAAAGAAATTGTTTCGAGGCACGGGGTGCCCACCTCCATTATCTCAGATCGAGATGCACGTTTCACTTCAGAGCTGTGGCAAGCAATGCACAAATCCTTTGGCTCACGATTAGATATGAGCACAGCGTATCACCCTCAGACGGACGGGCAGTCAGAGCGCACTATTCAAACCTTAGAAGACATGCTTCGTGCATGTGTAATCGACTTTGGCAACCGCTGGGAAAAGCATCTGCCACTTGTGGAATTCTCGTACAATAACAGCTACCACACCAGCATTGGAGCTGCTCCGTTTGAGGCATTGTACGGACGTAAATGCCGGTCTCCTCTTTGCTGGGCAGAGGTGGGAGATAGTCAGATCACTGGTCCAGAATATGTGGTAGATACAACCGAGCAAATCGCTCAGATACGAAAACGCATGACGGCCGCTCGCGAACGTCAGAAAGTTTACGCCGACATGGGCAGGAAACCACTTGAGCTCCAGGTTGGGGAGCGGGTACTACTCAAAGTTTCACCCTGGAAGGGGGTGGTTCGTTTTGGTAAACGCGGTAAACTTAACCCACGATACGTTGGACCTTTCGAGGTCATTGAGAAAATAGGCAGGGTGGCCTACAGATTGAACTTACCAGCGGAACTCGGAGCAGTTCACAACGTTTTTCACGTGTCTAATCTGAAGAAGTGTCCGTCAGATGAGACCCACGTAGTTCCTTTGAAGGAACTCACGATCGACGAGCAGTTACGATTCGTCGAGGAACCAGTCGAAATCACGGACCGGGATGTTAAGGTCCTCAAGAGCACCAGAATACCTCTCGTTCGAGTTCGTTGGAACTCACGTCGCGGCCCAGAGTTCACCTGGGAGCGCGAAGATCAGATGAAACAAAAGTATCCCCAACTGTTCGCAAACAGTACACCCACTACTGAGGCCGAAGCTACGGAATTTCGGGACGAAATTCCAGATCAACGGGGGGTGGATGTGACACCCCAGGAAAACCGGGAAAACCATACAACTTAACTAGCTTCCTCAGTGAGTGCTTACCAAATTTCGGGACGAAATTTCTTTCAACTTGGGGATGATGTGACAACTCGAAATCTAGAACCTTTCGTGTATGCTTAAACGCGTGGCTAGTTAGCTTATGTGATTAATGACAAATGAACCTTTACGTGATTATGTGTTATTTGTGTGTGCTTGTGAGTATGCGATGTAGGTATATATGAACCGAGACACAAGAACCCGACTCGAGACCATGTGGTCTCGAGTGAACGATGCAACATTGGGCCGGTTGGGCCACACACCCACACTTAGCCTATCCGAGAGCCCACTAGGGTGTATTACTAGGAGCGGATATATAAACTTGATAGTTAGACATGTTGCCATTTTGATAACACTCATACTCTCCTCTACACACACACTCTCTATTCTCTCACTAAAACCCTAGACACCAAGCATCACACTCTTCTCCTTCTTCTCGGATCAAACCAACCGACCTCAAAAGGATTTCTCGGATTTGCTTGTTCACACCAAACAAAGCTTCATCTTTCACCACCTCACAACCGGTTAGTGTTTATGATGTTTGTTAGTGTTTATGATGCTTGTTAGTGTTTATGATGTTTGTTGGTTAGTGTTTATGATGTTTGATGTTATGGATGACATGATTGAACTAGAACCGTTTGTACAATGATGATGTGCTTGTGAATCGTGTGTATGATGTTGATAATCGGAACATGCTTTGATTTCGGATATGTGGCATAATGAACTCATGATGTTTTGTGTTTAAATGTAGTCTAAAACACTAGTTGTTGATGTTCATATAAATCGGATTGTGTACTCTTGTGTTAAGAACCGAAAGCTTGCTATTAGGGTGATTTGTTGATAAGTTGTTCATGATTCTTGTTAGACCTAGGTTCATAGGAATGAAGATGAACTACTTGAATATTGAAGAACAAGATGAACATGATGAACACATGAAGAACTTGTTGAATATCATATGAACATGTTGAATATTTGAAATCTGATATGTTTGATCCATTTTTAGTAATTTGCTAGACAAGAAACATGTTTAAGGATTTTGGTTGGATAGTACAAACTGTTACATGAAATCAGAATGTTAGTGGGTAGTACACTGTACCGAATCAGCTCCTGTCCAACCGAAACCATCAGTTGCGACTCGAAACCAAGCACAACGAGTCGAGATCCCCGATTGCGACACCGGTTGCGAGTCGCAAACACCTGGTTGCGACTCGAAACCACACATGATCAGCACACCAACTGGGTGACTCGGAACCACAGTTGCGAGTCCAGTTGCGACTCGTAACCAAAACAGCACGAACCGAAACCGTGGTTGCGAGTCCGGTTGCGACTCGAGCCCATGTGCATGTACACACTATTTGGGCTCTCACTGTTACGGGCCGAAGTGCTTGGGCCGGACTATTGGGCCTTGTTCGCTTGTATACTGAACTCATAAGTGTCTTTGTGAACCGTATGGTTATGAGTGTATGCCATAAATTATACCTGCATGCTACCTGCTATTATACGTGTATGCCATACGTGCACTACTTGAATACGAACCTGATTGTATGATACAACTATGATAGGACGTGAGTAGCCACAACATTGCTTGTTTGACTTTTCTGTGTTTCTACCGAGCAAACCAAGGTGAGTTCACACCCTCTACAAAGCATGGGATTCCCAGGGGTCGGGAATTGGGGTTAAGGAACTGGGTTCCTCGTCCTCCTTGGGTAGGACAGCAAAGGTTCAGGAATGTAATTCCTCGTCCTCACGGACAGATAACTCGTACTAGACCAAAACTCTATCACGAAGTCCCTCATTTTGTATATCGACTTAATCGCCGGGCCAATGGCGAGCGGGTCATTAGTTAGATAGCGCTATTTAGGTCTGACAAACCTCACACCGTGCCGCAGAGGACGGGCGTGAACTAATGGATCTGGGGCACGTCAATGATGATAGACATTGACAGTTTCAGGGCACTTAAACATGACTACAGTCAGCAGTCGATATGGTAACGAGTCTAGTAGATACATGGGGTAGCCCCCACGGCCGAAATGCCAGACAACTAACACGGGGTAGCCCCCACGGCAGGATTGCCAGAGTAACCGGGAATAAACAAGTCACGTTTTTAACTATGGGGTAACCCCCACGGCAGGATGCCAGCTAAAGGAAACTGTTTTCGAAACAACTTAAAACGAACACCCAACCGTGAACTCACTCAACTTGTTGTTGACTCGTTACTACATGCTTTGCAGGTCCTTAGGTTCTTAGCTGGAGCTTGCATGGAGGAGGATCGTTGTGGGACATGGACGCTTGTGTGCCATGTTAAACTTTGAAACAATTAAACTTATGTTTTGATTTGAGACTTATGCTTCCGCTTGCAACTTAACTATGTTTGTTTGAACACCAATTGTATTGGTTGGATTTTTATAACTACTTATATGCTTGTTCAATATGATTGGTGGCTGGATCCTGGTCAGTCACGCCTCCAAGCGGTGGTATTCCGCAGGTGGATTTTGGGGGTGTGACTGATTGGTATCAGAGCCATTGGTTATAGAGAACTTGGTTTTAATAAAGGGGAAAACGTTTTTGTTAAAACCAGACTATAACCTGTACCGTGCTCAACGGTCCACAACGATGCTTCACTCCACATGCAAGGCTCGACATTCTAGGTGATATGATCTGTGTATATATTGCCTACTTGTTAGTTACATAGTACATTGCTTATGGTATACCTGGTTAGTATAACTACTGTTGCTTGAACACATGCGTGCTTGCTCTATTTTATCGTCGTACTTTCGCGAAACCCCTCTCACTCACGTTTTTCTTGATGTGAAGATCATGTCTGGACGCGTTAACCTAACACAAGCCCAGTTGACGGCTTTGATCAACGAACGAGTTGCCGCAGCACTTGCAGCTGCACACGCAGGAGGTATATCCTGCAGTCCGAACTCATTCTAGGATCTTTAGGATCCTACTCTCGTGAACCAACCTTTGTGTTAAACTCTGTCTTTTCTTTCACCTACGATAGGTCAGCACGTTCAGCCACCCGTGTGCACTTTTAAGACTTTCATGGACTGCCGACCAACTACTTTTAGCGGCACTGAAGGAGCAGTAGGTCTCCTACACTGGTTTGAGAAGCTAGAATCTGTCTTCGAAATGTGTGAATGCCCGGAGGCGCGCAGGGTGAAGTATGCTACCGGTACTCTCGAGGGTTTAGCCCTCACATGGTGGAACGCTCAGGTTCAGATGCTAGGGTTGGTAGCTGCCAACGCCACCCCATGGGAGAATTTTAAGGAAATGATCAAGGAAGAATACTGCAGTCGTGATGAGATTCACAAACTAGAAGTGGAGTTCTTCAACCTCAAGATGACGGGATCGGAAATTGAAGCTTATGTGAAAAGGTCGAACAAACTGGCAATTCTGTGCCCTACTATGGTGGATCCTCCCATCAAACGCATCGAACTATTTCTTCAGGGCTTAGTGCCAGAAATCCAAAGTCATGTGACTTCAGCGAACCTCGCCACCTACCAGCAAACCGTTCAGTTGGCTCACCGTCTCACGGATCAGGCGGTGGAGCAGAACAAGTTACCAAAACGCATAGGTGCTGCAACTACTTCTGGTACCTCCAGTGACAACAAACGGAAATGGGATGGAACTTCAAGTAAGGGTTCAACTTCGGTTCAGTCTCAGTCCCAGCAGAGAAAGACTGAAGACTACAAGAGCCCTAATCAGCAATCGTCGGGTGGTCAAAGTCATGGTGGGTACAAAGGAAATCACCCCAAATGCAATCGCTGCAGCCTGCACCACAGCGGGCCATGCACCAGGGGCAACTGTCATCGGTGCAACAAGCCTGGTCACGCTGCAAAGGATTGCAGGAGCTTATACCCCGCCAGTCAGAATCGTCAGCAAGCTCAACAGAACCAGCGCCAGCAGCAGCAACAGCAAGGTGATAACAAAGGGTGCTTTCAGTGTGGAGCTGAGGGCCACTTCAAGAGAGATTGTCCCCAACTGAACAGGAACCAGAACAACAACAACAACAATAACAACAATCAGGGGAATGGTAACAATGGGAACAACAACAACAATGGCGCCAGGGGGCGGATGTTTGTGATCGGCCAAGGTGAAGCAAGGAATGACCCCAATGTTGTGGCGGGTAAGTTCCTTCTCGACGACTTTTATGTTTCCGTTTTATTTGATTCGGGTGCCGACACTAGCTACGTGTCACTAGAAGTTAGTCGAATGCTTAAGCGTATTCCAACACCTTTGAACAACAAGCACACCGTAGAACTAGCAAATGGTAAGAGTTTAGAAGCCACACACGTAGTCAAGGGTTGTAAACTTATTCTCGCTGACCAGACCTTCTCTATCGACCTCATTCCTATCGTTTTGGGTAGTTTCGACGTTGTCATTGGGATGGATTGGTTATCCCAGCACAGAGCAGAGATTCTTTGCAACGAGAAGGTTGTCCGTATTCCAGGTTCCGGTGGCGAACCTCTCATGATTCATGGCGACAAGAGGAGTGCTGTTGAGAACGTCATTTCTCTCCTTAAGGCCCAAAAGTGCTTGCGAAAGGGCCACACTGCTATTTTGGCTCTCGTTACTGACACCTCAGAAAAAGAGAAGAAGATAGGAGATTTTCCAGTTGTACGCGATTATCCAGAGGTATTTCCTGAGGAATTACCTGGTCATCCGCCTCATCGCCAAGTCGAGTTTCAGATCGAACTAGCTCCTGGAGCTGCGCCCATAGCTCGTGCACCTTATCGTTTAGCCCCATCAGAGTTGAAAGAACTCTCCACGCAATTACAAGAACTCTTGGATAAGGGTTTTATTCGTCCTAGCTCATCGCCCTGGGGAGCTCCAGTGTTATTTGTAAAGAAGAAGGACGGTACTTTCAGAATGTGCATCGACTACCGAGAACTCAACAAGGTGACGGTGAAGAACCGTTATCCACTACCGCATATCGACGACTTGTTCGACCACCTGCAAGGGTCGAGCTACTATTCAAAGATTGATTTGAGATCGGGTTATCACCAGCTGAGAGTCCGGGAAGAGGACGTCTCCAAAACAGCTTTCAGAACTCGATACGGACACTATGAGTTTTTGGTCATGCCTTTTGGGATGACAAACGCACCTGCGGTTTTCATGGACTTGATGAACCGAGTGTGTAAGCCTTACCTGGACAAGTTCGTTATAGTCTTCATCGACGACATCCTGATCTATTCCAAGAGTCGGGAGGAACACGAGCAGCATCTGCGACTTATTCTGGAACTCCTTCGAACAGAACAGCTTTATGCAAAGTTCTCGAAATGCGACTTCTGGCTTCGAGAAGTCCATTTCCTAGGCCACGTGGTGAACAAGGATGGGATTCATGTTGATCCATCCAAGGTAGACTCGATTAAGAACTGGCCTGCACCTCGTACACCGAAGGAAATTCGCCAATTCTTGGGTTTGGCGGGATACTACCGGAGATTCATAAAGGATTTTTCTAAGATTGCACAGCCTCTCACCTCACTAACGCAGAAGGGCGTTGTTTATCGCTGGGGAAACGCACAGGAGTTGGCATTTCAGCACCTAAAGGATCGACTTTGTAGCGCACCTATCCTTTCCTTGCCGGAGGGCACAGACGATTTTGTGGTTTATTGTGACGCATCAATTCAAGGTCTTGGTTGCGTGTTGATGCAACGAGATAAGGTTATAGCCTACGCCTCACGCCAACTCAAGGTTCATGAAAAGAACTACACGACGCACGACCTAGAGCTGGGAGCTGTTGTTTTTGCACTTAAGTTATGGCGGCATTACCTGTATGGTACCAAGTGCGCCATCTACACTGACCACAGGAGCCTCGAGCATATCTTCAAGCAGAAGGAACTGAATATGCGACAACGACGATGGGTCGAGCTGCTGAATGATTACGAGTGCTCAATCAGGTATCACCCGGGCAAGGCCAATGTTGTGGCTGACGCCCTTAGTCGAAAGGACACTGCACCACGGCGCGTGCGAGCTTTACAACTCACAATCCACTCTAGTCTCCCTTCTCAGATACGAGCAGCTCAGATAGAAGCACTGAAACCAGAAAACGTCAGGGCTGAAGCCCTACGCGGATCAAAGCAACGATTAGAACAAAAGGGAGACGGTGCTTACTACGTAACGGGACGCGTTTGGGTCCCACTCTATGGCAACCTACGAGAGCTTGTGATGGATGAAGCACACAAGTCTCGCTACTCAGTACACCCTGGATCAGATAAGATGTATCATGATATCAAAACTACGTACTGGTGGCCTAGCATGAAGGCCCACATAGCAACTTACGTCAGCAAGTGTCTGACTTGTGCGAGGGTCAAGTCCGAATACCAGAAACCCTCAGGCCTACTCCAACAACCAGAGATACCTCAATGGAAATGGGAGCAAATTTCCATGGATTTTGTTACTGGCCTACCTAGATCCCAGCGCGGGAACGATACTATTTGGGTGATCGTGGATCGACTCACAAAATCCGCACACTTCTTGGCTATCAAGGAGACGGATAAGTTCTCCACTCTTGCAGAAATCTACATCAAAGAAATTGTTTCGAGGCACGGGGTGCCCACCTCCATTATCTCAGATCGAGATGCACGTTTCACTTCAGAGCTGTGGCAAGCAATGCACAAATCCTTTGGCTCACGATTAGATATGAGCACAGCGTATCACCCTCAGACGGACGGGCAGTCAGAGCGCACTATTCAAACCTTAGAAGACATGCTTCGTGCATGTGTAATCGACTTTGGCAACCGCTGGGAAAAGCATCTGCCACTTGTGGAATTCTCGTACAATAACAGCTACCACACCAGCATTGGAGCTGCTCCGTTTGAGGCATTGTACGGACGTAAATGCCGGTCTCCTCTTTGCTGGGCAGAGGTGGGAGATAGTCAGATCACTGGTCCAGAATATGTGGTAGATACAACCGAGCAAATCGCTCAGATACGAAAACGCATGACGGCCGCTCGCGAACGTCAGAAAGTTTACGCCGACATGGGCAGGAAACCACTTGAGCTCCAGGTTGGGGAGCGGGTACTACTCAAAGTTTCACCCTGGAAGGGGGTGGTTCGTTTTGGTAAACGCGGTAAACTTAACCCACGATACGTTGGACCTTTCGAGGTCATTGAGAAAATAGGCAGGGTGGCCTACAGATTGAACTTACCAGCGGAACTCGGAGCAGTTCACAACGTTTTTCACGTGTCTAATCTGAAGAAGTGTCCGTCAGATGAGACCCACGTAGTTCCTTTGAAGGAACTCACGATCGACGAGCAGTTACGATTCGTCGAGGAACCAGTCGAAATCACGGACCGGGATGTTAAGGTCCTCAAGAGCACCAGAATACCTCTCGTTCGAGTTCGTTGGAACTCACGTCGCGGCCCAGAGTTCACCTGGGAGCGCGAAGATCAGATGAAACAAAAGTATCCCCAACTGTTCGCAAACAGTACACCCACTACTGAGGCCGAAGCTACGGAATTTCGGGACGAAATTCCAGATCAACGGGGGGTGGATGTGACACCCCAGGAAAACCGGGAAAACCATACAACTTAACTAGCTTCCTCAGTGAGTGCTTACCAAATTTCGGGACGAAATTTCTTTCAACTTGGGGATGATGTGACAACTCGAAATCTAGAACCTTTCGTGTATGCTTAAACGCGTGGCTAGTTAGCTTATGTGATTAATGACAAATGAACCTTTACGTGATTATGTGTTATTTGTGTGTGCTTGTGAGTATGCGATGTAGGTATATATGAACCGAGACACAAGAACCCGACTCGAGACCATGTGGTCTCGAGTGAACGATGCAACATTGGGCCGGTTGGGCCACACACCCACACTTAGCCTATCCGAGAGCCCACTAGGGTGTATTACTAGGAGCGGATATATAAACTTGATAGTTAGACATGTTGCCATTTTGATAACACTCATACTCTCCTCTACACACACACACTCTCTATTCTCTCACTAAAACCCTAGACACCAAGCATCACACTCTTCTCCTTCTTCTCGGATCAAACCAACCGACCTCAAAAGGATTTCTCGGATTTGCTTGTTCACACCAAACAAAGCTTCATCTTTCACCACCTCACAACCGGTTAGTGTTTATGATGTTTGTTAGTGTTTATGATGCTTGTTAGTGTTTATGATGTTTGTTGGTTAGTGTTTATGATGTTTGATGTTATGGATGACATGATTGAACTAGAACCGTTTGTACAATGATGATGTGCTTGTGAATCGTGTGTATGATGTTGATAATCGGAACATGCTTTGATTTCGGATATGTGGCATAATGAACTCATGATGTTTTGTGTTTAAATGTAGTCTAAAACACTAGTTGTTGATGTTCATATAAATCGGATTGTGTACTCTTGTGTTAAGAACCGAAAGCTTGCTATTAGGGTGATTTGTTGATAAGTTGTTCATGATTCTTGTTAGACCTAGGTTCATAGGAATGAAGATGAACTACTTGAATATTGAAGAACAAGATGAACATGATGAACACATGAAGAACTTGTTGAATATCATATGAACATGTTGAATATTTGAAATCTGATATGTTTGATCCATTTTTAGTAATTTGCTAGACAAGAAACATGTTTAAGGATTTTGGTTGGATAGTACAAACTGTTACATGAAATCAGAATGTTAGTGGGTAGTACACTGTACCGAATCAGCTCCTGTCCAACCGAAACCATCAGTTGCGACTCGAAACCAAGCACAACGAGTCGAGATCCCCGATTGCGACACCGGTTGCGAGTCGCAAACACCTGGTTGCGACTCGAAACCACACATGATCAGCACACCAACTGGGTGACTCGGAACCACAGTTGCGAGTCCAGTTGCGACTCGTAACCAAAACAGCACGAACCGAAACCGTGGTTGCGAGTCCGGTTGCGACTCGAGCCCATGTGCATGTACACACTATTTGGGCTCTCACTGTTACGGGCCGAAGTGCTTGGGCCGGACTATTGGGCCTTGTTCGCTTGTATACTGAACTCATAAGTGTCTTTGTGAACCGTATGGTTATGAGTGTATGCCATAAATTATACCTGCATGCTACCTGCTATTATACGTGTATGCCATACGTGCACTACTTGAATACGAACCTGATTGTATGATACAACTATGATAGGACGTGAGTAGCCACAACATTGCTTGTTTGACTTTTCTGTGTTTCTACCGAGCAAACCAAGGTGAGTTCACACCCTCTACAAAGCATGGGATTCCCAGGGGTCGGGAATTGGGGTTAAGGAACTGGGTTCCTCGTCCTCCTTGGGTAGGACAGCAAAGGTTCAGGAATGTAATTCCTCGTCCTCACGGACAGATAACTCGTACTAGACCAAAACTCTATCACGAAGTCCCTCATTTTGTATATCGACTTAATCGCCGGGCCAATGGCGAGCGGGTCATTAGTTAGATAGCGCTATTTAGGTCTGACAAACCTCACACCGTGCCGCAGAGGACGGGCGTGAACTAATGGATCTGGGGCACGTCAATGATGATAGACATTGACAGTTTCAGGGCACTTAAACATGACTACAGTCAGCAGTCGATATGGTAACGAGTCTAGTAGATACATGGGGTAGCCCCCACGGCCGAAATGCCAGACAACTAACACGGGGTAGCCCCCACGGCAGGATTGCCAGAGTAACCGGGAATAAACAAGTCACGTTTTTAACTATGGGGTAACCCCCACGGCAGGATGCCAGCTAAAGGAAACTGTTTTCGAAACAACTTAAAACGAACACCCAACCGTGAACTCACTCAACTTGTTGTTGACTCGTTACTACATGCTTTGCAGGTCCTTAGGTTCTTAGCTGGAGCTTGCATGGAGGAGGATCGTTGTGGGACATGGACGCTTGTGTGCCATGTTAAACTTTGAAACAATTAAACTTATGTTTTGATTTGAGACTTATGCTTCCGCTTGCAACTTAACTATGTTTGTTTGAACACCAATTGTATTGGTTGGATTTTTATAACTACTTATATGCTTGTTCAATATGATTGGTGGCTGGATCCTGGTCAGTCACGCCTCCAAGCGGTGGTATTCCGCAGGTGGATTTTGGGGGTGTGACAATAGTATGTTCCTCTTATGTTCTGTTATAGTTCTAAATGGAAAATTGTATTTGGTTTTATTCTACTTTTTACCTATCAAGCTACAACTTGAGTTTGCTAAGAGGTTATTCACACATTTCAGAGTAAATATATTTGTGGTATCTTTGAGGTTGAATAAAGAGGTTTTATATGGTCTCATGGCTCGGTCACAAGCCCCGTCGAGGAAAGAAATCCCGTCCAACGATTCATAAATGAAAATCGATTTGAATAAGAGCATGTGGATGGACCGTATTCTAGAGTATGTGGAGGGACTGATTAATTTCATTACACTCATAAGCCATGAGCTCACTTTATAGTTCAAAAAATAATCTACCGTTTAAGTGAGAATTTTTATTTGCTTAAGATTATCCAACATTTTATAGTTCGGTTGTGAAGTAGGTTGGGTGTATGGTTTACTTCATGTTCACTTTTTGGACAACTTTAACATTATTCGGTACAACTTTTTGGACACCTTTGACCATGGAGCTAAACTAGCCGTTGCACATGAATGTGGTTGTGTAAGTTAACATTCTGTCTTTTTTTATTTGTTTTTTCAACTAAGATTACTCCAAATCTTATACCATGATTGTTATTACTTCTTATTTGTTTATTCGACGCATGAATTAGAAAAAGCCTACATATAATTTGTTTCTTTTAGTTTGGAAGAATCCAAGTTTATGTGTGGGTGTTTCTTGATTGATCATGATGTGTGAATTTTTTATGAAAGTTTCGGTTTTTAGCATGTCATCTTGATGTGATTTTGAAGTAGTTTCGGGTTCATATGTATGACAAGATTTTCGGTTCGGGTCGGGTTGAACCGGCTAACCCACGAACACAAAACGGGATACTTTTTGTATTTTGTTTCTTACTTGAAGTTTTATGTTCTGTTTTTAGGGATGAATTGGTGATGAAAACAGCTATTGGCATGCTGGAGATCTAGCTGATACTCTTGGAAGTAATGTCGGGTCGTTAAGTCAGCAATCTCTTTCAAGCAAATACTTTTTGAATGAATGTTTATCCTCGGAGGATCATTTGATTAAGGAAGCTGCTGAGTGGGCCAAACAGGCCATAAGTCGCGCTATTTCTATTTGAGCGTTCTGCTATTACTTAATTTCTCATTTTTTTTCATTTTTTTCTGTAAAGATCATCAAGGAGTGGAATGTGGAGACAGGAGAATCTTGCAGAACCGAGATGTTCTTCTTAAACTTGAGGTGAGTCATAATACTCATATCCACTTTGATTATTAAGAAGTATTCGGTTCACCATTTCATGTTTATTAATCGTTATGTGCACTTTCATGTTTATTGATAGGATTAATGTGGGTGCTTACAGGTTGGATCAGGTCCTGATAAACAGTTGAGTGCAGCTCAGGTGTTTGATAGAGTGCGTAAATTGTCCGGCAATTCCGGTAATGTTGTTTTCACTTTCTTGATTGAGATTAGAGTTTTAACAATATGTTTGTAGTTTGTATATTCTTAACTTAGATAGATAGATCTTTATGCAATTATGTTATCTTGGTTTTAAAGGGCACGCCTATTGCGTGATGCGCTTGAGGAAAATGAATCAGGGCAATGCTGGCGTGTCTTGTAGGCTATGCAGTTAATGGGGTAAAATATCGGATTCTTTATTGGATGATGATAAACGATTACTACTCGCCACAGAATCGACATTAGTGTCTGTTAGGCTTTGTTTTCCATTAGTTTTGCAGAAAAAAATAGAGGGATGTTACATTTATTTAAAGTATGGTTTGTTTCAGTAAATAGCATTTATACAGAATCTGGTTTGCCCTTTATGCCCTTGAAGTTATATTGCAACTTTTAATGACCTTTATAACTTATAAAAGGGAATAAAAATTAGATAAAAGTTATATATTGGATGTTAGTTCTTTAAACTTATGCTACTGGTCCACTGTTGATATCAGATTAATCATTTTCTTTGAGCCTATGAGTTGTGAGTGAAGAACACATTTACGCGTGTCCCTTTGTCACAATTAAAAATGTTCTGCAGAAGTAACTTTCTTTGTAATGTTTGAACTTTGATACATGTATTCTTTTTTAATCTGAAAAGTGAACCAAATGACCAAAAAGCTCAAAGTGCAACTGGAAAATTCGAAATTGGGTTGGTGTAGTCCATGTCCTTAACTGACTTCTCCATACCCAGGTGAGTAGTGTTCACTGTAGTCAAAAGCTTAATCATGAGTCTTACTATTTGAGATCCACAGACTCCATACATTACCTATTTAAGCTTAAGGTTACACAATCTTATTCAGAATAAGGCATTGCGTCAGTTGACTTCCAATAACTTTTAGTCTTATGTTTTTCGGTTTCTATTTCCTTAATGCGTTTATTTTTGTGTGATATTCATTACAACACTATATTGTATTTCTCGTAATATTCCGGTTTTTAATCTTCTTCTGATTTTATGAAATACAGGTAAATTAAGGACATGGACACAAAAAGCCTTTCTTTGTCCGAGAGTCAAAGTCAAAGACACAATGTGCCTTACATTCAAAAGGTTGGAATTCCTCCAAAACAAGATTTACTGAAAGAATTCAAAACTACCGTGAAAGAAATGCTTTTTTCAGATGATCCTTTACGCCCCTTTAAAGATCAACCAAAATCCAGACAGTTCATGCTTGGCCTTCAAGCAATATTCCCTATTCTTGAATGGGGCAGAAGTTATAATCTCAAAAAGTTTAGAGGAGACCTTATTTCTGGGCTCACCATTGCAAGTCTTTGTATTCCTCAGGTACTTTACTATTTTATATAGAGGTAGACATGGGAGTTCGAGCAGGTTGTGTAACGTGTCAAAACGTGTAACTCTGTAAAATGATTTTACGAAAGTCACTTCTTCCAAGATTTTCATTTTTTAATATTATTAATGTCAACTATACAAAATCTATCTTTTTTAATAAAACGATTTTATGACGTTTTATGCAGTTAAAATCACTTTAGAGTTTACGCAACTGTGGATCTATTTGACCCTTTTGACGTGTATCCTTTTAAGCTTTGTTATAATATATTTGAACTGTTTGAGATAAAACATAACCTGAACAAACTAATTAAAGAGTAAATGGGGTAAAAAATGTCACATATTCTGTAAGATGATAAGAAGATTTCTTAATCTTGATAACTTACCATTTTCACATGCATATCCATTACAGGACATTGGATACTCAAAACTTGCATTTTTACCTCCTCAATATGGACTATGTAAGTTTTATCTTAGCGTTACTGATTATATTCATTTGCCTGCATTTATTGATGATGAATTTGTTTTTAATTTCTTTTGTATTAATGGGGTAAAATATCGGATATCAGTCAAGGACCGATATTTGAGATATAGGTTATCTCGGTGAGATATCGGTGGGATATCGGTGATTTTGTAATGCAGGATTTATATATATAGTAATTTAACACTAATAATTCAGTGATATATCGCTCAAATATCGGTGATATATCTGTTATAATATCACCGATAATATCTGTACCGGTATTTTGACCGATATTTGAGACCTATATTTTACTAGGGGACCGATATGACCGATATTAACTGCATAGCTCGTAGGAGGTTTATATGTGTAAACAAGTAAGGGATGTGGAAACTATGGAAGATTTAGTTGATAATAGGTTGATATGTAAAAAGACTGCAACTGCTGGCTGTACATAGATGCACACCTCATGTATGTATCGTGCTTTGACTTTATGGGGCAAAAACACCTTCATTTAGTTCTGGTCAAAGTTGGTCAAAATTAGGGTACCATGAGGGTTACATGTACTAAGGGATGCAAAAATGATGAAACGTTTACTTGATAGATAGGTTTATATGTAAAATAGATGATAGATATGCAGTTTCTGGTTGTAAACAAAGCTTAATTGGTTGTATGTGAGGTGTGTGCCTTGCGTCGTGACTTTTGGGACCAAAACGCCTCATAGCGTCTCACGCTTACTTAAACTAAGATGTTATCCATTGTCATATCAGTTAGAGTTTCAAGAACCATCACTTCGAATTTGACACTTAGGATGCTGATTTAAATTCTATAATGTTGCCCTGTGAATTCAAGATTTATGAAATTGTTTGACTGAAGGTGAATCTCTTTTCAATGTGCGTATTCTTGCAGGGTTATACAATGGTTTCGGGTGGTTGGCGACAGGGAGAATGTTGCGCGTTGGAGCACGTTTCGGTACCTAGGAGTTATTGACGGCTTTCTATAAAGGTAGATTATTCGTCTTTAAGGCATTATACCTATTTGGTTAGTTGAGTAACTTATTATTGCCTATACATGTTATGTTCCCGAATGTTCGAAGCTTCACCATAACACATTTTCATTATGTTGGTCCCATCTTTATGCAGACGGTCGTAAAGACAACGTGTACGTCTCTGAAGCTCTCACGGCAGGAATCGTAGCAGGTGGTGTGGAATCACTAATGAGCTCTCCGTTTGAGCTTTTTACGATTCGTGCACGGGTGTCAGCCGTTTCTCGTGTTCCAAACTCTTCTACGAATTTGCAAAAAGCGTCTGTATCAACTTCAGTTACAAAACTACTGCGTGGATATAATCCAGATGTCAAGGCACTGGACCATTCGATTGGACTGTTGTCCACCTTAGACACTAAACGTTCGAACTTGACGGGCTCTCTGAAAGAGTACCCGTGTATATGTTTTTATAGTCCATCTAACGAGGCCTAATGCATTAGTGTTACTCTTGATTCAATATTTTATTCAAAGGTATGGTTTGATTTTAATTTTAAATAGAGATGAATCAGTGTGTGTTCAATATCTTCAGTTCAACATGAAGGAAATGTTGTGAATCATATAATAGCTTGACACATCAGGTAATTGTATCGAGAGAATGGCGAGACGAGCTATCATCCTTTCATTTTGATCTGAATCATTCTACATACAAAGAAAATTATCTGGTAATATGTTGAAAATTATACGGTAATTGTTACCATTGATAAATCGCATTGTTTGCATATATTATTATATACGATTAACATTGAATCATATTATATATATCCTCACAAATTTTATAAAACGAACCCTTGTAATAAAATTAATAAAATATTAATATCCTTAAAAATAGAGCGACCCGTGGGTACCACGGGTTATAACCTAGTAATTAACTAATATGATAGAAACTGAAATATATGCACATAACTGTTTCTGCCGTTTTGTTTTTTAAGAAGATGAACTGAACTTTTGTTCAAATATTTTAAAAATCAAACTCAACCACATTAGTTATGAAAGTCCAGTGGTTTTGTTTTACATTATTATTTTTATTTTATATTATTATTTTAAACCTTAAATTCTTTTCCGTTTTAACAATCAGTGAACCCAAATGATTTTGTTTGTTTAATCCCTTTTCCATTCTAATAAAACTGTACCAAAAATTGAGACATGTAATAATTAGATGTTTGATAATTTAAGTTCTTTTTTTAACTACACTTAATCATTTTTTTTATAACGGGATATAATTAGATAAAATTCCATATCTAAATAATTAACAATCATTTTTTTAAAGGTTAATATTTAGATAATTATCTAAATAATTTATTTATTTTATAACTAAGACGTTCACGTATATCATATCTAGGTTAATCACTTTTGTTCGTCCTCTTGATTTCCCAATCTTTACGCGTACGTTCTTACAAGAAAGCGCAACGCAATCAATGTGAGTATACTCGATCCCATTTTCGTTTTAAACACATTTGGGTGCAACATGTATTCCATATTCAAATTACACAACACTTGAGTCTTGTTTTTATCACACTCTATCCACATTTAAACATGAAACGATTTGATGCTTGTAACCCCACATTCTATGCAACTTGAACGATATTTGAATGCAACTTCAACACTCTTTGAGTGCAACTTCATTCTATGCAACTTGAACGATATTTGAATGCAACTTCAACACTCTTTGAGTGCAACTTCATTTGGATGCAACTTGAACGATATTTGAATGCAACTTCAACACTCTTTGAGTGCAACTTCATTTGGATGCAACTTGAACGATATTTGAAAGCAACTTGAACGATGTTGAAAAGTGGTAGCTAGTGTCATCGTCTTCATGTTGGATATTGAGCAACTTCAAAACTTGTTTTATTCTACTATGCTATGTATCAAACTTGTATACTCGCCAACTTTTTATTGATGTTATTTTAATACATGTTGCAGGTTGATAGTCAAGATGATGAAGGAATCAAGTTAGGATGGACTAGATACCCATTTTAATAATAAACCATGTTTGTTGCAATTTGTCTTTATTTGAAACAATGTATTTGAATTTAGTCATTTATGAAATTTGATTTAATCTATATTGTCACAATTAGTGTTATGATGCTTTTGAGCGATTTGTTCGTCTCATCCCGATGTTTCCGCCATCGGTTGGGGTGTGACATGGAGGGTAAGAAGAAGGATAAAGTGCATTGTACTGTGCAGCAGTAAGATATGGATCATGGGTTCCATAATCCGTTGGGTATCCAGATGGATTATACCCAGATGAACCTGGGTATGTCGGAATCGGGTTGTCGAAACCCATTGGCGGTGGCGGTGGTGCATAAGAAACCGGCGGAGGATCGTTGTCCGGCACCGCGTGCGAGGGTCCACCCATTTGGGGGTCCTCGGGGATAGGAGGGTAAGAACTTGAACCTTGAGGAGAACTGAACCGAGGTCCTCCTCGCACGGATATTCGTGCATTCCTCTTCCGCCTAGGCGGCTCAGGAGGTGGCTGAGGTGGCTGTTGAGGCGGTTCCTCAACAGGAAGAGGTGGAGGAGAGACTGCTTGAAGCTGTGGTTCAACAAAAGGATGTTGAGCAGGAGAGTTGTGATATGAAGGGGTGAAGGCCCAATCATACGTGGCCCACCTTTCTTGAAATGAATCGGGCCCTTGGTACGACGATCCCTGATATGGAGAACCGCTCGAGATGCTGATAGGGTGGCCCGGTGTTCCGGTTTGCATTTCTGGGTTCGGGTTGTCGTCCATCTCCATTTCGTGAGGAAAGTGATCCTCGGGTCCCAAAGGGTTGTAACCCAAAAAGTCGTTGACGTAGTCATTAGGATTAAACTGGGCCGGAGAGTAGGTAGAATCCGAATGATGAAAGGAATGAGAATGCAAAAAATGGTAAGATTGATGGGAATGGTGAGAGTCATGCGAGTGATGAGAGTTATGGGAGTGTTGCGAATGCTGGGGCTTGTCTGGAACAGGCAGCCCGAATGATGGATGAAAAGAAGGTGATGAGCTCAACGAGACAAAGTGTCTCGCTGGTTCGAAAGAGTGACCCTAATGGTCATGGGAATCAGAACTGGAAAATGTCGCCGACGGGGTGCGCCTATGGGAAGGCCCCGCGTGTGCTGATGGTCCACCTCGCATTGGACCTTTTCCTCTACCTCTCACTCTTGGTGGCATTGTTGATAATTAATCCTGTCAAAACAAGAAAAACAAAAATAAAATATAAACAACAAAGGAAAGTTAAGAATAATTCCTAGGTCATTGGCCTAGACTCGGAAGTCTAAGGAATGTGCTTATTGTGTCATTGAGATTAAACACAAAAGGTTAGTGTTTAATTCACTAAATGTTGGCTCTGATACCAACTTGTCACACCCCGATATTTCCACATATTACCGGTGGGCCCGGCGGGGAGTATCGTGACGTAGTTGATATCATCATTGTCAATACACACAATATAATAGCACAGCAGAAGGCTTGGTGAATAAACTATTACAAACCATAATGTCTGAGTGTCCAAATGAAAGAATATACAGACTGGATTGTAATAAGATTCACAGGCGGATCATAAAAGTAAAAAGAAACAAAATAACAGATTTCAGGTATCTTAGGGATTTGCAAGATCCTCTTATATGACACCTAATAGCTCCAGCCTATTTACGAGAGGTACCTGTCAATCAGTCTTTAAGGAAATACGTCAGTTTACACTGGTAAATACAATTAACTGACTCTTTTGAAAACATTTATGAAAATTGATTTAAGTGCACATGACACAAATCTTTTATAACTTGGGACAATTATTTAAGAATAATCTTGTATACAGATTTATATGTTTGTCATACAATTGGGGCCAGTTGGAAGCCGGTCATGATTAACCGACTCACCACTTATGGAACCTACAAAGGAGTTATCCCCAACATGTGGGTTTATATTTTAGCATTTGCATCTGTCAGGTGTATGCCTACACCCCGTGCATAGGTCGGGGCCATTTTCAAATGAAATGAGCCGAGAATATCCAGAACACGGTCGAATTAACCCCCAATGTTTATGTTATCAAACAAGACAGACTAAAACGGGTTATGTAAATTTATTAATCACAATCCGATTAAATGATTTCATCCATCAAAAACTACTTCACAAAGCAAACCCAACTCGGTTGTTAAAAATTGTTCTTAGTGGGTTAGCTGAACCTCTCACCTCATCATGGCTCAGCCCCTTGTATTTTTACATTGTGTCTTCTAAAGACTAAAGTGAACTCTTAAGACTGGAGTGAATGATTGAACTACATTGTTAACTGTAGAACAAACATACCTTAAGACTGTGTAGTGGGCTAGGGCCGGCCACCTGCTGCCTGCTACCACCTCACCTATTCAAGGTGCCACACACCGCGCCTGGGGACGTTATTGTGGGGTGGGGGTGTTGCGGCTCTAACGGGCATGAACGGCCTGGGGTGCCAACTCACAATCAAATCATGTTTCTCACACTACTTAAACTATTACATCTGAGGAAAAAAGTTAGTAAGAAGTTGAGAGATCCCCTTAAATGACTGCACATAGCGTAAGAAACTACATAAATAGACCTAATTTGGTGCCAGGTTTCATCTTTCAAATATGTTTTGAAAATAATTTTTTTATCTTCATTGTTCAGTTCTTTGTTTGATTAAACCCCTAAATTAGTGACCTCACTGCATACAAACGTTCTCTTCATGATTTTCGATACGAAACCCTAAATTAACGTCCCCAAAGCTTTAAGAAGAAACCTTAACCCTAGAAACAACAGGATGATATATCATGATCACAATATAATTACTCTATAAAAACCAAAACTAAGCTATAACTGAGCATTTGGGTATCAGTTACTAACTAAAACTAAACTTACTTGGATGCTCGATGTTAATGAGTAATATGTAGAGCCGGAGAGTGAAATTGATGTCGGGGCAACAGATTGATGCAGAATAAGAAGAATCAAATCCTCACATAGATTCCATAGCCGACATAAGATCTGTATATCGAAAAGAATACCGTGCTACTTCCATGGAAGAAACCTAGATATTTGATTATTTGAAAGCCACAAATGAAACATAGTGAGCAAAAAGGGGAAGCGTTAGAGGGCAGTTTTGTCTTTTTGGTCGGTGGCACCGACTTTATCTTTTAAGAGTTTATAGAATTTGCTTGAAATTATAAATATTATTGTTTTGTTATTAACAAAAAAAAATCAAACTTGACTTTCCTTATTTTTCTTTTGTTCGAAAAACAACGGAAAACAACAAAAATCTTCCTTTTGATAACTTTGAATTGGCGAACTTTGATTTTCACCTATTTTTTATTAAACAATAAATGCTTCAAATTTTGAAAGTTTGATTCGACCAAACCTCGATCCGGATTTATCTCTATCGGAACAAAATTAATTTTCCAAAGCTTAAAACTGAACATAACCTTTTGATTAAAATATAGTCAAATAATATATTTAACAAGAAAGAACTTGTTGATTAAAATTAAGGTGCATATAAACCTTAAATATATAACCTATTTTTGTACTAAGCAACCCTTTTGAAAACAAAGTAAACGACTCCTATACGGAAACCAAATAAAATGGACGAGGTAATGGAATGGACGAGTGAATGAAATGGACGAGGTAATGGAATGGACGAGTGAATGCAATTGATCATTACCATTCCATGTCTTGTTTGGTTACCATGTGTGAATGAAATGAATTATTATTGTGTATTGTTCGGTAGGCAAGAAGTAATAAATCAGCGGTGAGCGGTGGTGGTCGGTGGTAGTGATTGTGGGTGGTTATAGCCTTATAGGTGGCGGTGGTGGGTGGCGGTAGCGGCGACAATGAGTGGTGGTGGCGGCAAGGCGGTCGTTGGTGGTGGGTGATGGCGGAGGTGGCGGTGGGTGGCGGCAGCGGCGACGATTGGTGGTGGGTGGCGGCAGCGACGTCGGTGGTGGGTGGTGGTGAAGGTGATGGGTCGTGGTGTTGTAGATGAATGGTGTAAAAGGGGGTGGAATGAAAAAAACACATGGAGGGTGGATGAAATGATTTTGAGGGAATGAAATGCCTTTTGGAATGGGTGATTTCATTCCATTGACCAACCAAACACAGTTTACTTTATTCCCTCGTAATCATCCATTCCATTCCACCTTTCATTCCTGCATACCAAACACTACCTTAGAGTCTGTTTGGTATGAGGTAATGAAATAGATGGGGGAAATGGAATGGACGAGGTAATAAAATAAATGAGGTACTGGAATTAATCATTACCATTCCATGTCTTATTTGGTTACCATATAAGAATGTAATGTGTCACACTCTGGCTTTGCGGAAGCGTGGTTAATTTTGGTGTGACTTCTTAATACCATAGCTTAACCATAACAAAGCTATATGAAATAAAATCATGCAAGATCATCCATTTGATTAAGTTTTAAAACCAGAGTATCATACCATTGTCTTAAAGACTTACAACATCATAACATAAAACATTGTCTTGAACAACCTAAACAGTAACATGAAATAAGCGCAGTTTAAGATTTGTGACTTGTCCAGGAAAGAGTCACATTTCCTAAACTGGGATGACCTTGGAACCCTTATGCAGCGGGAAAACATAACATATCGTGCCAGATCTTTAATTTCCTGAAATACATGTAAGTTGAAAAATCAACAATAATGTTGAGCGAGTTCATGTGTAAGTGAGTATGTAAAACACTTGTAAGTATAAAATTTCCCTGGTATGTAGCAGTGTAAGGAAAAAAGAGATCACCAATGGTTTGCAAGGCCATTAGTATGTGTGAAGTGCAAGTAGTAAGACTCAAACCTAGCAGATTTCGCGTTGGGTACAAAGTCACTCCAAGGTCCGTTCTGTTGGGCCTCTCTGAGGTCCGTTCTGTTGGGCCTAGAGTTGGGCTCGCTACACCCAGATAGATCTACCGCTTACGTCCCTCGGTCCTACAATGAGGATTAATGGTCTCCAGTTTCTGTCTACCCACTCACATGATCTAAGTAGTAAACCTCCTTACGCTAACCATACCATGTATAAAGTACTTGTAATCAAAGTAACATGTATTTCACCCCCGCAGTTAAGAAAACTGAAAACAGTTAGAGAAAAGGGGGACATGAACTCACAGTCGGTGCGTCTCTACCAAGTACTCCAAATCAGGCAGCTGTGCGACGACCTACAGGTGCTAATTCTATTAGACGGACGACTGTGCCTTAGCTTTATAGTTTAAGTCTTTGGGAAATAGTTAGACAACTATTTCGTGTTTACATTCTGTATATACTTGGTAGTTAATCTCCTTCCCAAGGATAGGGGATTCAATACATGTGCGTTCAAATTAAATCATTAAGTCTCACTTAATATATATACATATTTCCAATTCCAAAATATAAGTATTTTTCTCAAAAATATTATATTTTCATTTCACATAATTTTTCTCCAATAATACGTTGTTAGAATACGCGTTCAAAAATATTTCCGTAAGTGCGTAAGTTACGTTTTAACAATCGAGTGGTAATATAATTACCGATGTAACATATATTTATGGTGAAAGCGTTCGTATTAATTTGGATTCGTTAACGTTCGTAAATATTATTTTTTTACTCTAAAAATAATATTTATGTACTTTCACAAAATAATCATAAACAGTGTGTGAAAACATATATTTATCACGTTAAATTTTGTGAAAATCCCACCTCCGAATATTTAGTAAATAAAGTCATGGCGAAATTTATATTTCGAAAACATGTCAAAAATAATTCTAACACTTGTAGTGTAAATAGTTCTAAGTGTTAGGTTTTTAGAAAAATTTCGCCAGAGTTTCCTCTGTAACTGGAGGTGGCCACGCTTTCAAGCGTATCATTTTCTTTAACAAATCAACTCAACAATTTCTTTATTTGATCAGAACAACTTTCATCACAACAACAAATCAACATATGTGTAAATTGCCAGAAATTACATGAACTTGCAGTTTTCCCAAAACTGTGGTATAAATCCCCTTAAATTTAGTGGATCTTCATATAAGGTAATTTGATCTTGTAAAAACCTCGTTTTTAGAGAAAAATCCATCTTTACAACTTCCCGTCATCTTTTACAAAAACTGTTATTTTGTCGGATCTTTTCATTTCACAAGTGTTTACACACTTGTGGTTTATAAAAATCATGCGTGTTAGTGTAAAATCCATCCTTTTAAATACATGATTTCTTTGATACGTGGTTCTTTGAAAATACCACTTGCAGATGCGTAGATCTGCTAGTTTTAAACACAATTTCACAAGTAAAACTCTTTTACACAAGTTCATGATTCGCGTGTGGTAGAGTTTCACCTTTTAACCCTTGTATCATTCAAAACAAGCTTATGTTAAGATCCATGATCTTACCAAACTGGGTTAAACGATGATCCGAGCTACCACATCATAGATCGGGCCTAAATAATCATACATTTCGAATACTACATCATTTACACAGCATATAAGCTTTTAACCACTATTATTAGTGTTTTTAGTAAACTTTAAAGCATCATCTTGCATGTTAACGAGTTTTAACCGATACAAATCCTTTTAACCACTTTAGAATAGATTGAGAAAGTGTTCTAAGCAACATACCACTAGCTCGAGGCTAGGGAAGAATCTTGACGAAAATGGCGTGGATAAAAGCAAGAGAAAGAGGTCCTTCTAACTCCGGGTGCACCAAGCCTCCTAATACGTGATCCTTGAAGCTTGTATGATCTTGTGATGTGAAGATGGAAGCCGAAAATGGATGTATGGGGAGGGGGGTGTTCGGCCGAGAGTTCTAGAGGGAGAGAGGAGAGTTGTGTTGTGTGAAAGTTTAAGTGAAAGACCAAGTGTGTTTAGTGAGCATCTTATAGACATTTAACAAGTGCATTACCCAATGGATTATGTGCACCCTAGATATTAAACATACTAAGATTATAATAATCAAGATGGTACATTGGGGGTCACAATGTGACCAAGTTCGGCCAAGGGGGGGGGGGGGTTCTCCTAGTCCATTTCCAACTAAAGGTTAAGTATTAGTTAGGTTAAACCAAGTTAGTTAAGTAGTTAACTTGGTTAGTTGTGTGTCATGCGTTACAATGGGTGTTAGGGTACTCAGGGACCCTAACTGGCTCAGAAAAAGATAAATAATGAAAATAACAATATTTTCACGTTCCGGGTATAGTCCGGTTGTTTGGTTGGATAGTAATCCGTTAAAGTGTTAACAAAGCTTTAAAGTGTCGTTAATGCTCTTTTTAGTGACACGACTCATTTCTGACACTTTGGAAAGTGTCTAGTAATATTTTTCTCATGTTTTGGCACTTTATTAGTAGCTATAAGCTGAATTATTATGTAAAGTGCTGAGTTTTGTACTTAGAGTACGTTTTAGGCACATCCAATCATTGTATCTTATTCCTAGAGACGCAGTTCTACAACTCTTATATCCCTACACTCACCACTGGTGTAGCAAAATATCTCAGGCTCTTACAGGCCTTAGAGGCAGTGTTTGCCTGATGCTGGCTTTATCAGCATGTTTAATAGGTTATCCGTTATAGTGCTACTGTGCTTTTTGTGCATCATGTTTGTCACTAAGGTGCTGTAAGCAAAATGTGGAGTGACAGCAAATAAAGTATGATGCAAGTAAGTGCATGTATCAGTATGCAAGTAGCAGTTTATTCACAAGTTCAAGCAAGCACAGTAATTAAGCAGTAATTAATTATTAATTAAGTCGTACGGATACCTGGTTTAGTGCGGGTTGTCACATTCTCCCCCCGTTAAATAAATTTCGTCCCGAAATTTAAGTTCTGCTTGTAGATGCAGGGTTCTTAGGAAAAAGGTGGGGGTATTTCTCTTTCATCCGGTCCTCACGCTCCCAGGTGTACTCAGGACCGTGTCTGGCATTCCAACGAACTTTAACGAGCTTGACACTGCTCCGGCGGGTCTTGTTTACTTTCCAATCCGTGACCTCGACAGGTTCTTCAACGAAGTGGAGCGTGTCGTCAAGATGAATCTCGTCGGTGGGAATGGCAACGGTGACTTGAGTTGGACTTTTCTTTAGATTGGATACATGAAATGTATCGTGAACACCATTCAGTTCAGCAGGTAGGTCCAACTTGTATGCTACCAGTCCTATTCTTTCCAGAATTCTGAAAGGACCAATGTAGCGCGGATTTAATTTCCCACGCTTCCCGAAGCGTGCCACACCCTTCCAGGGTGAGACTTTCAATAACACCATTTCTCCAACTTGGAAATCCATATGTTTTCGGTTTGGATCTGCATAGGCCTTCTGTCTGTGGCGAGCTGCTTCGATGCGTTTAAGAATCTGCGCGATTTTGTCTGTCGTCTCTTGGACGATTTCGGGACCAGCAAGCTGCCTATCACCTGCGTCAGCCCAGCATAGGGGTGATCGGCACTTGCGTCCGTAAAGGGCTTCGAATGGCGCGACACCAATACTGGTGTGGTAGCTGTTGTTGTATGAAAATTCGACCAAAGGCAAATGCTTATCCCAGCTACCGCCCAAATCCATAACACATGCTCTCAGCATGTCTTCCAAAGTCTGTATCGTTCGCTCGCTTTGGCCGTCAGTTTACGGATGAAACGCAGTGCTCAGATTCAATTGTGAGCCAAAGGCTTCTTGGAAGGATTGCCATATCCTTGACACAAACCTTCCGTCTCTATCAGAAATGATTGAGAGAGGCACTCCATGGCGCGCGACGATCTCTCCCATGTAAATTTCAGCCAATTTGCTCGTATTATCCTTCTCTCTGATAGGTAAGAAGTGTGCTGACTTCGTTAATCGATCCACTATCACCCAGATAGTGTCATGGCCTCTTGGCGTTCTTGGCAATTTTGTAACGAAATCCATTGAGATTTGTTCCCATTTCCACTTGGGAATCTCAGGTTGTTGCAGAAGTCCTGAAGGCTTCTGGTATTCCGCTTTAACCTTAGCGCACGTTAAACATTTGCTCACGTAAACAGCAACATCGCCTTTCATCCTAGGCCACCAATAATAATCTTTGAGATCCTGGTACATCTTATCCACTCCTGGATGGATAGAGTACCGCGACTTGTGAGCTTCATCGAAAATAACTTTCCTTAAATCACCAAACAGAGGAACCCAAATCCTTTTCTCAAAACATAATGTTCCTTCTTCGTTTGGTACCAACAGCTTCTCCATCCCACGGAGATATTCTTCTTCAAGGTTTCCTTCCTTGAGAGCTTCCTTCTGCGCGGCACGAATGCGCAAGGAAAGATCGGTTCGTATAATCATTTCCAAAGCTCTAACCCTTATGGGCTTGATCCTCTCCTTCCGACTTAGGGCATCGGCGACCACATTCGCCTTCCCTGGATGATACTTTATCTCGCAGTCGTAATCGTTCAGCAACTCAACCCATCGTCTTTGCCTCATATTCAACTCCTTCTGGTTGAATATATGCTGTAGGCTCTTGTGATCTGTAAAGATTGTACACTTCGTACCATAAAGGTAGTGTCTCCAGATCTTTAAAGCAAAAACCACTGCGCCGAGCTCCAAATCGTGTGTGGTATAGTTCTTTTCATGCACTTTCAACTGACGCGATGCGTAAGCAATAACCTTTTGGCGTTGCATCAACACACAACCCAATCCTTGACGCGATGCGTCGCAGTATACCACAAAATCATCAGTACCCTCTGGTAGAGCTAAGATTGGCGCGTTACAAAGCTTACCCTTCAATATCTGAAACGCTTCATCCTGTTTGATTCCCCAATCAAACTTCTTATCCTTCTGCGTGAGGAGCGTCAATGGTTGGGCGATCTTTGAAAAATTCTCAATGAATCTTCGATAATAGCCAGCCAAACCCAAGAATTGCCGAATCTCGGTTGGCGTCTTTGGCGTTTCCCAATCCTTGATCGCCTCGATCTTGGTTGGATCCACGTGGATTCCATCCCCATTTACCACGTGCCCAAGGAATTGCACCTCTCGTAGCCAAAACTCGCACTTGGAGAATTTGGCATACAGCTGTTCCTTCTTCAGCAGCTCTAGAATGGCTCTAAGATGCTGCTCGTGTTCAGCCTTCGTCTTTGAATAAATTAAAATGTCATCGATGAATACAATCACGAACTTATCCAAGTATGGCTTGCAAACTCTATTCATTAGATCCATGAATACCGCCGGTGCGTTTGTCAAACCAAATGGCATAACGAGGAACTCGTAGTGCCCATAATGAGTTCTGAAGGCTGTCTTCGGAATGCTTTCCTCTTGTATCCTTAACTGATGGTATCCAGATCGAAGATCGATCTTTAAATAAAAGCTTGAACCTTGAAGTTGGTCGAACAGATCATCAATTCTTGGCAGAGGATACCTATTCTTGATCGTCAGCTTGTTCAATTCCCGGTAGTTAATACACATACGGAAACTACCGTCCTTCTTCTTGACAAACAGGACCGGAGCTCCCCAAGGCGAGAAGCTTGGTCGGATAAAACCCTTGTCTAACATCTCTTGAAGTTGTGTCGACAGTTCCTGCATCTCAGACGGAGCAAGTCTGTATGGTGCCTTAGCCACAGGCGCGGCGCCTGGAACTAAGTCGATGCGAAACTCTACTTGCCTCTGAGGTGGCAGTCCAGGCAAGTCTTCTGGGAAGACTTCTGGATACTCCCTCACGACAGGGATGTCTTCGATCTTTGGCTCAGCAGCCTTTTTATCCACAATGTGTGCCAGAAAAGCAACACATCCTTTCTGCAAACACTTCCTTGCTTTCAAGCAGCTGATAATCCTCAACGGCGTCTCACGCTTCTCTCCATGAACAACAATGGTCTCACCATCATCGGTTGGGATACGAACAACCTTTTCGTGACAAACTATCTCAGCTTTGTTGCCTGATAACCAATCCATTCCTACCACCACGTCGAAGCTTCCCAACTGGACTGGTAGTAGATCTAGAGCGAACTCACACTCTCCCAATTCAATCACACAACCTCTGATAACTTCATTGGCTTATACTAACTTCCCATTGGCCAATTCGATTGAGTAGGGAATATCTAACTTATTAGCGGCTAACCCAAGCATATTCTTAAATTCTAACGACACGAAGCTATAATCGGCACCAGTATCAAATAAAACGGATGCATAGCGTTGATTTACAGGGAACGTACCAGTAATGACATTGGGGTCCTGGCGCGCTTCCCTTGCTTCGATTTGAAACACTCTTCCACGGGCTTGGTTTAAGTCTGGGCAGTTCTTCTTAAAATGCCCGATATCACCGCAGTTAAAGCATCCAAGTCTTTGCCCGTTTCCACCAGCTTGATCATTCCTCTGATTACGATTCACGGCGCCCGCTTGGTTAGCATTGTTTCCTCGATTCTCGTTACCTCCATAGTTTCCTTGTGGGCGATTTCCATTCCCACCCCGGTTGTAATTTCTGTTTCCGAATCCTCCCTGGCCTCCCTGACCAGCAGTGGCCCAACAAGTGTCCTTCGAGTGGCCACGTTTCCCACATGCTTCGCATACTTTTGGCCCGCAATGACCAGAATGGTGGCGCTGGCAGGTGTTGCATTTGGGCTGGGTGCCCATATACCCTTTTCCTTTCTTTCCCCTACCAGTTGTAACCTGAGCTGGCGTGTCTGATCCTCCTTTCTTAACCACCACACTGGCGCCCTGCTTGAAGTTCGAGAACTTCCGTTTGTTACCTCCTGATGACTCGACGTGAGTCTCTACCTTCTTCGTCTTGATCTCATCAAACTTGTTCAAACGAATAGCCTCCTCAGTGAGAGCTACGCTCAAATCAATTGCCTCAGTAATAGTTGCAGGCTTGGATGAGGTTACCATGCTTATGATTTGAGGAGCTAATCCCCAAATGAAGCGTTCAATTCTCTTGAACTCAGGAGTGACCATGTAGGGTACCACATGCGATAAGTCATGGAACCTTTGCACGTATTCTGCGATCTTTGGACCGTCCATTTTCAAGTGCCAGAACTCGGTTTCCAATCTCTGGATTTCCGCGCGAGAGCAGTACTTTTTGCGCATAAGTTCCTTCAGTTCGGTCCAGGTCAGCGCGTAGGCAGCAGCTTCGCCTAGTGTCTGAACTTGTAGATTCCACCAGGATAGGGCTCCATCTAGAAACAGCCCTGAGATATAGGTGACTTGCTGATCCAGCGCGCACTTGCTCATGCGAAGAACAGATTCGGTTTTCTCAGCCCAACGAACAAAGGCGACAGCACCTCCTGTGCCATCAAAGTTGACCGGTTTGCAGTCTAGAAACTGCTTGTAGCTGCACCCTGCACATACGTTATAACATACGATCGGCATTAGCATCATTGCTAAAGATATCCAATTAGGTCATGATGGGTCTAAATGACTTGGTATTACCATGAGGTGGATTATTGTTGTTGCCAGTGTTGCCAGAGTTGCTTCCACTAGTCCCTCCTTGAGAGGCGGCGTATTGTGCAATGGCAGCAGCGATAATTTGCTGGAGTTTTGCCTCATTAGTAGGCATGTGTGTCTCACGTCTCGGCGGCATCTTCTAAAAGATGGTTTACGTTGGTCAGGCCATAGTAAAACGTACGTATATAGTAATAGTTATAGCACATAACATCTCATGTTATCAATACATCACAAATATCAATCACACAACATCCCATGTCATAAAAATATAAATAAGCAATCAAGCGAATCAAATATGGTGAGAATACTGCGATTGCCATATATCGAGACCACATAGTAAGTGTATCAGTACATCCCTGTGTCATACAATCATCAATCAACTAGGGGCTACATCACCCCTGTCCAAAAACTATATCATGTCAGTGTCAAATACGTCAAATACATGTCAACAAAAGTCAGGATCATAGAGTAGTCTCCAAAAATGCTGTGCAGTCAAAAGCATTCGCCGTCTTCTCACCAACGTCTACCCAAACAGCACTGATGAGCTTTATACAGATGGCGGTGGAGGAGGAGGAAAGTGGGTGTAAAACAAACGACGTAACTGGAGCCAGTCCTCCTCCATGGCTCGCTGGGTACGAATGATAGAAGCAACCTGCTGCTCTAGTGTAAAGAGACGGGCAGCATAATCTGGAGGTAAGGGTCAAAATGGCTGCAGAGGAGAGTGTGTCTGACGATGGCGCTGGCATGGTGGCAGCTGAGCTCTCTCAAGCTCCTGGATGCGCTGCGTGTGTGACTCGTGCTGGGCGACAAAAGACATCAAAACGTCCTCGATAGTATACCCCATGTGGAAAGAATGGTAGGGGTCAGTAGGTGGCATAGCAGAGTCTGGTGCCCAAAGGAACGGCTCACTGGTGGGATCAAAAGGTGCCACATGAAATGGAGCAACAGAGGGTGGGGCAGATGACATCTGGGGCATGAAGGGGATAGACATCGGTACATGCCCAAAAGGATGGGCTGAAGAACCCTCTCCAGGCCTCGCTGGAGGTACAAACTGTGGAACCTGAAAAGAAAAATCAACATGTCGTGTATCAGGGATCTGAGGGGGAAAAGGTGGAACATCCTCATCAGCAGGTATCCAACCGTCCTGTGCATGCTCATCTGGTGGATCCATGTGTGCCGCGAACAGTGCATGCTCGGGCTCTAGTGGGATGGGATCAGGTGGGGGAGCAACAAAAGGGTGAACAGGTGCAATGTGCTCAACAGGATGGTCAACAAGTATATCAACAATAGGTAGAGGAACAACAGGATCAACAATGTCATGATCGCCCTCTAACAAAGGAACATCCACGGGGAGATCATCAACAGGTGGGTCTGCTATAACAGGCTCAATAGGGATGCCAGCATGCACGGGGTCATGCTCAAGTATGGGGTCTAGAGCGGCTGCCTGCTCAGGGGCGACGGCAGGCTCGGGATCATCAAAAACCATCTCGAAGTCAAACTCGGGGTCGATAGGATCTACTGGGTCAGCTGGATCCTCCATGGGCTGATCCATAGGTATAAACTCGATATCATGATTCGGGTCGTATCCCGGGGGAAAGATAGGATCAGAATCCTCTATGTCATCATGGTCAAACGCAAAACTGGGAATAGGTGCAACAGAGGATGCCTGGTCAGGATCAGAATCATGCGCAAGGTGATGTGCGCTCAATGTGTGAGAAGGTGCGGATGCCACAGACTCGAAGGAGTCTGGGACAGGAGAATGTGCAGGCGAATCCTCAGCGGGAACGTCAGCGATCATCAGAAGATCGTCCGCAGGAAGAAGGGCCTCGCCCTGGATCTCATCCTCAAAGGGCTCCTCCTCAAACAGGTCAACATCGCCGTCAGCCTCGGTGTCAAGAGGGAAATCATATGCTGGATAAACGGCTAAGGGTATAGGAGCCGGAATCTCTACTAGGGGTAGGTACTCAGCGGGAGGGTCATCTGCAGGCTCATCAGCACCATCGGGTAGTGCGAAAGGCTGGAAATCATCCTCGTCAGTACTGGTATAGTCAGATGTGTGCACCTCGTGCTCGGAGGATGTGAGGTCATCAGATACGATAGGTATGGGTCCAGTGGTGTCCGAATCGCCAGTACCGGCTGAATCCATGAGTCTGTAACATAAACACAAATATGCTCAAATAATCAGTCATACAATCAGATAATCACATAAGTCACCAAGTAAGATATCATATAATTCTCCTAGTCCCACTAGCCTCCCAGCCTCTCAGACTGCTCTTCCTAGTCTCACTAGCCAATTCTCCTAGTCCCACTAGCCAATTTCTCCCAGCCTCTCAGACTGCTCTTCCTAGTCCCACTAGCCAATTCTCCTAGTCCCACTAGCCAATTTCTCCCAGCCTCTCAGACTGCTCTTCCTAGTCCCACTAGCCATTTCTCCTAGTCTCACTAGCCAACTACCTCGATCTCTCAGACCGAGCCTCGGCCTCTCAGACCAAGCCTCAGCCTTTCTAGGCTGAGCCTATAAATAATAAATTGTGCTCAACATTTGTTTATAAAAAGTTTTGGATCTGGACTTAAGTGGTATGCAGAAAAATGTTTTCGTGAGAGCCCTAGTGATCATAGTCTAGACTCGAGAAAGAATCCTAGTTCGCTATGATCAGAGCTCTGATACCAAGCTGTCACACCCTGGCTTTGCGGAAGCGTGGTTAATTTTGGTGTGACTTCTTAATACCATAGCTTAACCATAACAAAGCTATATGAAATAAAATCATGCAAGATCATCCATTTGATTAAGTTTTAAAACCAGAGTATCATACCATTGTCTTAAAGACTTACAACATCATAACATAAAACATTGTCTTGAACAACCTAAACAGTAACATGAAATAAGCGCAGTTTAAGATTTGTGACTTGTCCAGGAAAGAGTCACATTTCCTAAACTGGGATGACCTTGGAACCCTTATGCAGCGGGAAAACATAACATACCGTGCCAGATCTTTAATTTCCTGAAATACATGTAAGTTGAAAAATCAACAATAATGTTGAGAGAGTTCATGTGTAAGTGAGTATGTAAAACACTTGTAAGTATAAAATTTCCCTGGTATGTAGCAGTGTAAGGAAAAAAGAGATCACCAATGGTTTGCAAGGCCATTAGTATGTGTGAAGTGCAAGTAGTAAGACTCAAACCTAGCAGATTTCGCGTTGGGTACAAAGTCACTCCAAGGTCCGTTCTGTTGGGCCTCTTTGAGGTCCGTTCTGTTGGGCCTAGAGTTGGGCTCGCTACACCCAGATAGATCTACCGCTTACGTCCCTCGGTCCTACAATGAGGATTAATGGTCTCCAGTTTCTGTCTACCCACTCACATGATCTAAGTAGTAAACCTCCTTACGCTAACCATACCATGTATAAAGTACTTGTAATCAAAGTAACATGTATTTCACCCCCGCAGTTAAGAAAACTGAAAACAGTTAGAGAAAAGGGGGACATGAACTCACAGTCGGTGCGTCTCTACCAAGTACTCCAAATCAGGCAGCTGTGCGACGACCTACAGGTGCTAATTCTATTATACGGACGGCCGTGCCTTAGCTTTATAGTTTAAGTCTTTGGGAAATAGTTAGACAACTATTTCGTGTTTACATTCTGTATATACTTGGTAGTTAATCTCCTTCCCAAGGATGGGGGATTCAATACATGTGCGTTCAAATTAAATCATTAAGTCTCACTTAATATATATACATATTTCCAATTCCAAAATATAAGTATTTTTCTCAAAAATATTATATTTTCATTTCACATAATTTTTCTCCAATAATACGTTGTTAGAATACGCGTTCAAAAATATTTCCGTAAGTGCGTAAGTTACGTTTTAACAATCGAGTGGTAATATAATTACCTATGTAACTTATATATTTATGGTGAAAGCGTTCGTATTAATTTGGATTCGTTAACGTTCGTAAATATTATTTTTTTACTCTAAAAATAATATTTATGTACTTTCACAAAATAATCATAAACAGTGTGTGAAAACATATATTTATCACGTTAAATTTTGTGAAAATCCAACCTCCGAATATTTAGTAAATAAAGTCATGGCGAAATTTATATTTCGAAAACATGTCAAAAATAATTCTAACACTTGTAGTGTAAATAGTTCTAAGTGTTAGGTTTTTAGAAAAATTTCGCCAGAGTTTCCTCTGTAACTGGAGGTGGCCATGCTTTCAAGCGTATCATTTTCTTTAACAAATCAACTCAACAATTTCTTTATTTGATCAGAACAACTTTCATCACAACAACAAATCAACATATGTGTAAATTGCCAGAAATTACATGAACTTGCAGTTTTCCCAAAACTGTGGTATAAATCCCCTTAAATTTAGTGGATCTTCATATAAGGTAATTTGATCTTGTAAAATCCTCGTTTTTAGAGAAAAATCCATCTTTACAACTTCCCGTCATCTTTTACAAAAACTGTTATTTTGTCGGATCTTTTCATTTCACAAGTGTTTACACACTTGTGGTTTATAAAAATCATGCGTGTTAGTGTAAAATCCATCCTTTTAAATACATGATTTCTTTGATACGTGGTTCTTTGAAAATACCACTTGCAGATGCGTAGATCTGCTAGTTTTAAACACAATTTCACAAGTAAAACTCTTTTACACAAGTTCATGATTCGCGTGTGGTAGAGTTTCACCTTTTAACCCTTGTATCATTCAAAACAAGCTTATGTTAAGATCCATGATCTTACCAAACCGGGTTAAACGATGATCCGAGCTACCACATCATAGATCGGGCCTAAATAATCATACATTTCGAATACTACATCATTTACACAGCATATAAGCTTTTAACCACTATTATTAGTGTTTTTAGTAAACTTTAAAGCATCATCTTGCATGTTAACGAGTTTTAACCGATACAAATCCTTTTAACCACTTTAGAATAGATTGAGAAAGTGTTCTAAGCAACATACCACTAGCTCGAGGCTAGGGAAGAATCTTGACGAAAATGGCGTGGATAAAAGCAAGAGAAAGAGGTCCTTCTAACTCCGGGTGCACCAAGCCTCCTAATACGTGATCCTTGAAGCTTGTATGATCTTGTGATGTGAAGATGGAAGCCGAAAATGGATGTATGGGGAGGGGGGTGTTCGGCCGAGAGTTCTAGAGGGAGAGAGGAGAGTTGTGTTGTGTGAAAGTTTAAGTGAAAGACCAAGTGTGTTTAGTGAGCATCTTATAGACATTTAACAAGTGCATTACCCAATGGATTATGTGCACCCTAGATATTAAACATACTAAGATTATAATAATCAAGATGGTACATTGGGGGTCACAATGTGACCAAGTTCGGCCAAGGGGGGGGGGTCTCCTAGTCCATTTCCAACTAAAGGTTAAGTATTAGTTAGGTTAAACCAAGTTAGTTAAGTAGTTAACTTGGTTAGTTGTGTGTCATGCGTTACAATGGGTGTTAGGGTACTCAGGGACCCTAACTGGCTCAGAAAAAGATAAATAATGAAAATAACAATATTTTCACGTTCTGGGTATAGTCCGGTTGTTTGGTTGGATAGTAATCCGTTAAAGTGTTAACAAAGCTTTAAAGTGTCGTTAATGCTCTTTTTAGTGACACGACTCATTTCTGACACTTTGGAAAGTGTCTAGCAATATTTTTCTCATGTTTTGGCACTTTATTAGTAGCTATAAGCTGAATTATTATGTAAAGTGCTGAGTTTTGTACTTAGAGTACGTTTTAGGCACATCCAATCATTGTATCTTATTCCTAGAGACGCAGTTCTACAACTCTTATATCCCTACACTCACCACTGGTGTAGCAAAATATCTCAGGCTCTTACAGGCCTTAGAGGCAGTGTTTGCCTGATGTTGGCTTTATCAGCATGTTCAATAGGTTATCCGTTATAGTGCTACTGTGCTTTTTGTGCATCATGTTTGTCACTAAGGTGCTGTAAGCAAAATGTGGAGTGACAGCAAATAAAGTATGATGCAAGTAAGTGCATGTATCAGTATGCAAGTAGCAGTTTATTCACAAGTTCAAGCAAGCACAGTAATTAAGCAGTAATTAATTATTAATTAAGTCGTACGGATACCTGGTTTAGTGCGGGTTGTCACATAATGAACCATTACTTCTTGTTGTTTGGTAGACAAGAAAAGATGAAAAAATAAAATCGGGTGGCGGTGGTCAGTGGTGGGTGATGGTCAGTGGTAGGCGGTGATGGTGGGTGGTAATTGGTGGCAGTTGTAGAGGCGGCGGGCGGCGACGGCGGCGGGTGGTGGCAGCAGTGGCGGTGATAGGTGACGGCAGAGGTGGGTGGCGGCCATGGCGGTGGCGATTGACAGTGGTGGTGGAGGTGGGTAGCGGTGGCGGAGGTGGGTAGCGGCAGTGATCGAAAGTGGCAGCGGCAACGGTGGGTGGCGATGGCAATGGCGGGGACGAAGGTGGGTGGCGGTGGCAGGAGGCCGAGGTGGTGGCGGCGATGGCTGCGGTGGCAATGGTGGTATCATCGACAGGTGGTGGTGGTTGGTGTGGTGGTGGTGCTTGGAGCTGGCGGCGGCAGTGGTAGCAGTGGTGGTGGTGATGACGGTGGGTGGCTGCGGAGGCGGTGGCGGCGGAGTTGGGTGAAGGAATCGGGTGGCAGTAGTGGCGAGTGGCGGTGGTGGTGGGTGGTGGCAACGATGGTGAGTTATGGTGTTGTTAATGAAGGCTGAAGAGGAAATGGAATGGAAAGAAAAATATGGGGGATGAATGGAATGATTTTGAGGGAATGGAATGCATTTTGGAATGGACTATTCCATTCTATCGACCAACCAAACACTCTTTTCTTCATTCCCTCGTAATATTCCATCATACCAAACACTACCTAAATCTTCCTACTAAAATAAGTTAAACCATTTAGCATCCTCTAACTTTTGAGTTATGAAAAAATTACTCCCAACAATAACTCAAGTGATGATGACAGGTGGTGGAGAGACCGTCTCAGTCATGGTTGTGGTGGTGGAAGGCTGGAAGCGATGAAAGGTGGGCTCAGGCAGGCCCAAAACAAAAAGAGATGCTAGAGTAAAATTAAGTAGGCTGGAGAAGTAAATTTCAAAAAGGGCATAGAATAGTGAACAGTCAACGACACTAGATGGACCTCTCTCATTTACACTTAGTAGCTTTTGTTATTTATTTGTTTAAGTTAGAATAGATTAAATTATTGAAATAACTTAATGAGTGATGAAATGAGTCATCTGCAGGAAGAAAAGAATAGGTTATGAATAAATAAACATATGTTCTCTTAAACAAATTAATCACTATTCTTTATGAACTAATTTAGTTTACGAGTCTCCATTAATGCTTTAATATAATTTAATCACTATAGTTTTTTTTACTATAAAAGGATACAATAACAGCTTATAATATTCCAAACCAGTATTTCATCAATATATAGATTTCATTTTGAAATTAAAAGTTAAACATTATAAGTTTATGCACTCTTTTTTTTTTTTTCAATCTTTAAACATATAACAAAAGCATAGCCATTGTCACTTGTTGGTCCAACAAAGTTTTACGGTAAGTGTGCTATCAAAGAAAAAACATGATGGGTGTTTATTTATTTTGCTTTTTTTAACCGGTCTATTTTGACCCAACCAATTAATGTGCCCTTGTAGCGAAAATTCCTAGATCTGCTACTGGTGACGAGGCTGTTGTGGTGCTAGTATGGAGTTAGTGGCAATGACAGTGGTGTCGGAGAGGATGAGTAGGTGGTGACGAAAACATGGTTGTGGGTGTTGTTGACCCATTTAGACCATGTCTAGTTAAAGTTCTGTATAAGTAACATGTTTTAACCCATTGGATAATGTGAGTTGACAAGATGAATCCTTTACCTTTTTTTACCCAAATCAACCCATTTATCAAAAAACTAGTAATGAATGCCACCCATTCCATACTTCCACGTTGTAGTAGTTGTACTACATGAAATGAACTCTAACTATAATTAAACGCTTTAAAATTCAATTTAAATGTTTTAATAAACAATTACAAATGGATCTACATGTTTTTTTAGCTTCACAGTCACAAGTTTGTTAGGTTTTGATAAGAGATATTTTTTCGCTCAAATCTTAGTAGCTTATAGATAGAGTTGGACGCTACCATGTAATAATACCATAACAGTTTAACATGATTGTCATTTTTGTCAAATAACAACCTTTTCCCAATTTTTAGCATTGAAGAAACACTTACCTTCACGGTAGTATCTAACTAGGACTTCAACTCTCAGTGACCCGAACGATTAGCTGCAAAACAGAACACCGTTAGGACTCGTTACAGGAATGGGGTTATTCCTGTAACCACCCTCCGGCGTGAGAATAAGTCTCGGTTTTGGGAGTAAGAGAGAAAGTGTAGGGAGAAGAGTTGTACGAGAATAAGATGATCTATACCTTAGATGTTTACCTCTGTTTATAGTTTACCATTAGGGTTTCCCCTAACTTAGGATAGTCTCCGATGAGTTAGGGATTTGCATGATCTTCCCAAAAAGTTGGAGATTTGGTTACGTGACTTATCCGTACAAGATGGAATGTTCTAGAAAGAATGTCTATGATTAATTATTTAGGATAAAATAATAGGTAATGACCGGGTCGGGTTGTCCGATTCGGGTCATACCTCGTCATGTCCCCCCAATCCGAAGTTATGAAATGAAATTCATGAGATCAGACTAAAAAGAGAGAAAAGTCAGTATACTTTATGTGGGGCAAATTTTGCCGATGGAAGTGCCATTGTGTGTTATGAGAAAATGGCGGCGATGGGATAGGAGATGACAGTTAAGTCATCATTGGGATGACAACTGTATTTACCCTGCTCTGACGCGTATGTCTGTCCCTTCATCTTTTCAAATTTGAAAAGTTACCTTCTTCTATAGATAGCACCCCTGTTCATGAGATCGGAATTCCATCTCCATTTCCTCACAGCCTTTTCTGCCACTTCTCTATTTTGAACAAATGGCCCCTATACCCATGATTCTTCTTCCTCTGCCTCAGCCAGTTCTGATGCCCTGTTCTGCAAATGGGGGGTTGTGTCTTACAATAACCTTGTGCAAGATTATGGTATAAGGGCTGAGTGGAATCCCGTGTTACCATCAAAGACGGACACAACATTCCCGTTGAAGGAAGGTAAAATCACGTTGTTTAGTGATTTTTTCAAATTTTGCAATTTTCGACTGCCTATCACCAAGTTTTGCAAATCGGTTCTTGACCATTACCATATTCACATTTCCCAACTGCATCCACTGGGATTAGTGAAACTTCGACAGTTCGAATTTGCTTGTACGGCCCTAGGGTATATTCCGGAACTCGTTGTGTTTAGGGCTTTCTTTATTCTTGTCTGGAAATCCCCCCTTTTCACCTTCGATCGTAGGGATACCGATGTGTCTTGTTTGAGGGATATTCCTATTAGTTCCAAAGATAAAGATTGGAAAAAGAAAATTTTCTATATTGATGCCTGTGTGATCCCTGGCGAGATGCACTGGAGAGAAATGGGACCAAAAGACAAGGTTAAGGACGATGGTCCTTCCGAAGATGTGTATATGTCAAATGGCCTGTATACAAAGTTGTGTGGCCGCCCTTTCGAGTGTACAGTAATCCCAGAAGGGGCCCTGGTAATGGCGGGGATAAGTCTGTTGTGGCACAACATCAAACAGTACCCTTCATTTCGAAGGGATGATGAAGGTATGCCTGGTTTTTTTTTTTTTTTTGTCAATCATGTGTGTTGTCATTTCAAAAATAACATGTGTGTATGTCTCAGGGGAGTGGAGTTTGTTTGATTTCGTTGATCCGCTACGTCACCTTGAGCTCAGGGCCGCGGACCGCGTGCTTGATGACCAGGAGCCAGATGTTTTGAAAATTCATCTTGAACATTTTTTGTTACCCGCCCTGCCGGTGGATCCCACTATTTACCTATCCCCCATCTCCCTCAGTGGGGGAAGTGGTGTTAATGCTCCCGAGAGAAAACCAACCCGGATAAAGATTTCTAGGAGGAAATATATGGCAGCTAATGCGGCCACATCCTCCGCTGGTGGAACAACGCTCACTAGGGGTGAGATCTCTACTACTGTTGCAATGACAAGCCCTACTCATGTGTCGAAAAAACGGAAAACGTTTGTTGCTCCTACGCTGACCACGTTCGAGGCTGTACAAGCCGCCTATGCCCTGCCACTTGGTATATATGCTTTGTCTTCGCATGCTATTACAAATTATGAGCTTCGTGTTATGAAAACTTGCTTTTGATACAGGTACTATTAGCGGGGCTCACGCTGAAAATGTGACACCTTCCCCCTCCTCATCTGTGGGGGTAGTGCTTCCCATCGCTAGCGGGAACATCCTTTCAGAACTTATAACTCAGGCGAGCTCAGGGCCGCGGACCGCGTGCTTGATGACCAGGAGCCAGATGTTTTGAAAATTCATCTTGAACATTTTTTGTTACCCGCCCTGCCGGCGGATCCCACTATTTACCTATCCCCCATCTCCCTCAGTGGGGGAAGTGGTGTTAATGCTCCCGAGAGAAAACCAACCCGGATAAAGATTTCTAGGAGGAAATATATGGCAGCTAATGCGGCCACGTCCTCCGCTGGTGGAACAACGCTCACTAGGGGTGAGATCTCTACTACTGTTGCAATGACAAGCCCTACTCATGTGTCGAAAAAACGAAAAACGTTTGTTGCTCCTACGCTGACCACGTTCGAGGCTGTACAAGCCGCCTATGCCCTGCCACTTGGTATATATGCTTTGTCTTCGCATGCTATTACAAATTATGAGCTTCGTGTTATGAAAACTTGCTTTTGATACAGGTACTATTAGCGGGGCTCACGCTGAAAATGTGACACCTTCCCCCTCCTCATCTGTGGGGGTAGTGCTTCCCATCGCTAGCGGAAGCAGCCTTTCAGAACTTATAACTCAGGCCTGTGTTACCGCCGCCGTTAGCTGTGCCATGTCGCCGCCTACACTTACCACCGCTGTAACTGTGACAGCTAGTCCTATTTCCACGCCTCTGACTTCCAGTGTCGCCCCTTCTTCTTTGTTCGATTCTCCATTGAGCATATTTTCCGCTACCGAGAAAGAAATGCCTGTTGTATCTCTTGCTCACGAGGCAACTAGTGTTGGAGATCACGCGGTTGGCGATACTGGGGGGGGGGGGGTCCAGCAGTGGCATTGCTGATGATGGGGCCCGTCTGGGTGATGACCTTTATTTGCCCACCATCAACTGGGATCCCAATACTCGGGATAAACGCTACCAGCCCCAATGGAAGATTGCGGAGTCTTCTAGGTTGATATTTCCCCAAGTGGTTCAGCATTGGGTTGAGCGGGCTTACCCCCCCAGCCGAGGCGGCGTATGTTGAGGGTCTGAATAATGAGAATTTGATAAACTCCGCGATTGTGGATTCTGTTAGTCAGCCCCGGTGGCTTACAGAGATCCTGCGCAGGTGGATGCATGACAACAATGAGTTCCACCAGGCGCGGGCCATGATTGAAGAACTCAAGGATGAGAAGTACCGCATGGAGAGTCAACTCCAGGTGGCTGGGTTAAAGGAAAGCCGGTTTTTGTCAGAGAAGAACAAAGCTGAGGATGACTTGAAAAGGGTGACTGCCCACCTTGCTGAAGAGCGACTTATATGGGCTCGCGATATAGCGGAGAAGGACCGGGTCCTTGCTCATGTTAAAAACGTGCAAGAGGAGTTAGAGCGTAAAGCTATTGCTGAAGCTCAGAAGGTGAGGTCTGAAATGTCCGCTCAGGTGGAAAAATTCCGAATTGACAGTGACTTTTTGTCTCAGGTACAGGAGCGTTACCACGCTTTGACTGTTGAGGTGGATGCCTCAAATGAAAGAGCCCAAGCAAAACAAGCGGAATTGGAGAAGCGGGAGGGGCAACTTAGGGAACTTCAACAGCATTGTGATTCCCTTCTTTCTGAAAGAAATGCACTTGCCCAATCCTCTGCTGCACGCTTGAAGGAGGTGGAGAGCGCCCTGGAGCAAGCAAATGCTGAAGTAGATAGCTTAACTAGCCAACTGGCTGCTGTGCGGGGTGACAGGAATTGGTTGATAACAAACGGGTTGGTAGGGGCGTTTGAATACCTTCGCCAATCAACACCTTTTACCACGCTGATAGACCGCCTCTCCGCTGCTGCGTACCAATCTGGTTATCATGATGGTGTTTACAAAGGATATTTCGATTGTCAGCAGTCGGAAAAGATTGCTTCTGATTTCCACACGGCGAGGGGTAAATTTCAGGGTGACATGGCTGATGCACTGGAGGCTGCGTACAATGAGCCATTGCCTGGGTACACTGACCTGATGGACAAGGTGAATGAAGAGGGCATCGAGTCCCTACGTTCAATGTTGGATCCCGTGGACGAGTCTGAGGAGGAATAAGTAATTTGCTTTGTTTAATATGTATGCTACAGTATGTGTAATGACACTATTTGACTTAGGTTTGGTGAAAATATCTGAATGATTTGTCAGACATTTTAATGCTAATGTCATGATGGCTGACGCTGCCGTTTTTCTGAAATGTGGCGACTTGACGTGTAATGATTATTTTCCATTAATGTTGCTATCACCATCACTGTCAAAACTGTTTAAATATTTTCCCGTGTATAAATTGGGTTTTTTTTTCCTAATTTAGTAATTTGAAAAGATGAGTCGGAAAAGTTATAGACAAAGACTTTCTGACATCTTTCGACGCTTAGATGCCGCTGACGGTTTGGTTCAACTGCAAATTCCGGTAACGAAGTCGATGATCCAGAGGAGAGGGTCACCTTCCCATGCTGTCCCGTTCCGGGCGAACCGAGCATCTAAGAGTGTCATTTACGAGGACCCTTTTCCAGCCGATACTAATGTACCATTGCTATCAGCTGACACGTTGATGAAGGTCATACCGGTTGATCGTGTTCAACGTTGTCGTTTGGTGTATGAGCGTCGTCGCGGTGGTTGTTCCGTTAGGAATCCTGTTGGTGATCTGGGGATGGTAGATCCACCGGTGACTGGAGGATCGACCGATGACTTGGCCGTTGATCCTTGTGTGCTGGGCTGTGGTGGTAGGGTGCTGCATACCCCTGCAGAGGTGATGGCAACCTGTTCCCACAATTAGGTGTTAGAACATGTTCTTTTTTGGTTCCCATATGTTGGCTTTTAGCAACTGGGACAAGTACTTGGTTTGTGTAAGATAGTTCGTATGTATTTATTACCAAAATACCTATCTTTTTGTAGCGGTTAGCGTATCTATTACCAAGATACCCGCTCTTAGCACCGTATGTATTGACCCTATGACTTGTATGTGAAAATATTTCGTGTTTAAGGGTACTTTTATTGCTTACCGGTATGTGCAGTTAAAATGCGATGGTAAATTTTATTGTATGTTTAAGTAGTAAGGAAAAGCAAAAGGAAATAACTTTTTATTAAACTCAAAGCTTAAAAGAAGCAACATCGCTATGGATGGATTACACTTATTTGTCAGAAAAAAAAAGTCTACGCTTGCTGTTAGGAGCAAGACATTACAGGTAACATTTTTTCAATTGGGCTATGTTCCAGCTACGCGGCACGGCGGTACCAGCTAGTCTGGACAAGCGGTAGGCCCCTTTGCCCAGATCTTCTTGAATGATGTAGGGGCCCTCCCAGTTGGGTCCCAGTTTGCCTGAGGGTTCCGCCCTACTGGCTTCATTATCGCGCATGACATAGTCGCCTCCTTGAAAGTATTCCATGCCACGCGTCTGTTGTAGTACTTTTCTAATGTCTTCTTGTATTTTGCTTCGTTGATGGCGGCAGCTTCACGCCTTTCTTCAAGTAGGTCTAGGCCTTCCCTTAGGAGCCTATCATTGTCATCGCCTGTGGTGAGGCGGCGTAGTGATGGCAATCCCGCTTCCGCGGGTATCATTGCTTCCGCGCCGTAGGTCAAGCTGAATGGGGTTTCATTATTGCTTGTCTTAGGCATTATTCGGTGTGCCCAAAGGACATTTGGCTGTTCTTCCACCCAGGAGCTTCCCTCATAACCTAACCTTCTTTTTATACCATTCAGCAGACTCCTATTCGCCCACTCTACCTGTCCATTTCCCTGGGGATGCGCCACGGACTTGAAAATTTGCTGGATCTGGAGGTCGGCGCACCATTCTTGAAAAACCTTGTCGGCGAACTGTGTTCCATTGTCACTTACTAAGTATAGCGGCAATCCAAACCGACATACTATGTGTTCCCAAAGGAACTTTTTGGCATTCTCTGTCGTGATTTTAGCCAAAGGCTTGGCTTCCACCCACTTGGTAAAGTAATCAATCGCCACGATTAAGTATTTTAGCCTTCCGGGAGCTAGCGGGAATGGTCCAACAATATCCACTGCCCATTTTTGAAAAGGCCATGCTGCTGTAACGGTATTAAGTTGTTCTTGGGCCTGAGTGTTTGGGGAGCGAATTATTGACAGCTACGGCACTTTCTGAGTTCTTGTACGGCGTCTTCGTGCATTCCGGGCCAATAGTACCCGGCATTATGGATTTTGGCCACAACTGCCCGGGGTCCGGCGTGAATGCCGCATATGCCTGCATGAATCTCGCTGATTAAGTATCTTGCTTCTATTGGAGAGACACACCGCAAAAGTGGTCCCAAGTATGACTTTCGATACAGGACGCTGTTATTCACCTCGTATTGCAACGCCTTCGTCTGTATCTTCTGTGCTTCACCCCTGGCACTAGGTAACTCACCATTGGTGAGGAATTTCAGCACTGGGGTGTACCAGCATGGTTCTTCCGCTGTGACGGCGGAGACATTCTGTGGTTCAATTGAGGGTGTCTGTAGTGTTTCAACTTTGACTTCTTTTTCCATGCCCGAAGTGGCGAGTTTGCTTAGAGCATCCGCTATTTGGTTTTTGCCTCTATGAACGTGGTTGAGTGTGACGTTATCAAAAGAAGCCATGAGCTCCTTTGTTTTTGCCAGGTATCTCGCCATTGATTCATCTTTGGCCTCGTATGCTCATTTACTTGATTGTTAACCAGTAAAGAATCAACATATGCGTCCACCCGTGTGGCTCCCAAAGATTGGGCCATTCTTAAACCCGCGAGTAGCGCTTCATATTCTGCTTCATTGTTGGAACATTCGAAATCGAAGTGTAAGGCGTACATCAGTCTTATCTCATCTGGGCTTATCAACATTAAACCCGCCCCAGACCCTTTTCCACTTGACGACCCATCGGTATAAAGTTTCCAGGTCTGTCGGGCAGTGTTGGATTCCGGGATGTCCCGGATGGCGGGGTCCAGTATAGTTTCTCCTTCAGGGATCTCAGCTAAGAAGTCGACGATTACCTGCCCTTTGACTGCTGCTCGTTTTCGGTATTCAATATCCAACGCGCCTAGTTCGATTGCCCATTTGGCCAATCTTCCGGAGATTTCTGGCTTGTGCAAAATTTGCTGCAGCGGGTAATTTGTCAAGACCTGTACGCAGTGTGCTTGAAAATATCTTCTCAATCGCCGAGTGGCATGAACTAGTGCGAGGACCAGCTTTTCCAGGGTTGGATACCGCGTTTCGGGTCCCGCCAATACTCGACTGATGTAATATATGGGTGTCTGCTTCCCATCTCTTTCCACTATGAGTACCACGCTTACCGCATTATGGGCTGCTGCCAAATACATTTTAAGCACTTCGTTAGGGGATGGCGCTGTCAACATGGGTAATTTTTCAATGAAACGTTTCATGTCTTGCAGGGCTTCTTCCGCTTCGCCGGTCCATTTGAAATTCTTTTTCTTGAGGCAGTCTTTCAACGTCTTTATAAATGGCAAAGATCTCTCGGCATGTCTTGCTAAGAATCTGTTGATCGCCACTAAACGCCCGTTTAACGCTTGTGCTTCTTTCAAAGTTCTCGGAGAGGGCATCCGCGTTATGGCGGCTACCTTTTCCGGGTTAGCTTTAAAGCCGTCCCGGGTGACTATCACGCCTAAGAACTTTCCTTCCTCTACCCCGAAAGAGCATTTCTTGGGGTTGAGTTTGATGTTGTACTCTCTAAGCTTTTGGAAAGTTTCCTCAATGTCTTCTAGCATTTGTTTCTCTTCCCTGCTTTTGATCACAAGATCATCGACGTATACTTCCAAATTTCTGCCAATTTGTTTTTCGAAAGCTTTATCCATGAGTCGTTGGTAGGTGGCCCCGACATTTCGTAGGCCGAAAGGCATCTTCGTGTAACAAAAAATGCCAACATCAGTGTGAAACGCCGTTTTTTCTTCGTCTGCTTTGGACATCTTGATCTGGTGGTACCCTTTATAAGCGTCTAAAAAGCACTTATACCTGTAAGGGACCAGGGAATCAACCTTGAAATCCATATCAGGCAGTGGGTATGCGTCTTTGGGGCATGCTTTATTTAGATCTTTGAAATCAATGCACATCCGTCATGTGCCGTCAGGCTTTTTTACCATCACCGGGTTTGACACCCACGCATGGTACTGTGTTTCCCTGAGGATTCCGGCTTCCACCAACTTTCGTACCTCTCTAACAACTGTTGCCTTTCGATCCGGAGCCATACTGCGTTTACCCTGTGCAACTGGCCTAATACCTGGGAGTGTTACTAGCTTGTGTTCTGCCTTATCACGGGGTATTCCTGTCATGTTGGAATGTTCGAAAGCAAAGATATCGACATTCCTTCTCAGCAGCTGTTTCAAATCGTTTTTAACCTCAGAGAGGCTGTCTCCGATTGTAACTGTCTGATCTGGATGGCGTGTGCTCAATACCCATCTTTCTGAACCAACGACTCCGGTAGGGCCTTGGCGACATCTTTTGGTGTTTAATACCTCCCCTAGCTTGTTACGAAACACTGTTGCAATACCCCGCAGGGTCGGGAACTTCATAAAACCCCGCGCCGTAGAGACTATAGCGTCCAATTTTCCCAGAGTGAACCTTCCAATGATCACATTGTGGTATGACTCAGCGCGTACCACGAGGAAAGTTAGGAGTATGGTTATTTCTCTGGGTTCTTGTCCAAATGTAACTGGAAAGGTAATCTGACCAATTGGGTCAACCTTTTCTTCAGTGAAACCTTTAATGGGAGCATGCACCGACTCAAGCAGCTTTATATCTTCTGGTTGCATTCTATTAAAACAGTGCTCATAGATAATGTCTTTTGAACTCCCGGTATCTACCAGGATTCTTCTCATGCGGTAATCCCCTACTGCAGCAGATATAATCAGGGCATCCGTGGTGAGGTGCAAATCTTCCACGCGAGGTTCAATGGTCATGGTTGCTAACATCCAGGGTTCGAGTGTAGAGAAACTCCGCTTTGCCCCTTTTCCCTTGTCTGCGTGTACCATATTCAGTTCTCGCGGTCTCTTACCCGCCGCCTTATCGTTTTCTTCCTTGACGGCGGGCGGGCCCTGCTTGATATCACTCACTAAGTGTGCCAATTTACCCATTTTCACGAAATATTCGATCTGCTTTTTTAATTGAAAGCAGTCGTTTGTATCATGGCCACTCCCTTTATGGTATTCACAATACTTACTTGTATCTTTGTTAGGGTTGTCTTTCAGCGGCTTTGGAGGGTTAAACTTGAGGTTCTCCGAAGCTAAGATCTCTGCTGGTGTCTTGCTCAGGTTGGGGTAGTCGGATCGCGGTTTTGAGGGCTCATTCCTTGAATAAGCGTTTCTGGACCTGTCATATCGCGAGTCTGTCCTGTCATTCCTTTGGTATCGGTCTCCTCTACCCTTACCTCTAGGACCTCGCTGCTCCTTGTCTTCCTGATTTTTCAGGGCCTCTTTCTTTCTATTGGCTGCATGACTAGCGGCTACAGCCTTTTCTTATATAACGTACACTTTTGCTATCCTCAGTATCTCATCAATAGTGGGAGGCACGCCATCCCTTCCATGAAGTGTTCTCAGCAACTCGTCGTCGTTTACTCCTTGTAAGAATGCTCCACACGCTAGGTCATTTGTTACACCCGGGATTGCCAGGCTTTCTTTGTTGAACCTAATAATAAAATTTTCCACCGTTTCATTGTCTCGTCGGCGGATGTGGAGGAGCTCATTCCGGTTCTTCGTGTGCTTGCGTTGTTGGCTGAATTGCAAGATGAATTTGGACTCCAGATCCTCGAAACTGTCAATTTCTCCAATGGGAAGACTGTCCCACCAGACCCGAGCTGCGCCTACCAGCGTTTGTACAAACATTTTGCACCAGAGGGGCATAGGCCAACAAGCTTCCTCTCCTGCACTTTTGAATAGATTAAGATGGTCATTAGGATCACCAAGACCATCATATTTTCCTACGGTTTGAGGCATCTTGGGCTTTTCTTTAATAGGAGCTTCTGCTATTCTTCTGGTGAACTTGGACTTGAAAGTCGCGTCCACTGGCTTGTAAGGTCTGGTGAGCTCGTCTTCTTCTACATTGATGGGTTGTAACGGAGGGATGGCCCCACTCTGGCTTATACCCTGAGTGGTAGAGGGTTGAGCCGAAGAGCTGGGGCCTCTACCTGGAGAAAACCTAGGTCTGGATGTGTTTCCCCTGTCATAAACAGGTTCCGCCGTAGGCGGGGTTTGAGCATACATCGGTTGAGACGTTGGGAAGGTCCACCAAGGCGGCATGTAGGCCGCGTATGGAGATTGTTGTGAATGGCTTTGCGTCGCTCCCTGGGGTGTGTACATTGAGTTACTGTATGGGGGTAAATACCCATAAGGGGGTGCGTAATAGTACCCGGGGAAATAAGCTTGATTTCCCGGTGGGACTGGAGAGTTCATAATCCCTGCTGGCATGACCACTGGCTGATGAGGGGGCGTAGACAATGCCGCTGTTAGTGCTGCAGAATACAGAGGCGGCATGGCGTATGTAACTGAAGGTTAGTAATACTGAGGCATGCTCGCCTGTGGGATGACAGTACTTGGGCTCGCCGACGTAATAACTGGCATAAGGTTAAGACGTGATATCTGTGCACTAGTGGTTGCCACTGGGGTGAACATGTTAACGCTGGTTATACTCGGCTCAACCGACTGTAACCGCAGGGAAGTGTAGGGAAACGAATCTGCCGCCGTGGTCCCAGAAGAGGCGGCGGTGATGCCTGTAAAACCTGGTGGCGGTCCTTCCGCCTCGAACTCCAAATCCAGCGCCCTGGTGACCACCGGTGAGACAGGAGCGGTGGTGACTGGGCCTGTTCCTGACACCGGGTTATTGCCTATCATCGCTTGACTTGGGGTAACTGCTACGTTCTGATCACTTGCCATGGGGTTCAATCTAATTGTTACCGAAAAGGTCCCACGGATGGCGCCAATGAAGAAACACTGACCTTCATGGTGGTATCCAACCAGGACTTCAACTCTCAGTGACCCGAACGATTAGCTGCAAAACAGAACACCATTAGGACTCGTTACAGGAATGGGGTTATTCCTGTAACCACCCTCCGACGTGAGAATAAGTCACGGTTTTGGGAGTAAGAGAGAAAGTGTAGGGAGAAGAGTTGTACGAGAATAAGATGATCTATACCTTAGATGTTTACCTCTATTTATAGTTTACCATTAGGGTTTCCCCTAACTTAGGATGGTCTCCGATGAGTTAGGGATTTGCATGATCTTCCCAAAAAGTTGGAGATTTGGTTACGTGACTTATCCGTACAAGATGGAATGTTCTAGAAAGAATGTCTATGATTAATTATTTAGGATAAAATAATAGGTAATGACCGGGTCAGGTTGTCCGATTCGGGTCATACCTCGTCAAGCATATACCTTCATATATCATAATATTCATGTAGGCTTGCAAATCATTTGCAATAAATGAATTTTTCAATTTTAATCCCATTGTAAGTATATGTTTTTCAGTTGGTATGTATAATGACAAAGTAACTCAATATCTTTAAGGAGAGTTTAATGCTACTGTCTACTAAGCTTCTGAAACATCATTGCAAGCCGTTCTAAAAAAAAAAATTATAGAGTTAAATGCCATTTTAGTCTCTGTGGTTTGATCCATTTTACCATTTTAGTCCAATGGTTTCATTTTTCGTCTGTGGATCCAAAAAGATTTCACCGTTGCCATTTTAGTCCACTGGGTTAACTTCATCCATTTTTTCTGTTAACCAGAAGGGCAATTCGATCATTTTATATGTATTTCTGTTAACTAGAAAGGCAATTCGGCCAGATAAAATGACCGAATCGCCCTTCTCGTTAACAGAAATAATGGATGAAGTTAACCCAGTTGACTAAAATGGCAACAGTGAAACCTTTTTGGACCCACAGTAGAAAAATGAAACCTTTGGACTAAACTGGAAAAATGGCTCAAACCACAGGGCCTAAAATGACATTTAACTCTTAATTATATGCTAAACAATTTTAACATAGTAGAAGGTTTTGTAAGCTTTATACACCTATTATGCAACGTTTTTAGAGTCGATGAACGACTCTTGAAAATTTTCATAATCATTTTCAGCAACATTATCTTTCAAATCACATAACATGATCATTGTTTTAATCATTGTTCTCACTGTCGTTAGCTTTAGAAAATCACTTAGGATTAACTAATCATTCTTCATGTCATGATCGAGAAGTACAACATTCTATTGAACTCACAACATAACAAAATTTATTAAATACATAAGAATAACCAAACTTATTGAAAATTTGAAAGTCTATGCAAATATCATTGCAAACTTTTATAAAATAATCAAGAGTGTTCATCCATATCTTAAATCTAAAAATAAGTTAATAACAAAAAATGCATGATATGAATAGAACAAATATGGTGATATTTGGATATTACTAACTCACTTTTTGAATACAACGTCACGTCACGTAAGTGAATGCATATTATCATATGGAGTTTTTGTAAGAATTATGCTACTGACTGAACAAGAAATGATCTGAAACATAAGAAACAGAAACAGTTAACGAGAACCGGGCTTGTGTTTAACACAATTCCCTTAAACAGATTCGTGGTCTGTTCCCAGGGTACGCCGATTCGAAGCAGCAATAGCTCACTGCCGGGCTTGAACACTTGCCTGAAACGAAACTGGAATACGCTGCAGAGAGATTAACAAAAGCCGTTGTTCTAACTGTATCTTCGTGTGTCTTTAACTGATTAGAATGCACTTGATTTTATAGGCATAAAATCATTAAGAAAGTCGTGGCCAGCAGTGCATCCATTTGCAAATAATGGGATCAATAATCGTTTAAAGAAACAATAGTGCACAAATAATTCATCACTTAATTTAAATAATGATAGGATAGTGCAGCACTAATTCATCACTCAATTTAAATAATGATAGTGCACAAAATAAAATAATTCGATCCCCATTATTGCTCAATCAGTAGTTTTATTATTTAACAAAAATAAAATACGAGTCTCAAGTGCAAAAACCAGCCTCACGCGGGTCGGGTTTTTCGGAGCTGCATTCGTGTCCGCAGGAAGTGCGGGCACACACAAGTTCAAGCTAATTCCGGTTCCAATTTGCACCCCCCCTGCGCACGCGGGTAGGACTTGTGGTAAAACATGTCATAAAGCTATACTAGTAGGTAAATGCTTTACCTTATAAATAGCCATTCCTTTTGTTCCCTACAGTGGGACAAAGTGTTTACCATATTTGAGACTTTCATTCACACCAATATTTCCAACAATCCCCCACATGAATGGAGGTCGATCTCAGAACAACATTATTCCAATTAAATTTCAGCAGTTGAATCTTGCATACGATAAGTAGGTGTTACCCTTTGAACCTTCGCTCATGAAATGCACTTAGCCCACTAGCTCTGAGTAGAACTCGATGTCTTTGAACTCGTCTGCCGTTTGTGTAGACGACAATGCACTTCATATAAGATTCTCCCTGACAAAGTCAAGTCCTCATAGTTATGTTCGTTATGGTCATGAACATGAGCCTGGTTCTGCGAGAGCCATTAGGTATTGTGCCCCATCAATACCCTTCGAAGCGACCCCACTTCTCTCTCACATAGGTGATTCACTATGTAAGGTTACTTTAGTCGAATCATTAAAAGCCATAGGCTTAGCCTCACACTTGTCACTTTTAGGAATGGACTAGGAAGTTTATTAAGCTTTTATAATAAACTCCCTTATATATATTCGTAGGGTAACCCCCCACAGTGACCTCACTAATTCATACAATTAGGTTTTCCTATTGAACTCAGCTCTTGGGATCTCCAGTCTACTGAGTTAGGTTTCCATCATATGAACTTATTTCCAAGGGCTTCAGTCCCATTCCCAATGACGACTTCTGTACTACCTCTCTACTTAGGCCTTTTGTTAGCGGATCCGCAATATTATCCTTTGACCTCACGTAGTCAACAGTGATAATTCCAGTAGAGATTAGTTGTCGTACCGTATTATGTCTACGTCTGATATGTCTGTTCCTACCATTATACATTGTGTTACGAGCTCTGCCAATTGCCGATTGGCTATCACAATGTATACAAATGGCCGTTGCCGGCTTAGGCCATCTTGGTATATCCTCAACAAATTGACGTAGCCATTCTGCCTCTTCACCTGCTTTATCTAAAGCGATGAATTCTGATTCCATCGTGGATCTAGCAATAACCGTTTGTTTTGACGATTTCCATGATATAGCAGCACCTCCAAGTGTGAATACATACCCACTTGTTGCTCTGGAATCATTCGTGTCAGATATCCAATTTGCATCGCAGTGTCTTTCTATAACTGCTGGATATCTGTTATAATGCAACCCGTATTCACGAGTGTATTTTAAATAGCGAAGCAACCGAGTAATACCATTCCAATGCATTGAACTTGGGTTGCTCGTGTATCTACTTAGCTTGCTCACAGCATAAGCTATGTCTGGTCTAGTACAACTCATAAGATACATCACACTACCAATAATTCTTGAGTATTCCAACTGGTTTACGGGTTCACCTCTATTCTTGGCTAGATGTTGACTCGTGTCAATCGGAGTTCTAGCTTTATTAGAGTCGTTTGCATTGAACTTATCAAGAATTTTGTCCACATAGTGGGATTGACTTAAAACAAGTCCACTTTCGGTTCGCGTGATTTTGATCCCCAAAATCACATCCGCAAGACCCATGTCTTTCATGTCAAATCTTGCTTTAAGCATGTTCTTTGTAGATTTTATGATTTTGTCATCACTTCCAGCAATGAGTATATCATCTACATATAGACATAAAATGACATATCCATCAGATGTGTCCTTAACATATACACATTTGTCACATTCATTGATTTTGAACCCAACATCAATTATGACTTGATCAAACTTTTGATGCAATTGTTTTGGAGCTTGTTTCAATCCATACAAGGATTTTACAAGTTTACAAACTTTCTTTTCTTGCCCAATGGCTATGAAACCTTCAGGTTGTTCCATGTAAATCTCTTCCTCGAGATTTCCATTCAAGAAAGCTGTTTTCACATCCATTTGATGAACTTCCAAATTTCTAATGGCTACAATGGCAAGCATCAACCTGATGGAGGTTATTCGCGTAACAGGCGAATATGTATCAAAGTAATCTAAACCTTCTCGTTGTTTAAATCCTTTGATTACCAACCTTGCCTTGTATTTATCGATGGTCCCATCTGGTTTCATCTTCTTCTTGAAGATCCATCGATATCCTAGTGGTTTACTTCCTTGAGGAAGATCCACTAGTTCCCATGTATGATTTTGTAAGATAGAATCTATCTCACTTTTGATGGCCTCCCTCCACTGAGGTCCTTCTGAGGATTTTACTGCTTGTTGGTAAGTTTGAGGTTCCTCTTCTACCATAAAGGTAATAAAATCAGGCCCAAAGGATTTTTCAGTCCTTTGCCGTTTACATCTCCTGATTTCAACTTCATCAATCTTGGATTGTTCCTGAGGTTCATTAAATGCACCCTCATCTCTAGGAACAATTTCCTCAACTGGTCTAGTGAAACTCGATTCACCTTTACCTGAGCATGGGAACACATGTTCAAACCATGAAGCATCCTTAGATTCTATTAAGGTGCCATTGCATATTCCAGGGTTCTTGGAATCATGTACAAGAAAACGATATGGACCATAAGGACGGGTGTATCCTACAAACACACAATCCACCGTTTTGTGTCCTATTAAGAGGCGCTTTGGTGGTGTGACCACCACCTTGGTTAGACACCCCCAAACTTTCAAAGATTTATATGGTGGTTTCTTTCCCGTCCATGATTCATATGGAGTCATATCCTTTTTCTTATTCGGTATCATGTTCAACACATAATTCGCCGATAAGATTGCTTCCCCCCCACATGTTTTGGTTTACACCAGAACTTATCATTATGGCATTCATCATTTCTTTCAAAGTACGATTTTTCCGTTCCGCTATGCCATTTGATTGAGGGGAGTAAGGAGCCGTGAGTTCGTGGATGATTCCACTTTTTTCACATACGTCAATAAAATGTGAAACATATTCACCTCCTCGGTCGCTCCTTACGATTTCCACTTTCCGATTTAGTTGATTCTCAACTTCGGCTTTGAACAAGATAAACTTGTCAACAGCCTCGTCCTTACTCTCAAGTAAGTACACATTTCAATACCTTGTACTATCATCAATGAACGTGATGAAGTACTTGTTCCCACCACGAGTAGGAATTGCTTTTAGATCACACACATCAGTGTGGATCATCTCGAGGGGTTCAGTGATCCCACCAATCCTTGTTATTTTGCCCAACCAAAATAACTTCGGTCACCAAGATCAAGAGATCCGTGACCTTGGCAACAAGTTTGTCGACTTCATGAACCATAATCTCTTGTCGATCATTTTCCTTCTTGATGGCAGTTTTTCGATCATTGTAGCAACTTGGAATGTTTCGCTGAGCATCATTCCTTCTGCATGAATATCATGTAGGATAACCTGCAATTCTTGGTCTTGGCTCATGTTAATTTTAGAGTCTATCATTTTAAAGTCCAAGAACTTAGCCACCACAAATTTCTTAGTGCCCGCATCTTCTGTTTTGTATTGGCGATCCAAAGACTCACACAATTCTTTGGCAGTCTTGGCTTTGCACTACACATTATACAGTGTATCAACCAAACCGTTCAGAATGAAGTTGCGACACAAGAAATCCGCATGATTCCAAGCATGAATCGCGCTCACAGATTGAGCATTCATATCCCCTTCAACAACATAGGGATTGGTTTCTGTCAAGAACCTCGCTAGGTTCAACGTGGTTAAACAAAAGAACATCTTTTGTTACCACTGTTTGAAATTCACACAACTGAATTTCACTGGTTTCTCAGCATGCGACAATTATTAACAAGTTCCTTGGAACTTATTTTTCCAACACCTCCTTTTGCATCAAGGTTGGAGCGTTTCCCGTGACCCTTCTTTACTCCCTTTCCACCAATGTTTTAAAAACTGGACCGGAGGTTGACCCGATCGCCTTACGAGGTCAAAGGTCGGACAGGTCCGACTGGTTCGACCGGATTTAAGACATGGATTATGTATAAAATATTTATTTGTCGTGACCTATTCTTATCCACACAAATTCAAATTATTTATCTTTTAAAATTAAATTACTTTTGGTGGAGTCAATAGGAGCAAATAAATAAAACGTGAAAAGTCTAAAATAGCTCCATTATTCAAAAAAGCAAACTACACACCAATTCCCACACCTTTTCAAAAGGGTCATTCTATTCCCACCCCCCCTAATTACTAATTACACCCCCCTATTAAAAACATCACATCCATCAATCACTTGGTTTTTGTTTCTAGCCTATTTTGTCTTTTTGTTGTCTTTTTTATTCATTTATTTAATTAGTTATTATTATTATTATTATTATTATTAATTAGTATTTGTTTATTATTTAATTAGTTAGTATTATTATTATTATTATTTTTATTATTATTATATTTATTATTATTAGTAGTAGTAATGATATAGTATTTATTATTAGTTTTTATTGTTATAATTTATCAAATTATATTTATAGCTGTAACAAAAGCTATATAAAAATAAGTACTTTTTTACAAAATTATTATCATTTAATAATTTACATACAGAGGTTTAATCGATACACCCCCCAAATGTAGCAGGTTGTGCTATCCAAGACTTATACATATTTTGACGTGATTCAAATATATTCTCCCAGCCAGCTGCATCATTTTCTCTCATTAATTTTCATAGGTTGTTTGTGCTGGCAATTGGATACTCTCCTTGCAATTCTACCATTATAAAATGGTTACCATTCACGTGTGCAATTGTAATTATTTTTTTTTTCTGGTTACCATTATAAAATAACCATTCATCTTCACCGTACCCGAGAGCAGAAGCTGTCGCCCGAAACCCACAATTTCCATCACCTAACACGTTATCCGAGGGGGTAGTTTTTTACACCCAAAGTTTGGTGTTTTTATTATTTTTTTCTTTTTTTTTTTTACAAACTTTGGGTGTAAAAAACTACCCCCTCGGGAACCACGTGCCACGGAGGGGCGTTGACCACGAATTTTTTTTACAACTAGATCCGTATATTTTAACAACATTCGTAAAAAAAAATTTCAAACGGCGCGCCCGAGGGGGTAGTTTTTTACACCCAAAGTTTGGTGTTTTTATTATTTTTTTGTTTTTTCTTTTTTTTTTTTACAAACTTTGGGTGTAAAAAACTACCCCCTCGGGAACCACGTGCCACGGAGGGGCGTTGACCACGATTTTTTTTTACAACTAGATCCGTATATTTTAACAACATTCGTAAAAAAAAAATTTCAAACGGCGCGCCCGAGGGGGTAGTTTTTTACACCCAAAGTTTGTAAAAAAAAAAACAAAAACAAAAAAACACTAAAATATACTAAAAGGACAACAAAAAGACAAAAAACACTAAAAACAAAAAGCAAATGATTGATTGATGGATTTATGGATGTGATGTTTTTGTAGGGGGGGTGTAATCAGGAATTAGAGGGGTGGGAATAGTATCACCCTTTCAAAAGCAATTCCAAAGTTGGTCCCATCAGTTACGCAATTTGCACACTTTCTTAAAAGCAAACTCCACTCCACACCAAGAAGTGCACCAGAAATGATATGATGGTTATTGCACAAGAAGAACTAGAGAGAAGAAGCAAGTTAGCTTAATACAGAAAAAGAAAGCAGCTGATCAGGAACAAAAACAAAATTGATAATAATACTAATATTATTAGGGTGGGAGCTTCGGATATGGCTTCGGATTCTGATCGGAGATTCAACTGAGCGCCGGCAGCGGCAACGGAGCCCTCGCACAGGTCAGTAAATGGTCTGTTTAAGTTTGTAAGAATTATGCTACTGACTGAACAAGAAATGATCTGAAGAAACAGAAACAGTTAACGAGAACCGGGCTTGTGTTTAACACAATTCCCTTAAACAGATTCGTGGTCTGTTCCCAGGGTACGCCGATTCGAAGCAGCAATAGCTCACTGCCGGGCTTGAACACTTGCCTGAAACGAAACTGGAATACGCTGCAGAGAGATTAACAAAAGCCGTTGTTCTAACTGTATCTTCGTGTGTCTTTAACTGATTAGAATGCACTTGATTTTATAGGCATAAAATCATTAAGAAAGTCGTGGCCAGCAGTGCATCCATTTGCAAATAATGGGATCAATAATCGTTTAAAGAAACAATAGTGCACAAATAATTCATCACTTAATTTAAATAATGATAGGATAGTGCAGCACTAATTCATCACTCAATTTAAATAATGATAGTGCACAAAATAAAATAATTCGATCCCCATTATTGCTCAATCAGTAGTTTTATTATTTAACAAAAATAAAATACGAGTCTCAAGTGCAAAAACCAGCCTCACGCGGGTCGGGTTTTTCGGAGCTGCATTCGTGTCCGCAGGAAGTGCGGGCACACACAAGTTCAAGCTAATTCCGGTTCCAATTTGCACCCCCTCCTGCGCACGCGGGTAGGACTTGTGGTAAAACATGTCATAAAGCTATACTAGTAGGTAAATGCTTTACCTTATAAATAGCCATTCCTTTTGTTCCCTACAGTGGGACAAAGTGTTTACCATATTTGAGACTTTCATTCACACCAATATTTCCAACAGTTTTTAAGAAAAAAAAAATACAAAAGATTTCCCTTAACTCTAAGTGTGTGTCTTAGACTCAAACTCGTGGGAATAAAGGGCAATAAATACCTACTTTTTTCCTAAATATTCATTTTGTTAACACTCATTCACATTCTAAATGAGAGAGATTTTTCAAAAAGTAGTCATAAAGCAAAGAGTATTTAAAAATTAACTTCTACCATATCAATTTTTCACGAATATATTTAAAGACAAACATTGAATATATAACAACATATATATACCAACATGTATGAAATATATAACTACACCAAACAAAATATGAAATATACAATTCCAAACAACATACGTATAACTAAAATAAAATAATATATATTAATATTTGTGTGCGAAGTATCTTTGGTTACATAATTTTAGCTTTCTTAATCGGCTTATGAATTAAGAAATAGTAAGATGTCGCTATATAGTCTGTTGATATATTAATAGCTAAAAGACTAGTGCTAATTCCCGCGAACTTCACGGATTTAACAAAATAATATGTTTTCAAGATATTGACAAAGGACATTATATGTTTATAATGAACATATATAAATTCTTTAAAAGAAATTCTTATGGAATACAAAAGGTTCATAAAGTAAATAAAACAATCCACGTATTATGGGCCAAATTAGAATAACAGGTTGTTTGGTTTGCATTGCTTCAAAAAGTAGAAATGTTGATGAGTCAGTTATAAGAAATGTATAAAGTATATTATTAATAACTTTTCGTTTTCAATTTTTATTTGTAGTATGTAAATGCTAGATGTTGGATTTGAACCCTATCAGAGGAACAGATAATTAAAGCCAAAACTGGATCAGAGCAGTGGATCCAGAATAAGCAGATGTTTACATGCAAGTCTCTTCCCTTGAAAGTGATTTCAACATCTGCTGACCTCCTATCTGCTGATCTTGCAAACTGCTGACCTACAACTGCTGCTCAAGTAAAGAACTGATGAAAGACTAAAGCCCTGCTGATTCAATCTACTGCCTTGAGTCAAGCACTGCTGATCCGGACAAGTACTGCTGGGTTCACAGCAGTGGAAGGTTGCAGCAGCTGATCTATAGTCTGTTTTGTAATGTAATGTAATAGCAGTAGTTAACATAGCAGTGTCTGTATAGATCAGAGGTTAGAGTTTGTTAGGAGGTTAGATGTCACTTTCATGGTGACGTCAGCTAAGATGCTCAGTGGTTTGCAAGTGCCTATAAATAGTTCAGTACTTTGTACTGTTCTATTAGCTCTTTTGCATCATCGTCTTCTTTGCACGAACAAACAACTGAGCTCTGGCTGAGGGGGAGTTTGCATTCATTCATCAATCATTGTAATCGTTATTGAAATAAATTCAATCTTCCGATTCAGTGTGAAAAGATGTTTGATCAAAGTATTACTCTCGTTTGATTGTATGCAAAGTTTGTTTTCATCATAATTCCGCTGCACATTCATTCATTTTCATTTTAATTACAAACACAAAATACAATCAGAATCAAACTCAGATCCAACAATTGGTATCAGAGCTTGGACAGTCAAATTTGATTTAACAATCATTTTGACGTAAATAGTTCAGCTCATAACAGTTGATACTGATCGTTTGTTCGTTTGTTGAAAAACAGAGCAAGGATTAATCACCATTAAAGTTGATTTCTCAGTGTCTGTAAAACAACAAGAATGACGTCACAATCTCAGGATGATAAAAACAACATCGGTTCGCTTTTTAAACCACCTATGCTAAAAAGAAATGAGTACAACATCTGGCAGAGGAGGATGGGTCACATCCTCGCTCAACAAAGCACAGGTTGTTGGAGGTCTGTCATCTATGGTCCCCACGTTCCCACAGTGTCAAGCGCTGAAGATGCTAAAAAGTTCGTTCCAAAACCAGTTGAAAATTATACCGAAACCGACTATCAAAAGTTCGAACTAGATGCTAAAGCGTTTAGCATCATAGCATCAGCGCTGCCCAATGAGATATATGCTGGACTGTTACACTGTAACAGTGCCAAAGAGTTATGGGACGCGCTTAAGGAACAGTTTGGGGGGACCGAAGAAGTCATAGAAAACAATAGGGAAATCCTGAACCAACAGTATGAAACATTTTGTTACGTTAAAGGTGAATCACTAACGCAACAATTTGAGCGTTTCAGTTGTCTCATCAGTGAACTGAGGCTTGTTAACACCACTTTTACAAACTCAACTCAAAATAGCAGGTTCCTCAGGTCACTGCCAGAAAAATAGGACACCAAAGCTTTTGTCACCCGAAACTCACCTGAATTCAAGGATCTGACCTTGACCCAACTTCACGGTCGACTCCTGACCTACGAAAGGGAGTTGAACCAGAAAAAGAGGTTGCAAGAGTCAGGAAAAGTTACTGATGATTACACTTTCGGTAACACTGCTCTTCTGGGTCAAGAAGAACCTGGGAGCAGTGGTAAGGATCAGGGTTATGATCACTTCATTGACATAACTGCTGGTGCAAATTTTAACAACCCTGATCCTCACTCTGCAAGTTATGCATTCACTGCAAACGAAAACCAGATGTCAGACAATCTAAGCTTTGAACTCAATGACTTACAGCATTTTGATCCCACTGACTTAGAGGAAATGGACATCCTGCACCAACTGGCTTTGCTAAGTGTTAGAACTAGCAAATTCTACAAAAGAACAGGGCGAAAATTCCCAGGTTTGCATGGGAATCTAAGGGTTGGATTGGATAAATCGAAAATCAAGTGCTACAAGTGTAATAGGTTGGGACATTTCGCTAGGGAATGCAGGAGTCAAACTAATGGTCCCATAATCACTCACCCTAGCTCAAATCCTAGACCTCAAAATCAAGGCACTGTGCACTATGCCCAGTATGCCCCAGCAGCTCAAGTGAACACTGCTCACTATGCTGTTGCCCCTGTGCCAGTGCACTATGTCCAAACTACTGTTCCACAGATCCAATGTGTTCAAACCCCTGTCCCCCAGGCATAAGTGCAGCCTGCACCTCAAACCACTGCTCCAGCTGCAGTACAACCAGATCAACAAAGTTTTTTTCACTCAAGGGTTTGTTGACTGGAGCAGTATGCCTGAAGACCTTAGTGATGAAAATTTTGCACTCTATGCTTCTAATGATTCTTCTCATAATGAATTTTGTTTGATGGCATTAGAGTCAATATAGGAGGGGGTTGAAACTGAGGAGGAACAACTGAGTATTGAAACAGTGGATGAGGTGACTGAAGCAGTGGTTACTGCTGTGGCTGGTGAACTACTGTTGGGAGAAAGTTCAGGTACCCTGATTGAACCAATGACAGATCCATGGTCCGAAGAGGACAAAGAAGAAGAGAAGGAAGAAAAGGCTGGTGAAAAGAAGGTGAGAGCTGATGATGAAGAGAATCATCAATGTGATTGTGCAATGATGGCTGCTGCCAAGGTATCTCCTCAAGTTCTTGAAAAATTGTGTTCTGACAATTGCATTATTGCTTTTGCTAACATCAAAGAGGTGAACGAAAACCTTAGGGATAAAATCTTAACTAATGAAGTCAAATTTGAAAGATCTCTAAAAGAACTTAAAAACAAATTGGCTGAAAAAGAGAAAGAGATTAGCATCATGAAAGAAGAGCAGAGCATAACCAAAACTCAACTCCAAACTATGGTAGAAAAATACCAAGTTTGCAAAAAGGAGTTAGAGTCCACCCATATCACATGTGAGAGATGGGTGGAATCATGCAAAGGGTATGAGGTTATGCTTGAAAAACAGATAAAAAGCAATGTGAAATTTGGGGTTGGTTATAGAAAACATGATGATGAAAACACTGCTTTTGGAAAATCTGTTCAAACCACTGATGTAACCACTGAGTTCATCCCCACAAACAAGAATGGCCAAGAAGTGAAAATCACTGACAAACTTGGTAACAAAATCACACTTGACAGACCAATGGGATCCTCTACTTTTGAGGAGCTTGAAGATTATCAGTTTAAACCAAAATGGTCTGATGAGTGTGATATTCTTGAAAATTTCAAGCCAATGGACTTCACATCAACTGATGGTGTTAAGGCTCCAAAAGCTAAAGTCATACCTCTCAAGGACATCCCAGCAGTGGTTAAAACCTCTGCTGCAAAGGAGTCTGAAAAGAGAAAGAAGAAAGAAAAAATTGATAACTTGTTTTGTGAATTCTGTGAGAAAAGGAATCATCTAACAAAATATTGTTTCCACTTAAAAGCTTATGATTTAAACAGAACAAGTGTTATTGTTTCAGCTGAAAGTTGCATTGTTTGTGGTAAAATAAACCACAAAACTCAAGCATGTGTGTATCTCAAAAACTTTGATGTGAAAAAGAATGAGTACATTGCTAAAACATCCTTGAGTTCATCATCATCATCATCATCTGTCAAATTCACCAAGAAACAACCACTGTTTGTGCCAGTTCAAACAGCTGTCACAAAACAGCTGAACCAAACATCTGTCAAAAGAGATGTTCAGGTTACTGATGCACCCCCTGCCAATCAGTTCAGAAAAGGCAAGGAAAAACAGTATTATCAAAGGATTCCACACGTTTATAAGGCCTACAAAAGGCCCTCTAAACCCAGAGTGAACATGCTTCCTTTTGGTTACCAGCAGATGATTGGTCAGGACCCACAACAGTGGTTAGAGAAGAACTGTCCTAAAACAGTTCAAACCCCTGACCTAACCACTGTCCATCATTCTGCATCTAACCCAGACACTGTTGAGACCCCATCCAAAGCCCTGTTGGCTTTGGAGACCCTAATGAACTAATCCTTTTACTTCATGTGCAGGGAGCTTCTGCATGCTTTGATAGTCTTTGGTATGTAGATAGTGGAGGCTCCAGGCACATGACAGGATGTAAAGCCCTCCTCAAAGACTTTAAAATCCATGGTGGGGGTGATATATCCTTTGGGAATAATAGTAAAGGGAAAGTTCTGGGGTCTGGTACAGTGCAATATGGAAATGTAAAATTTGAAAATGTCAATCTAATAGACAATCTAAAATTCAACCTTCTGAGTGTATCACAAATGAGTGACAAAGGGTTTGGGTCATTCTTCACAAAAGATTGTTGTAGAATTGTTGGACCAGAAATGGTCAAAAAGATTGAAGCAATAATCAAAACTGGTCAAACTAAACTTGTTGCTCAAAGAAGTGGCAATGTTTATGTTGTTGATATGTCAAAAGAGTGTCCCAGAGCTGATGCCTGTCTGTTCTCAGCTGCCTCTAACAAAGAGACAGAACTTTGGCACAGAAGGCTGGGGCACACAAATCTTAAGACAATCACTGAAATTTCAAAAAATGGTTTGGTGAGAGGCCTACCACAAAAATTGTTTTCATGTTCTGAACATTGCATTTCCTGTTTAAAAGGAAAACAGCATAAAAGTTCTTACAAGTCCATTGAAGAGTCCAAAACAACCCAGTGTTTGCAAACGCTACACATGGATTTGTTTGGCCCAGTTCAAGTCATGAGCCTCAAGAAGAAAAGATATTGTTTGGTTATTGTTGATGACTTTTCTAGGTTTACATGGACTTTCTTTTTACACTCAAAAGATGAGACTGCAGGCATTTTGCAAGACTTTGTGACACAGGTTGAAAAGCAATTTGACCTTCCAGTGAAAAGCTTCAGGAGTGACAATGGCACAGAATTTAAAAATAAGGAGTTGGATGCCTTCTGTGTGAAGAAAGGGATTGTAAGGCAGTACAACATCCCTAGAACACCAGAGCAAAATGGGGTTGTTGAAAGAAAGAACAGAACTTTGATTGAGGCTGCCAGAACTATGCTTGCAGATTCAGGTTTACCATTAACTTTCTGGGCAGAGGCAGTAAACACTGCCTGCTATGTCCAGAACAGAGTTTTAATAAACCCCAGGCACAAAAAGACTGCTTATGAAATTCTGTATAAAATCAAGCCACTGATCTTATATTTCAAGGTGTTTGGCTGCCCATGCTTTATTTTGAACTTAAAAGATTCCATTTCAAAATTTGCAGCCAAAATTGATTGTGGTTATCATTTGGGATACTCAACCACTGTCAAGGCCTACACAGTGTTCAATACACAGACCAAGGCAGTGGAGGAGACTTTGAATGTTAAGTTCAATGAACTTTCATCAATGAAAATCCCAGCAAACCCTGCAGATCTGTTTGATCTTGAAAAATTTACTTTTGAAAATACTGCTGTCAAGACTAACAGTGCAGGTCCATCAGAGGGTACAACACCAGACTATGGGTATGAAATCATCATCCCTCAAAGGTTTGCCACAAAGGGAAAAGCACTAGCTGTTCAAAACAGTTGTCAAAGCTCAACCACTGCTACCACAACAGTTGTTGACCAAAGTAGCCCATCCACCATTGCTTCCACATCCTCAAACACTTCTGACAAAAGTCCTCAAACAGTGGATAAAAGTCAGCAGTTGTCCACTTCATTACCTCCTATTCCACCACCTTTTGAAGCCACTGCTGGGTCATCAAAGTCACCAGCAGTGTTTAGCTCAGATGATACACATTTGCAGCCTTCACCAACAAATGCCATCATACCATACCAAGGTGATTTAATCTTCTTGAGATCTCATCCACCTGATCAAATCATTGGCAACATCAATGAAGGGGTGCTCACAAGAAGCCAAACCCAAAACATTAGTCTTTTTGCTGGTTTTCTATCACTCCATCAGCCAGTCAAGTACCAAGAGGCACTGAAAGACAACAGCTGGGTAGAAGCCATGCAAGAGGAGCTCCAACAGTTTAAAAGACAACAAGTATGGAAGCTTGTACCACTGCCAGAAGAGGTTAGTCCCATTGGCACAAAGTGGGTCTTTAAGAACAAAACTGATGAAAGGGGTATTGTTGTCAAGAATAAAGCCTGGCTTGTGGTTCAAGGTTACAGACAGGAAGAGGGGATTGATTATGATGAAACATTCGCTCCTGTTGCAAGATTGGAAGCCATTAGACTATTCCTGGCCTTTGCTGTCAACCACAATATGAAGGTGTTTCAAATGGATATCAAAAGTGCTTTCCTCTATGGTACAATTCAAGAAGAGGTGTATGTTTGTCAACCTCCAGGTTTTGAGGATCCATTTTATCCAGATCATGTCTACAGGCTGAACAAAGCCCTGTATGGCCTGAAACAAGCACCAAGGGCCTGGTATGAAACTCTTTCCAACTTCCTACTCTCAAATGGTTTCAAAAGAGGTACCATTGATAAAACACTATTTCTAAAATGGAGAGGGAAGGATTTAATGATTGTCCAAATTTATGTGGATGACATTATTTTTGGAAGCACATGTAACATAATGTGTGAAGAGTTTAGAGAACTCATGACAGCTGAGTTTGAAATGAGTGCAATGGGTGAGCTGCAATGCTTTCTTGGTCTCCAAGTACAGCAAATGCAAAATGGAACTTTCATTCATCAAAGTAAATATGCTAAAGAACTTTTGACCAAATTTGATATGAATGACTGTAAACCATGCAGCACACCCATGGCAACAAATAAGCTGGTCATGTCTGATGAAAAAGATGAGCTGATTGACCAAACACTTTATAGAAGCATGATTGGGTCTTTATTGTACCTAACTGCATCTAGACCAGACATCATGTTTGCAACATGTGTCTGTGCAAGAAGTCAATCAGCTCCCAGAAAATCAAATCTCATTGCTGTAAAAAGGATCTTCAGATACATAAAAGGTGCTCCCACACTTGGTATCTGGTATCCAGCTAATGGGAACATCAAGCTTTCAGGTTTTTCAGACAGTGACTTTGCTGGATGTCACACCACAAGGAAGTCCACATCAGGAGGGTGCCAGTTTCTAGGTGATTGCTTGGTTTCTTGGCAAAGCAAAAAGCAAGCAGCAGTTTCAACATCCACTGCTGAGGCTGAATATATTGCTGCTGCAAGCTGTACAGCCCAACTCATGTGGCTTCAAAATCAGTTACTGGATTTTGGTATCACTGCCTTAAAGACACCACTCATGTTGGATAGCCAGGCAGCAGAAAATATCATCAAAAATCCAGTTTCCCATTCAACCACCACACACATCGACATCAGACATCACTTTGTGAGGGATTGCTATGAAAAAGGTTTGATTTCTCTGCATCATGTCCCAACTAAAGACCAGTTGGCAGATGTGCTCACAAAAGCACTTGATACAGCCACCTTTGAAAGCTTGGTCTCTAGAATTGGGATGCTAAACATGGAATAACAAGCAACATCTTGTTTTTCTATGTATAAAAGCACTAAAATGTTTTCAGAAAATCAAAAATCCATCCTTAAAAATAGCTAAAAATGAAATTTTTCATTAAAATCCTTAAAAGTCTGCCATTAACCACTGATTGTTCAAAAGTCTGCTCTACTTCAAAAGTATGTCCACTGCTGAAAGTCAACCCCTGTTCTCTCATTCCTTTGATAAACTCTGTTGTTCAAAAGCAGTGTCTTATCCACTGATATGCTATCCACTGATAGTGAAAATCATCCACTGCTTTCTTACCACTGCCTTCATCAGTCACTTTCATCAAAGTACTGTCCTTCACTTTCACCAGGGGTTGTCACGTGGGCAGTACATAGTGGTCAGACCTTTTGTAACGGCTGCCACCTCAGCATTCACTTTCTTCCTTATAAAATCCCCCACTCACCACCAAAACAGGGTTTTACTGTCGAATTGAATTCTTAAAAATTCTCTTCTCAAAGCAGTTTTTCATCTCATCCTTCACAAATTTCTTCGATCATTCTATTCAAAAATGACAAAATCGAAGCCATCTGCAAAACCCACATCCAAATCATCATCGAAAACAGCCTCTCAAAAGGCAATCTCCACTGAAATCCCACATAAATCATAATCGAAAACAACCTCTCGATTCCATCATTGACACCATGGCAAAATCAAAGTACAAAACTTTGTTCACCGCCGATGCACCAATCTATTTGGCGACCCAAAGAGAGTACTGGAAGAATGCAACCCTTGAAAAACAAGGAGACACTGCAATCACCATACACTCTTCTATAAAGGGTAAAGCAGTCCACATCATGCCACAATCCATTTCAGAGGTCTTTCAACTCGATGATCAGGAAGGTAAAACTTCTTTCACTAAAAACGAGTTACAAACTGACTTCATTGAAAGAGGGTATGAAGCCACAATGATGAAGAAACTTACCTTACAAAAAGGTTATTTTCCTTCTGCAACCAGATTTTTATTTCATACCCTCCTACTATGTGTTTCAAATAAAACCACTTCTTTCAATGAAATCCCTTTAAAGATTCAAAATCTGGGATATGCAATTCTTCAAGAAGAAAATTTTAACTATTCTCGGGAAATTTTTAAAGATTTGGTTAATAATGTTGAAACAAAATCATTCTTACTGTTTCCAAGGTTTTTAAGTTACTATTTTCAAAAGAAATTCAGTAAGAATGATTTAGCAGCAATAAATCAAGGTGATTCTACTCAAATAAACAGTTTAACAACTGAAACATTTTCAAGAATGTTAGCACCTTGCAAAACACAAGCAGAGGTGCCTGAGCAGAATTTAGCAGCTACCACTGCTCCTCAGGTATCTGCTGCTGAGCCCACTGCTCAAGGTGATCAAAGCAGCAGCCCAACTGCTTTGAAACCCACACCTACAAATCCCAAAAAGCTAAACAAAAAGAAAAATCAAAAACCCCCCAAACCAATCAAAAAGGCAACTCTGGAGGATGAGATCCCAGAGCTACTGCCTGTGATAGCACAAATGTCACAAGAAACCACTGCTGCTACTTCCTCACAGCAGTTGGTACAAATATCTCAACCCATAACCGAAACTCCTCCTGCTTCTTCACAAAAAGATCAGGTTGTACACATTGGGACACCACATCATGATGCTCTGGAAACACTCGTTTCCATCATCCACAGCTCAATTCCCAGAGCAAATCCTCTTTTTTCACCAACCATCACATCCACCATTCCCCCACCAACTAAACTGTTGTTGGATGCAATTGATTTAAACCAGGCACTAACCAGTCCTTCTCAATCACCTATCAATGAGAATTTACCTCAACAATTGACTGGGTCTGATGTATCAATCCTTGCTAACCCACCAACACAACCTGAGGAGGTTACACCCCTTGAGTTACAAGTAACTCTTGGTGGTAATCCAAGTGAAGCAGCCACTACAACTGTTGAACCCACTGGTTTACAGTTGGACAGTGGTTACATCAATAAGACTTCCTTGGAGGCAATTCCTTTTATAGCACCTCTGCCAACCACCAGTGGATTTATTTATCCTACTGGCAACATAAAAAGGTTGTCAAGTGTTGAAGGGAGAAGACCCCAGTACCAAGAAAAAGGGGCATCAGTGGTTAATGTTTGGAGTATACTCCCTACCTCTACCACTGATAAAACCACTGCTAGTGGGAAATCAGATGATCCCATTAAATTGGGTGATGGTTTAATGTACCAGAAATTGATGGATCGTGTTGAAAAGCTTGATAACTCTGTTGCAGAACTCAAAGATATGCTACAACAGTTGTTACAAGTACAAAAGGTACAATCAGCTGCTGTTCCATCTCCAGCACCTGCTCCACAACAGGCACCTGCTACAAATGAGCTCTGGAACTTATTTCAACCTTTTCTCCATCATCAAGTACAACTAGCAGATCAGCAACATGAAAAACATGTCCAACAGCTGAGAAATGCAATGGAGTCAAGGTTCAAAAACACTCGGGCTGATCTAAAGGCTCTCAAAACTCAGATCCTGCACACCACTGGCACTGCTCCTCCAACAGTTTTCTTCGTTGATCAACTTCCCCCAGATAATGCCAAAAAGGGGGAGAAAATTCAGGAGTGGAAATCGAAGGGAATAGAGGATGGTCTCTACATTGAACCAGAAAATGCAAACATGACCAAACAGATCCCTTTGCCAGATGGAAGAAAGAAAATTGATGTGACTACAAATGCACTGGCAGAAGCAGTTGCAAGTGTAAAAAGGGATAGAGAGGCCAAAAGGAAAGCCAGGGTGGATTATCCGGATCAGGGTACTTCAGGGTCAAAAGATGATGAAAATCTTGTTGATGAAAAGAAGAAGCCTACAAGAAGAGTAAGGCTACCCAAATCCATTCCAACCAGACGTTCAAAGTCTGTTCCAAAACCACCACCTAAAACAGCTGTTGTAACTCCTGTTGTACCCACTATTGTTGGTACTTCAGTGGTTTCAACATTTGCTCCCACTTCAACACACACTACATCCACTGCTTTACCACCATCACCACCAAAAACAAAATCACCTCCTTCCAAAAGGCAGAAGACAGCAGTTGTTAAAACATCTGTTGTAAAGACAACAGTGGTTGGAACACCAGTTGTTTCAACAACTGTTAGTTTATCACAAACCACTGCCACTACATCCACCACCACTGTTCCATCCAAAACATCATCAGCCCCTCCTCAAACAAAGAGGAGAAGGCTAATTCTCAAAGATGATGACACTTCACCACCACAAACATCTTCAAAATCTTTAGCTCTTGTCACAATACCAAAACCAGTTCCTCTCTCTTCAGTTCGAATGCACAAGCCCTTACCTCCTGCAGGTGTTCAATTTCCTCTTGTACTAGCAGCTGTTAGAGAAGAAATAAAATCTTTTTACTATGAGGATGACCCTACCAAAAGGAGTTTGCCATCAATAAAAGGATATCTCTGGCCTAAAAATGTTGATGAATATTTGAAAATCAAGGCCAAGCAAGCAGAGGATATCTCAAAAAGAAATACAAAAGGGAAATCTGACAAGGAAATTTCAAGAAACCTTCAATATCTGCTCACACAGGTCAGATCCCTAGAACAATTTGCAAAAAATGTCAGTCAACAAATTTCAGAAAGAGCAGCTGAAACTTTGAAGAAAGACTACATTGAAAGCATCATGGCTCACAAGAAGTACAAAGGAGAGAGATACATGTACAAAGAGTGGACTGTTCCTGAGCTTGAAAATGAAGCAGCAAGAATTCAAGACATGATAAAAAGGAAAGTCACTCACACTCCTCCTGACTGGGCAAAGTTTAGAAAGAATGTACCTGACAAACAGGTAGAACTGAAAAAATGAAAGAAGAACTGGTTGCTGCTGAATATGGAAACAAAAGACAAGTTGCTAGATGGAAAGAAGATGTGGTCAGGAATTAAGAAAGAAAGATCCAAGAGTTCCTCAAAAGCCTGACTATCCTGAAGCAGAGGTTTCAAAAAGACCATCAAAGCTGCAAATCAGGAGAGCCACTGCTCCAACTGGTGCTGCCATCTATAAAAGAAGGACACTCAAACAGTTGGGAGGTGAAACCATCCAAGAGATGATAAAAGGAGATGACCTTGTAAAAGAAGACATAAAGAAAATGATCATAGAAACTCTTGGTTTGGATCAAACTGCAAGTACTACTCAGCCAGTTATGAATAGGCCAGCCTCACCAAATACCTCTGCAAATAAACATCTCCCAAGAAACCCACCAGACTCAAAAATACAAAAGTGGGAAATTGACAAACAGACCTGCGTATTGACTTTGCTCAGGTCTGGTGGAGAAGTGGAGAAAATATCAAGGGAACAAGCTCTTGGCCTGAGTCTTGAAGATTTGCAGGATCTCCTTGATCTTCCACTTAGCAGGGATGATGAAGACACAGATGCCCTAGACTTTGAACTACAATTTAAAGGTCAGATAAGGGAACTGTTGATGAGGCAATAAAGATATCCACAACAATGAAGAGTTTTGGCATTATCTGTTCCAGGGGGAGATTGTTGGATTTGAACCCTATCAGAGGAACAGATAATTAAAGCCAAAACTGGATCAGAGCAGTGGATCCAGAATAAGCAGATGTTTACATGCAAGTCTCTTCCCTTGAAAGTGATTTCAACATCTGCTGACCTCCTATCTGCTGATCTTGCAAACTGCTGACCTACAACTGCTGCTCAAGTAAAGAACTGATGAAAGACTAAAGCCCTGCTGATTCAATCTACTGCCTTGAGTCAAGCACTGCTGATCCGGACAAGTACTGCTGGGTTCACAGCAGTGGAAGGTTGCAGCAGCTGATCTATAGTCTGTTTTGTAATGTAATGTAATAGCAGTAGTTAACATAGCAGTGTCTGTATAGATCAGAGGTTAGAGTTTGTTAGGAGGTTAGATGTCACTTTCATGGTGACGTCAGCTAAGATGCTCAGTGGTTTGCAAGTGCCTATAAATAGTTCAGTACTTTGTACTGTTCTATTAGCTCTTTTGCATCATCGTCTTCTTTGCACGAACAAACAACTGAGCTCTGGTTGAGGGGGAGTTTGCATTCATTCATCAATCATTGTAATCGTTATTGAAATAAATTCAATCTTCCGATTCAGTGTGAAAAGATGTTTGATCAAAGTATTACTCTCGTTTGATTGTATGCAAAGTTTGTTTTCATCATAATTCCGCTGCACACTCATTCATTTTCATTTTAATTACAAACACAAAATACAATCAGAATCAAACTCAGATCCAACACTAAATATGACATTACCGCTAAAAGCTTCATTCTAGTGAACCAAGTATGGAAAATAATATAATTATGCTTCATATCATGTTAACCTTTCTAACACCAACTTATATCTCAAATTTTGTTACTTAAAAATAGCCATAACCACTTGGAAGATGTTGTTGGATCTTAACAAAATAAACAAACATAAATATATTAACATAAGTTATCATAAAAGATTAACAATCATGAATATTTCCTTAGTTAAAACAACTTATCATTACAATATTAAGTATCAAACCTGATGGAATCATTCATTTATTTTCTTCTTTACCATATAAACTCACAAATACAAACACAACTAACATTTTGGTTTGTTGCCATTCAAGTTCTCTTGTTTTGTATATCAAATTTATCTCCTACAAACAGTGGCGGACCCATGATTTTTTTATTGGGGTCCATTTTTTGTTTAAAGATTTTTCACAACCAAACATTAAAATTTTCAGGTCGGTCATCGTAGTCGGATCGGGGCTAGGAAATAATGTAGAAGCATTTAGTGGACATGAAACCACTACATTATATGTTGTAAGTTTTATTTGGTTATCAGGTGTTAAATAAATTCGACATTCAATTTATCATTTTAAAGAAACAAATTAGAGGGTCAATGGGTGGTTGTGGTGTTTTAAAAAACTATTTTAATTTTGATGGAAAAATAAACTAAAAAACAACACATGTAAGACTTGAACTTGGGATCTATTTGTTGGAATACAAGGGGGTTTACCACCACACCATCTTTGTTTTTAATACTATGGGGTCCAATTAATTTATTTTATGGGGTCCTTGAAAAATTTAACATACCGGTTCTACTATTTTTTTTTTAAAAGATTGGGGTCCATGGACCCCGATCCAGACCATGTAGGTCCGCCCCTGCCTGCAAACAAATTACTGTAGATTTGTTAATTAAATTCATTAGTTGGAATAATAATCCACATGTCTTGAAGACACAAAATAGACAATATGTAACGTGAACTCACATGGATAGACTAAGAGGCTTAGATACACCCGGGATGTTGCTTTTCGTTCTACAAACAAAAAGGAATTTTGATGCACCGACAAATTCTATGATAACAAAATCCATGGTAATATTTTCTCTAAGCAAGCAAAAGTTCTTGTGATGATGTATACGTGCAATTAAAAATTTGTAGTGCTAACCTTTAAAAATAATCCACCCATGTCATCGTATATGGCTTAAATATTATCAGCAGCATGTCGATGTTGTATCTCCCACATTGACTCTGCCTTGTCCACATCTTTCTCAAAACTAACTCTAAGTATAATGAGGTTGAAGCACCTTAAACCACACACAGATACCTAGATAATAAGGTTGAATTTCAAATTGAGAGAAGATACGAAACACAAAAGAATTATAAATCACCTTTTTTGAAAGCATAATGAGGTTGCTAATCATTCCTTGTTAACTAATCCTTGCATTACTTCTAATCACTAATTATATATTAGGTAAGTTGACTTGAAGCTCACCTGTGACATGAACTGCTCCACATCATTGCCTTTGTTCGTTACACTTTGCCACTATAAACCATTTTACAATAAACAAACCAAATTAATTTCAAACAAACCAAATTAGAAAAGCATAGATTTGTAGCTGGAGATAATTCTATATTTTTTATACATAAAAAGTATCCAAACTCCGAATCAAGTTCTTCTTTCATTTTTACAAAATTTACTACTTTCATGGGCTGCTCAAAAGAAATAAAGTATAAAGGAGCATAAAATATGAATTTAAATACTTCAAGTTGTGTTTATCTATTTGGAGTAAATCTAAAACTAATATTTTTAACTAATTGGTGAGTTCCACCAATACTTGTGATTCTGCAGCAGCAGAGAAGTTAGGAGCTGCATGTGGACCAAAAACCTGCTGAAGAAACGGTGATCTTAATTGACCGAAATCAATTAGATCAGGGGTTTAGTCTCTGCATAAAAGGGTTAATCCTCTCGCTGATTCGGGGGTTTGGCTGGATTCCTTCCCCGGTGATCACTGCAAAACAAAAGGCCGTTAGACTCGTCATGGGGAGAATGGGGGTTCTCTCCATGACCACCCTCTGGCGTGAGAATAAGTACAGTGATCTCGATGAAGAAGAAGTAGTAAAGTGAGAGTGAAGTGAAAGTAACTTGTGAGATCATACCTGCAACGTCTTATTTATAACCGGTTTTGGCGGGAAAATGGTGGGACGAAGAGAGTAACGGAAAGTGCTTTTCCGTTTGGTGGTTATATTTCCTTCCGTTAATCTTTGCACACGGATCGTAGATCTTGATCAACGGTTAGGGAGTTGCCACGTGTAAAGTAGTTTTGGGTAGATCCTTCTCCAAGTTAATGCCATCATCGTGACTTAGATGAGCGTCTAGGATTATGCCACGTCATCTTTCAGTTGTTACCGAATAGTTATGCACGATGAGCATTTAAGGCTTCTAGAAAATCTACAGCTGTAAACCGTTATGCCGTAGCCACGTGTCTATTCTGTTGTAACAGAAAAGATGCTTTCATTCAAGTCTTGATTTTAGGCGCGTGGAGATGTTTAGGATTCTATCTTTAAGTCTAACTGTTCTCTTGCGGGAGCCTGCGCAAGGGTGTTAGTTGAATGTTATTTATCCTTTTCTCCGGCGCGTGATCATTGAAGACTGTTTTCTTCTTTGTCTTGTTTAGAACTGTTGCGCAGCCGCGCACGGTTTGCTAAAGATCTTGAAATAAGGCTATGGTATGATCTTCTGCGCAAGGTTTTGGGGACCATGCTTCATCATTGATCTGTTTCTTTCCAAATCTTGTTCTAGGACTGCTGCACGGCCGTGCAGGGTCTTGTTCAAGATATTCTTCGGATAGGATTGTGGTATGGTCTTATGCACCTCCGCAAGGTTTTTGGGACCATATCCCTTCAAGTCCCCCCAGTCCAGTGTTGCTTCTGCGCAAGTAGGTGGAGCACTGGACTATATAAAAATGAAGTGTGCACTTTTTGCTTTTTGCTGTTTGAGCATTATGGTTTTCTTGGCGCAAAGCGGAAAACTTAGTTTGCGATGTTTACTAGCTATGCATTGTGGAAACTGAGTGCGCGTGGATATAGTTGTTTCCTTGATTGTTATCAAGGATGTACCTTTACTTGCGCCTCCTGATGTGGTGAAGACCTTAGCGTATGATTATACGATTTGTGTAAAGGTTGTCCCAACTGGTTGTGTTGAGACGTTGAATTCGGCCGTTGTGCCAATACTGTACTTGTGCTGTTACCGCCGCACATTTCGTTAATTCATTCACACAACTTTGTTATTGCGTTGTCGCGCAAATAACTGTGTTAATGTGCTATCGCACAACTTTGTTATAGCACTGCCACGCAAAAAACTGTATTAATGTGCTGTCGCACAATTTTGTTATTGCACTACCGTGCAGATAACTGTATTAATGTGTTGTCGCACAATTTTTGTTATTGCACTGCCGTGCAGATAACTGTATTAATGTGCTGTCGCACAAGTAGTTATGTTTCTCTTTATTCTAGTTACAATGTTTGCATGGGTACGATTACTTTGTTTAGGTAGGACAAATAAAGATGATATGAAGCTCATATGTGAATGTAGGGCTGGACCTTATGCGGTACTTGTGACCGCGGACCGTTCATGAGACTTTTTTATCATAGTGTTTTTGTGCTTACCAAAAGGAATCGCATGCATTTGTAATAAAACACAAAAGCATAGTGGAAGTAAAACTTTGTATTAATTTGGATAGGGCGCAGAGGCCAGTAGATACAAAGTAGTTAATAAATATGATATTATAACCGATGTACTGCATGCTGATTGGCGTTGGATGTTGTCCAAGTACGAAGGGCCCTGGGGTTACAGATAGCATCTGCGCAGTTATTGCGCATTCCAGGTACGCGGAACGTCTGTTCCGTCGAGCCGTCGTAGGGTATACGCGCCCTTTCCTAGAACTTCATTAACGACGTAAGGCCCTTCCCATTTGGGCGCGAGTTTTCCCAGTTTTTCAGCGTTTGATGCTTCGTTGTCTCTTAAGACGAAATCTCCCGGTACAAAAGTGCATATGCGCACTCGAGCATTGTAATATTTTTCCAGTTTCGATTTGTACATGGCCTCGTTGATGGCTGCGTTTTCACGTCTCTCCTTGAGGAGGTCCAGGTCGAGTCTGCGCTCATGTTCGTTGTTTTGTTTTTCCCTAGCTAGCATTCGAGGTGATGGGAGACCGATTTCCGCCGGAATTACTGCTTTGAAACCGTAAACGAGGCTAAATGGTGTTTCTCCCATGCTAGTCTTCGGCATAGTACGGTGAGCCCATAGAATACTTGGGAGTTCATCAACGCACCCCCTTCTTGCGGTTCCCAACCTTGATTTAATGCCATCTACGATCTGTTTGTTAACGCTTTCGACTTGACCGTTCGCCTATGGGTGCGCCACGGAGGCGAAACTATGTTCGATGCGCATTTCCTTCATCCACTTTTGTAGATCTTCTGACGCAAAATTGGTACCATTGTCTGTGATAATTCGCAATGGCAATCCGAACCGGCATATGATGTGTTCTAAGATGAATTTTCTGATTACCATTGCGGTGGTTGACGCTAGGGCCTTGGCTTCCACCCATTTGGTGAAGTAATCCACATCAACTATTATAAATTTCACTACGCCAGGTGCGTCGGGAAAGGGACCTACTAGGTCAATGCCCCATTGTTGGAAGGGCCACGCTGCGGTTACTGGAACCAAAGGGTTCTTTAGGCGAAGTGACTTTGGAGCATGACATTGGCATGACATACACTTGCGCCAGATCTCTACAGCGTCTAAATGCATACCAGGCCAGTAATAGCCCGCACTCATGATTTTGATACTACCATGCGTGGGCCAGCATGGATTTTGCATAGTCCTTCATGGATTTCCTGGACCAGATACTGTGCATCATGCTTGTCAACTGATGTGCACAAAATGCAACATATAAATTACATCAATTGTGGCATAAAACTAACCCTTTTTTAGTACTAATGTTGGAAAAAGTGTGTTTTTGTCTTCCTTTTGTATTTTCAGGATTAAATGAGCTCAAATGAACAAAAGAAGCAAAACGGCAACTAAATCTAACATAAATACAAGAAAAGGAACAAACGTGGCATGCCCGAAACCCCGACAGCATCTTCCTAAGCAAAATCAAGAAGACAGAAGGTTGAACACGCCCCGTGCTCAGTGAGCACGGGGGCGTGCCTAAGTGTCAGCAGAAAAGACAAAGTTGTAGAAGCTTCCATCGCCCACCACGAGGCCGTGCTCAGCGGACACGGGGCCATGGTCAACTATAAGATTCGAAGAATCCAGGCAAATCTTGATAGAACAGATATGCTTCTGCACACGGGGTCGCGCTCAGTGGACACGGGGGCGTGGTCAACTAATGCAGACAAACTGCAATTAATGAAGAAAGAGAGAAGGATGGACACGGGGCCGTGCCCAACGGACACGGGGCCGTGCCCGAGCTTCTGTTCAGCCTATAAATAGGAGTGCTTGGATCACTTGCAACTCATCCCTTGGCACACCACCTCTCTCACACTTCACCCACCACCATCACAACACCATCACAACACCATCATCCACCACCATCATCCATTGTCCATCATAGAGTGTGTGAGTCATCTCGGGATCCAAGATTGATCGTAAGAGTTCTTGACAATCAAAGACCATGTTTGCCTAAGTCTCTTACATCACTTGGTGAAGACAAGTGTCTAGTGTAATACTTTTTTATTTTTAATCTTTTCACACTTTTTACTTGGTTATGTATTAATGACTTTAATAACTAGTTTCTTATGTTGAAGGTGATTCTTCCTTATCGTTTGTCCGTGGTGTCTTGGCATTATTTTACTATCTATATAAAATAAAAGATTTTCACCATTCATATCTCTACGGTCTATATGGAGGTATGTTGGCTACCTGGTCCGGGGTTAAGGGAACGGTTTGGTAAGAGTCTTGCCATTGTTCAGTGTATAGATCCTGCAAAGGACCTGGGTCAAATTTAGTAGGACCTCCTTCAATACCCACCGGTATTGGATGGCGGGTGTCCAAACTCTTTGATCCCCTCATAAGTTAAACTACTATTAATATTTTAACCCGGCTACTTAGGACTGTATCCCTGCTGACTCAGACTACTTAGCCGAGGGTAACGTCACCTTCAAAAGAGGGGCCTACCACAATATGCATTAATAACTTTATTAATTATCTTTCAATAATCCGACCCTTTAGGATTGTATCCTTGCTGACTCAAACTACTGGGTTGAGGGTAACGTCACCTTCAAAAGAGGGGCCCACTATAATAACTAAGATAATCTCTTAAAATGTGCAAAAGTGCGGAAATAATCAAAGGTTACACTATACACGAGTCGGAGCCAAGTGATTCATCTTGTCTATCTGTTTTTATTTTTATTTTAGTTTTCAGCATTTTAGTTAGTTTTTATTTTTCTAGTTTAAAACTTTTTCTAAACTTTTGATTTGATTAGACGTTGAGGATAAACCGGTACTAAAAGCTCTTGTGTCCTTGGACGACCTCGGTATCTTGCCAACACTATACTACGCTCACGATGGGTGCACTTGCCCATATGTGTGTTTGGTGTTAGTAATATATCGTGTTTTATAAATTTAAAACTTGACTAAAAGTGTGAAAAGGGCTTAAAATATACTTAATTCCATATACACACCAAACCCGCATCAAGTTTTTGGCGCCGTTTCCGGGGACACAAGGATTTTAAGAAAGTTAGGAATCAACGGCCTAATCGTTTTTTCTAAAATTTTTCGTTTTTTTAGATTTTTCGTAATTTTTCAGCTTCTGCAGAACTCAGCACGGGCCGTGCCTGCTGAACACGCCCCGTGCCTAATCATTGGAACTGGCAATCCTGTTTTAAGTCAGACAGTAAGCTGAACACGGGGCCGTGCCCACTCAACATGCCCCCATGCCCAAAATTCAGTTACTGAAAACAGAACCGTAAGATCCCGACGGTTGGTAATTTCTGACACAAACTTGAGTGATAATGATATTTTTTTACTTTCGGCACTCTTATGGTACGTGGTGTCAAATATGTGGTGGCCCTAATAAAGAATTAGAATACTATTTTCTAAATTATAAGCCCCACTATATAGACCCATTGTTTTCCTGTAGCCTTAAGAGGGGCGAAAGTAAAAATAATCCTTATCTCTCCCTCGAATGCGCTCAACCGGACCTTCTAAGAGAAATGCTTCTTGATGAACTATTTCAATTAGAAGATCTAATTCTTAATTGGTTAGAAGAACTTAGGATGGATTTTATTAATTCATCCCAAGACAATACCCAAGAAGAATTGTTGAAATCGCATTCAAACAACTCCGATGTTCCCAATATTACCTCCAACTCTAGCGAGGACTTGAGCGATAGTCGTACCTGTGTCGATTGTGCCGTGAAGGACTCCCCATCGACCTCGTTCGATGCATACATAGACCTGAGCGATTCGGCATACACCTTCTTTAACCAGAGCCCGGGAAAGGGTTGGACTTGTCCACCTACATTTAGCATAGGAATCACCTTCACTGACAACCTCTTGCATTCTCGTCTTAATCTAGAGCAATTAAGGTATCTTAGGCACTTTGGGGTTGTCCTATCAAGTAAGGAGCCACCCGATCAAGATAAATTCCTTAGAAAATGGAAAGTCCTTAAGACAGCTTCTAGACACGGGGCCGTGTCCAGGTCAACACGCCCCCGTGTCCACTGAAAGATTCCTTTCTGATTTTTATCAGAATACGGACAAAATGTGTCAGGATTCTGTCTGCACACGGGGCCGTGTCCAGCCGACACGGGGCCGTGTGCAGCGTGCTGTCGTTTTCTATAAATGCAGCAAGATTCCTGCTCATTTGGACCACTCCAAAGGCAAAGATCTGCTGAAATCTTCACTCATACCATCCTAGGTATGTTCTAAAGAAGGTTCTCAACAACCATCTTGTCTTTTCCACTTTTGTTCTTTGCCTTCTTCTTCAATTTGCACTTAATACCTCCATTAAAGTTTGAAATCTCCATGATTCCAAGCTTTATTGTAATGTTTGTAAGGTTATTATTCAAGGGAACTTGTTTAATATAAGTTACGCAACTTTGTTTTAAATTATTCATACTTAAAAATAAACTTACAAGTGGAAAAATAATTTAAAACTCCAAGATTCCTTGTTCTAAAAACATGCAGACAACTGAACACGGGGCCGTGTTCATTGAACACGGGGCCGTGTCCGAGGTACTGTTCCGTAAAAATTGAACTCTTTTTGGTCTGTTTTCTCAGAATGGCAAGCAGAACTAGCGGGACATCTTCGTCACAATCAAGAAACAACCGACAGGGAAGGAGATCATCAACGGTAGAAGACTCTTTTGTAAACTATGTTTACGCTTTAAGAGAGGCTATTGATGAAATAACGGGGTTGGAAGAAGCGTTGCTCGACCGTATTAATCACTTAACAGTGGGACTAGAAGGGTGTCTCTGAGAGGTCAACCTTTTGTACCAAAGGTTGAACATTCTTGCCTCTCCTCCTTTGATACCGGTCATTACCCAAAGGGCATGGAACGTGGTGCCCGAAGTCATCATACCGGCCGAATGGTACACCGTGCACCCGGGACCTCCTCGTGATATACTACAAGGAGTTCCGGTTGGTGTCACTCCCCCTCCACAAGATGTTGAGGAGAATGAATCCGCCTTCTTCCTCCCGAGAGAAATAGAAGAATGGCTTTAACAACATCTATGGAACATCCCTCGACCGGAGTTCTACCAAGCTTTTAGATACCGGAAAATTATTCTCGGAATTTTGGTTCTTAATGTAAAAGTAGAACTCCTTAGAATGATTTTATGCACCACTTGACCTATCTAGTTTAACTCTTATCTTCTTCTTTATTTTTAATTTTTAGGATTATGTAATTCTCTCTATGATTTAAATGAAATGATGGTTTTAGTTAAATTGGTGTTTGGATGATATTGTAATGGATAAAACACACTCGGGATGGTGAAGGATAACAAGAGAAACTTGCACCAGCGGCCCATGCACGAAAACAGGGCCATCCGGAAAATTTTTCTTCATTCCAGCAAGCTCAGCACTGGCCGTGCCCGCCCAACACGACCCTGTGCTGCACAATCTACATAAAATGTCCAGTTCAGGTAAACTGGACACGGGGCGTGCTCACTGAACACGCCCCCGTGTCCAGGCTTCTGTTTCTTTTTACAAACTTTTGTTACTGGCACCTGAACATGGGGCCGTGTCCGGACACCACGGGGCCGTGCCCGGACACCACGGGGCCGTGTCCAGGCGCCCAGTAACATGAAATTTTGCTTTTCACACCTTTTTACACATTCAATCAACCTAAAAACTTATTTTTGGGACACATTGAGGACAATGTGTAATTTAAGTATGGGGGGGGGGGGGATGCTAAAACCTTGAATCTTGCAAAGTCCTAATTACAAGCCTTACACAAAACTCTATTGGAACCGCTAATCACCCCAAAAATTTTTCAAAATTTTTTTTATTTTTTTTACTTGTCTAGGTTTAAGTTGGGAATTTCAAAATTCTAAAAAGGTTATATTTTTACAAATTTACAACCGATAGCGTCGTGATAAAAAGAACCAACATAAGAAAATTATGAAACGGCATGACAAACTTAGTTAAAATTTGATTATATATACTTGATCAAATAAAAAAACTCATTCCCACAAAAGTGAGTTTTGAGCCTTTATTGAGCATACAAATACATATCTTTAAACTAAATGTTCATTCTTCGTTTCTTGTGTGAATAGCCGCTTGGTTCTTACGACTCTAGAACTTGCCACGACGATACATTCCCGGTCCTTACCAACTTAAACCCGAGTAAGTAAATGATGGAGGCATTAGGACTAACCTTTTTTTTTTCTACACCAATATTTTTCTTTTTTTTACCTCCTACCCAAAATCCCCCTAGTTAACCCCTTTGAGCCTAAACCTTTTCATTTCATAACCCAAACCAAACACCCTTTACCCACCTAAATCCTTTTTCATTTTAAACCCTTTATTTTAGTAACAAAGCTCGGTATCTAGTATGACTTGGTTAAATATATATATATATATATATATATATATATATATGATGAAGTCAAAGAAATAAACAAACAAGTTTATCAAAAATAACTTTGTTTGAAGGAAATACTTCATCAAAATAAAAAAAAGTTTTGAAAAATATCAAGTCTTACGAAAACCGACGCTTTTTACGCTATTCGCCCTTTTACTAACTACTAACCCAACCACCCACCTTTAGCCCAAGCCTAACCCTTCACCCAAAAAGTCCTCTTGATATTTACAAAGGTATATAGTTAAAAAGGAGGAGGATTAATTGCTTGGCAAGCTTATGGTAGAAGTAAGTTCCTTGCCGCTCTCGAGTGATTCACTAAAAATACACCTTTGGCCGAGTGTTGAGTGATCCCCCGTGAGGTATGTGAACTTGTATATAAATGGAATTTTAAAAAAGGCATGTTATGCCCTAATAAGTAATTTATCTTATAAAACGTTTTTAATAAATCATGACGAATAGGATTGTAAATAAATAAAAATAAAACTTAATAAAGAATCTTGGAAATCCCGACACTCTATGACAAACCCAAAAACCTTCTCTTCTACCCATTCCATTTGGGAGTGTAAAGCCACATTATAAAGAGTTTTGCTTGAGGACAAACAAAGATTCAAGTGTGGGGGTATTTGATGTGCACAAAATGCAACATATAAATTACATCAATTATGGCATAAAACTAACCCTTTTTTAGTACTAATGTTGGAAAAAGTGTGTTTTTGTCTTCCTATTGTATTTTCAGGATTAAATGAGCTCAAATGAACAAAAGAAGCAAAAAGGAAACTAAATCTAACATAAATACAAGAAAAGGAACAAACATGGCATGCCCGACCCCCCGACAGCATCTTCCCAAGCAAAATCAAGAAGACAGAAGGCTGAACATGCCCCGTGCTCAGAGAGCACGTGGGCATGCCCAAGTGTCAATAGAAAAGACAAAGTTGTAGAAGCTTCCATCGCCCACCACGGGGCCGTGCTCAGCGGACACGGGCCGTGGTCAACTATAAGATTCGCAGAATCCAGGAAAATCTTGATAGTACAGATATGCTTCTGCACACGGGGTTGTGCTCAGCGGACACGGGGGCGTGGTCAACTAATGCAGACAAACTGCAATTAATGAAGAAAGAGAGAAGGATGGACACGGGGCCGTGCCCGAGCTTCTGTTCAGCCTATAAATAGGAGTGCTTGGATCACTTACAACTCATCCCTTGGCACACAACCTCTCTCACACTTCACCCACCACCCATCACCATCACTACACCATCATCCACCACCATCATCCATTGTCCATCATAGAGTGTGTGAGTCGTCTCGGGATCCAAGATTGATCGTAAGAGTTCTTGACAATCAAAGGCCATGTTTGCCTAAGTCTCTTACATCACTTGGTGAAGACAAGTGTCTAGTGTAATACTTTTTATTTTTAATCTTTTCGCACTTTTTACTTGGTTATGTATTAATGACTTTAATAACTAGTTTCTTATGTTGAAGGTGATTCTTCCTTATCGTTTGTCCGTGGTGTCTTGGCATTATTTTACTGTCTATATAAAATAAAATATTTTCACCATTCATATCTCCACGGTCTATATGGAGGTATGTTGGCTACCTGGTCCGGGGTTAAGGGAACGGTTTGGTAAGAGTCTTGCCATTGTTCAGTGTATAGATCCTGCAAAGGACCTGGGTCAAATTTAGTAGGACCTCCTTCAATACCCACCGGTACTGGATGGCGGGGGTCCAAACTCTTTGATCCCCTCATAAGTTAAACTACTAATAATATTTTAACCCGGCTACTTAGGACTGTATCCCTGCTGACTCAGACTACTTAGCCGAGGGTAACGTCACCTTCAAAAGAGGGGCCTACCACAATATGCATTAAGAACTTAATTAATTATCTTTCAATAATCCGACCCTTTAGGATTGTATCCTTGCTGACTCAAACTACTGGGTTGAGGGTAACGTCACCTTCAAAAGAGGGGCCTACTACAATAACTAAGATAATATCTTAAAATGTGCAAAAGTGCGGAAATAATCAAAGGTTACACTATACACAAGTTTGAGCCAAGTGATTCATCTTGTCTATCTGTTTTTATTTTTATTTTATTTTTCAGCATTTTAGTTAGTTTTTATTTTTCTAGTTTAAAACTTTTTCTAAACTTTTGATTTGATTAGACGTTGAGGATAAACCGGTACTAAAAGCTCTTGTGTCCTTGGACGACCTCGGTATCTTGCCAACACTATACTACGCTCACGATGGGTGCACTTGCCCATATGTGTGTTTGGTGTTAGTAAAATATCGTGTTTTATAAATTTAAAACTTGCCTAAAAGTGTGAAAAGTGCTTAAAATATACTTAATTCCATATACACACCAAACCCGCATCATCTACGCATCTTAGGAGAGGACCCATGTAAGACTTACGATACAAGATTCCATCCGCCATTTCATAATTTAGCTCTTTGTGTTGAATTTTTTTTTTTGCTTCTTCTTTTCCCTCCGGAAGGGTTCCATGTTGTAAATACATAATAATTGGGGACATCCAAGATGGATTACCAACTTCTATCACGTTTACGTGTCTCCGAGGAACGGATGGGTTTGAGAGAACTTCAATGCGGACCTCTTTTGCCAGGTGCTTGAAGCATGTAGTGATTAGCTTACTTAGCGCATTCGCGTGCTTGTTCTCGCTTCTGTTAATGTGGATTATTTTGAAGGTCTGAAACTGATTGATCAGAGTTCTTGCCTGCTCGAGATATAATGCCATTGCTTCGACTTTTGCATCGTAGCGACCATTGATTTGTTCGGCTACCAATTTGGAGTCAACATGTGCTTCAACATTTTTGCCCCCATTTTGAGCGCTAAGCGGAGACCTTCGAGGAATGCCTCATACTCCGGTTCGTCGTTGGTGCTTTTGAAATCTAGCCGAATGGCGTAGGTAAGTTCGTGGTTGTCGGGGCTAACTAGGCGGAGACTAGCTCCTGCACCGTCATTGTTGGAAGCACCATCTGTATGTGGGGTCCAGACCCTGTCATCGAAGACTGGTGTAGGATTTTTTATGGATTCGCATTCCTGGATCTTATCGACGGGAACTTCAGTAACAAAGTCTACTAGGACTTGGCCCTTGATAGCTGGGCGCGGCTTATACAAAATGTTATATCCGCCCAGTTCAATGGCCCATTCGGCTAATCTGCCCGCGACGTCTGGTTTGGACAATATCTGTCCTAGATGGTAGTTGGTAAGGACAGTTATACCGTGACCAGAAAAGTACCTTCGCAACCTGTGCGATGCATGAACTAGCGCGAGAACAAGTTTTTCCATGATGGAATAGCGCGTTTCTGGACGGGTCAACATTTTCTAATGTAATAAATTGGAGTTTGGACTCCGTCCCTTTCGACCATCAACACTGCGCCAACTGCTACCTCTGATGCGGAGAGGTATAAGATTAATGGTTCTTCTTTTCGCGGAGCTGTTAAGGTAGGTAGTTGAATTAGGCATTCTTTCATTTGCTGAAAAGCTTTTTCTGCCTCCGGTTTCCATTGAAATTGGCTCTTCTTTACGCAGTTGCGTAATGTGCTGATGAATGGATATGATTTGGCAGCATGGTTCGCCAGAAATCTGTTTAGCGACGCTAGCCGACCGGGTAGGCGTTGCATCTCTTTGATGGATGCTGGTGACGGCATGAGCTGAATGGCCTCTACCTTTTCTGGATTGACTTTGAAACCATCTTTGGTTACGATAAATCCTAAGAATTTGACTTATTCCATTCCGAATGAACACTTCACAGGGTTCAGTTTTAGGTTGACTCTGCGCAGAGAGTCGAAAGTGCGTTGGATGTTCGTGAGCATTGATTCTTCTTCGCGACTCATGATGACGAGGTCGTCCATATAGACTTCTACTGTTACACCGATATCTTCCCCGAAGACTCTATCCATTAGACGTTGGTAAGTTGTTCCCGCGTTTCGGAGACCGAAAGGCATTTTTGTATAACAAAATATACCTTTGTCCGTGCGGAAAGCTGTCTTGTCTTCGTCTTCTTCCTTCATTTGTACTTGGTGATATCCTTTGTAACAATCTAAGAAGCATTTCCAGCGGAAAGATGCTAAGGAATCTACCTTTTTGTCTATCTCTGGGAGGGCGTAACAGTCTTTTGGGCATGCTTTGTTGAGATCCTTGAAATCAACGCACATGCGCCACCTACCGTTGTGCCTCTGCACCATTACTGGGTTAGCTACCCAGGTTTGATATCGAACTTCGCGTAAAATCCCAGCCTGAAGTAATTCGGCTACTTGCTCATTCATTGCTCGAACCTTTTCTGGACCAAGACTGCGTTTTCCTTGTGCTACTGGTTCTGCGAAAGGTCGAACGCTCAAGCAATGTTACGTTATTTCTCTTGGTACGCCGGTCATGTCCGCTAGGGACCATGCGAAAATATCCATATTCTCAGATAGAAGCTCTTTCAGCTTTGCGCGGATTGCTGGTGAGATGGCATGCCCTAACAAAATGGTTTGCTCAGGGTATTCATTATTGAGTACCCATTTCTCTGGTTCATTAGATGGAAATGGCTTTGCGGCCTTTACTGGTGGCTCTTCGTCTACATACATCACTTCTTTGCTTGAATATAAGATTGCTACTCCGGTTTCTGTTGGGAAACCGTAAGCAGCGTGTGGTATGGAGGTAATCATGCTAAACTCCCTTTGTGAACGTCTTCCCAGCAGTACATCATGGTGTGATGTAGCTGGCATAACCATGAAATTGACTGTAACGGTGCGCGAGTGCTCTCCATCCGAGAGTGTTACAGGAAAAGCGATTTGACCCAGCAGAAAGACAGCTTCATTGCAGAAACCAGTTAGTGTGAAATCGACTGGTTTCAAAGGCGCCCTGTCCTCTGGGTCTAGTTGTTTAAAGCATTGTTCGTAAATAATATCCATAGAACTACCCGAATCAATGAACATGTAATCAGTACGATAATGACCGAAGATACCAGTTATGATGACCGGCCGCTCTTCTTGAGGCCTCCCTGGAATAACGGGGAAGATTACTTGATGTTCACACCAGTGTTGACTGTGGCTCCGTTTGTTGTTCTGTTTGCGCTAGGGTCCACCTTGCACCATGGACGTTTGTTCCGTACTGGTTTTTGGGTTGTTGTGGTCGTCTTCCACATTTTGTCTCGTATAACTGAGTGTTTTCAGATATTCTCCGTCACTGAGCTGGGTGTCCACTGTTTTGATGGACGTGGGCCCAACGCTGTACCATCGGATTTCTTCTGAGACTTGTGTTCTGCCTGAGACTCCTGGTAACCAGATCTGAGATGGAGAAATTCAGATCCGATGCTTGTCTGAGGGTATACCTCTATGACTTTAGTCGGCAAGGTTGAGGAGTCATAATAAGACCTTCTGGATGTGTCTACAATCTGTACCTGAGTAGCAGGTTTGTGTGAGAAAATTTCGTTTATGGTATTTTGGAGTTTAGTAAACCAACAAACCGGAGTTTCTTCTGAAAATAGATATGGACTAATCTGAGTTCCAGATTGAACCTCTGAGGCAACAGGACTGTGTACCTCATGACGAATCTCGCTATTAATAAATGATTTTCCCACGATTCCGCCGATCTGAAAAACACTAGTCGGGTCGTCCCTGTTTTCAGATCAAGGACTTGACGGGTAAATTGTCGGAACTTCTGCCATAGAAAATAGAAGAGAAGAGTTGAATCGAACGAGAATATGAAATAGAAATTGAAGAATCGGTGGGCGCCAATGAAGAAACGGTGATCTGAATTGACCGGAATCAATTAGATCAGGGGTTTAGTCTCTGCATAAAAGGGTTAATCCTCTCGCTGATTCGGGGGTTTGGCTGGATTCCTTCCCCGGTGATCACTGCAAAACAGAAAGCCGTTAGACTCGCCACGAGGAGAATGGGGGTTCTCTCCGTGACCACCCTCCGGCGTGAGAATAAGTACAGTAATCTCGATGAAGAAGAAGAAGTAGTAAAGTGAGAGTGAAGTGAAAGTAACTTGTGAAATCATACCTGCAACGTCTTATTTATAACCGGTTTTGGCGGGAAAATGGTGGGACGGAAAGAGTAATGGAAAGTGCTTTTCTGTTTGGTGGTTATATTTCCTTCCGTTAATCTTTGCACACGGATCGTAGATCTTGATCAACGGTTGGGGAGTTGCCACGTTTAAAGTAGTTTTGGGTAGATCCTTCTCCAAGTTTGTGCCATCATCGTGACTTAGATGAGCGTCTAGGATTATGCCACGTCATCTTTCAGCTGTAACCGAATGGTTATGCACGATGAGCATTTAAGGTTTCTAGAAGATCTACAGCTGTAAACCGTTATGCCCTAGCCATGTGTCTATTCTGTTGTAACAGAAAAGATGCTTTCATTCAAGTCTTGATTTTAGGCACGCAGAGACGTTTAGGATTCTATCTTTAAGTCTAACTGTTCTCTTGCGCAAGCCCGCGCAAGGGTGTTAGTTGAATGTTTATTTCTCCTTTTCTCCAGCGCGTGATCATCGAAGACTGTTTTCTTTTTTGTCTTGTTTAGAACTGCTGCATAGCCACGCACGGTTTGCTAAAGATCTTGAAATAAGGCTATGGTATGATCTTCTGCGCAAGGTTTTGGGGACCATGCTTCATCATTGATCTGTTTCTTTCCAAATCTTGTTCTAGGACCGTTGCGCGACCGCGCATGGTCTTGTTCAAGATATTCTTCGGATAGGATTGTGGTATGGTCTTATACGCCTGTGCAAGGTTTTTGGGACTATATCCCTTCACCTGCCATGCCCAATGTGGAGTAGATCCCATACTCTTCTCTATTGTTGTCCCCTGGTTATGACAAACATTAATGTACATGTTTTGGAGTTAATAGACCATTATACATTCATGAATAGAAAAAAAAATGGTTGAAGTTACCTGGTCAACAGGATATAAACCGGAAGCCACAACACCACTCAGGTTGAGAGGGTGGGCCTGAGCCGTTTGAGTTCCCCGTGTCATACGTGTACAGTTCTCAACCTAAAATGGTACAATGAAGATGGCTTAAGCCGGTAATCGAGCTCAACTACGTAAAATGATTAAAAGTGTAATTTCTAATTATCCTTGTTCTCGTATCATTATAAGTATTGCCTAAGAGACAATTAACTTGATGCAAGCATCCTAAAATGTTATTCACATTGTTACCTCATGTTAAATGATCCATTAAGTTTGAAAATGATAAGATACCAAATAGAAAATTTGTGCTTCAACTTCTATTTCATTGTTAAACAATCCAAGATAGATGCACCTAAGTCAAAAAAATGTAAGGCAAACAAAATGTACACTGAATGATTTTTATTTTCCAAAATCAGGGTTAATATTATAAGCTACATTCATCTCAGTCAAGGATCTTAATATACTTCATATTTAGTCATTATTATCAGCCAAAAAAAAAATACTAAAAATGCATTTTTGACGCTTTTTTAAGAATGTTAATATATTCTTAAAACAGACTTCTAATAATTAAAATGATATTAGAAAACATACCAATGCTAGCATCTTGAAGGACATAATCATTTAAAATACACTGAAAGTTCAAAAGTCAATTCTGTATCTATTATTTTAATGATTTAAAGCATATATGGTAACCACCAATAAATGTTTTTAATATGATTGTTGAATAATTTGAATCTAATTAGTTATATAGAAACAAATAATTGTTGATTGGAAGTTATTAAAAATTAGCATAATTAGTAATTATAAAAAATGAATGTAGTCAACTTCTATTTCAGGTAATTTTATTTACAAATACGTCAAATATAATTTAAGTTTAAAATTACTATAATATGTTGGAAAAATTTAATCAGAATTATATATAAAATTTTAAATTTTAAACCACTAACATGTCTAGGTCCATTGAAACCACCTAAAAAGGAAATCCAGTTAATATTATTAACTCTAAATCGTTTACTTCCATATTATCCTCCAAATCAAATTTTTGAATTTAAAATCAAGTTATTATCTATCCTCTAAATAAGGAAATAATAATTAACAATAATAATTTTGTAACAAATGGATGGATAGTAAGTACTGAACCATTATCATGATCCGAAATTCAATTGTCAAACACCAAGGATTAAACCATTAAACTCTAAGAACACATATGATATTCAATCAATCTTCAAACAAAACAATAGAAAGGTGGAGCAAAGATTCGACAACATAATGAAATAAAAAACAACCAAACACTTCTAAATTTCCACAAATTTATCTAGCCTAACAACAAATTACAAACACAACAATCATAATCCGATGATCAATCACAATATCAAATCCTTAAGCTCAAAAACAACATTAACACAAAAAATCATTCACTAAAGGGGAAGATAACAATCATATCTATTACGATAGATCAATAATACTCACTGTATAAAAAACATAAAGGAAGAATAAAGATCAAAGGTAAGATTCAATTGAAAAAACTATATACAACATACTAAGATTTATTGAAATAACAAAGATCTTTAAAACCATAAAAAAGAATCAACGGATACAAACTTACAAACCCTAAAAAGAATCAGTCGATACAAACTTTTACCATACGAAGAGGAAATCTATGGAACAACGAATAAAACCAGAAGATGATACTTTATAAAATTTACATATTTTAAATAACAAAATTTTATACATAAATCATTCCAGATGTTTACTAATTACTATTATTCCTTATACATAATATTATGTATTCGATAATGAAAAAAAATATAATCTAAGCAAACCTTTAAGAAATCAAACAACACATATAAACCTTAGATCTTATACCTTTGTGATGAAGCCATTATAACAGAATCAAAGATTTGTGCTCCAAGACGTTAAAAACCTAGACACGAAACATATCAAAATAAAAAAACACAAATACAATAAAAAAGGTTAGAATGATAGATGGATATCAAGTAAAAACACAAAGACCACTTAATATGATATGTTTGGATCTTTTGAAATCCACATAATCCAAAAAAATAATATAATATCAACAATAAATCTTCATAATACATAAAGAAGGGATTCGTAGCTTTGTGATGACGACATTTGATTATTAGAATTATAAAAGAAAATCGACCCAAGATGCAGAACCCTAGATATGAAGGAATACAAATACAAAAACAATCAAAATCAAACTTGAATGGTTTTCGACTAATAGAGAAAGCATGATTAATTGATAGTATCCGTGACCTAACCTTGTAACCTTGATTTGAATAACCTTGATTTGAAGATTAATTTGAAGATCTTGATGATCGGCGGAGAAGAAAGCGAGAGAGAATAAGATGAAACCCTAATGCGATGTTGAATAATGAACAATTTCGGGTTATAAGATGCCTTTTATACCAACGCGTATTTGACCCGAAACTCGTAAAACGGGTCCGCGTTTTTTTTAAGGTTGATGATTGGGAATGAGAAAAGAAGCATAATAATGTCATGTGTCATATAGAGGCTAGAAAAAGGACATGTGGCACCCTAGGTATGTCTTTTATTAGGTAGGATGGATGTAAATGAAACAACCAAATTGCCTTGAAGCTGGTGCCATCCACGCCCCCACCCTTTTTTAATGGCAAATTTGGATCACTAGCAGACCATTGGAGTATTATGGTGCTACCAGCGGAACCACTCGATCATATTCATCTCCAGTAGGCAATAAGGCCTATACAACAATTCAAAAGAAAACCCTATACAACAATTCAAAAGAAAACCCAATAAATTTAGGAAAAACTCCCCTGTTAGAAATCGGACCCCAGAACCCTAATGGTCCCAAAATCAATTACCCACCCTAAAATCTCACTAGTCAACCCCCCTTTCAATGTTTGTTTTTCTTTATTAACAATAACGATTACGATTCAACCATAATATCCTTTGGTTAAAAGTTATGGCCACAGCAATTAGTTTTTAATTAATTTTGAGCAAATTTTTTTTAGTAAAACATGAATGAGATGTTAGGACCCATGCGGTTGTTCATTGTTTTTCAATCCTTGACGTGAAGCTTTAAGTTGAAGTTTCTGTTTAATTAAAAAAAAAGTCAAGTGTAACAACACCCACTCTTTTTACCTAAGGTGCATAATTTATATTTAGTTGACTTAGAAAGAACATATTAAACTATACTAATTAGAAAGGTTAAAACCCTATTAGAAGGGTTAAATTCGGACTGTATTTGAATTCGCTATTCAAACTTGAAGATCTACTACAATTCGATGACATCTTTTCAGAAAAAAAGAACCAAAATTTGATGATTAAAAACATCAATGACATATATGTTTATCTTATAACTAATTTGATGGCATCACGTAGGTTAAACTAAATGCACTCTTCTCTTTTACTTGTTATACTTCTTCATTCTATATATATCTGGTGTTGTGCATTTATTTTCCAAAAGAATCACATTTTATATATTTAACTAAGCAATTATCTCCTCTAAGTTATAATTTCTACACGTAAAAAGAAACTATATTTGATATTACTTTTGATTAATAGCTTTTACTAAAAATGTACTTTTCTATAAAGAATAATCATCGTTTTCATTTCATTTTGGAAGATTAATTTGAATTTCTATTTTCGGAAAATTAGTTTGAATTTCTTTTTGTTTCCCATAATCATATGGTTTCTTTTACGTATAAATGATGCTTTATCCAACGTGTTGGTTTTCTGATCAAACTAGTATCTATAACCCACACTTTGCTGCGTGACCGTTAAGCTGAACAAATAGTAAACGTAAAAATGATGAATCACACATGCACGTTACGACGTGTTAACTTGTAAAAATTAGACCGAAAAAGTAAACTATAGAAAAAAATAACTAAGTCGGCTCAGGACTCCTGAGTTTTGAGGGAGTCGTTAAACCATAAGAAAATAGACATAATAACGTTGAGTCATACGCACGCACTGCAGTGTTTTAACTCGCAAAATCTAGTTCGAATTGTAAAACGACAAATTAGTAAAAGTTGTAAAATATAATGGACCAAAGTTGAAAGTGGAAAAGTGTTGAGTTAAAATAGAAAATGTTTGTGACAAATATGTAACAGATGAAAACTATAGGGTTAAAATTGTAAAGAGTAAACTGCCATTTTGGTCCCTGTGGTTTGGCCAGTTTTGCCACTTTAGTCCAAATCTCAAACTTATTACATCCAGGGCCCTGTGGTTTGGTTTTTGTTGCTATTTTGGTCCAAATTTCAAATTTGACTATAATTCCCAATTTCAACCCCCTGTTTTGTCCTTATATCCAGGGGTATTTTTGTCATTTTGATTTTATTGTAAATGATTATTAATCCAAACACCCCCTAAACTGATTATAAATCCCAAACACCCCCTAAACTCTGATTATAAATCCCAAACACCCCTTTCTCTGCACTCTCTCTCTCTCTGAACTACCACCACCACACCACCACAACCACAACCACCACCCCCACCACCGTATCATCACCACCACCAACCCTGCTCTCTCTACTTCACTCATTCAAGAACCCTAGCCAATATCATCAGCCGCTACCTTTCCCTATTCCCCTCATCTCTTGTCTGCAACACCCCCCATGAATTCCCGACGACGACAAGGACGTAGACCAGAAGAGAGAGAGAGGACGTAGACCCCCATCACCACCTGCTACCTCTGTGAGAATCACTGTGAGAACCACCGCTACCACAAAACCCAAACCCCCACCCCTGCTACCTCTGTGAGAACCACCGCCACCACAAACCCACCACCACCGAATTAACACCCAATCAGACACATCCATCACCCATTAACACCCTAATCAGACACATACACATACACATACACATACACACACCAACAACAATAATGCCACTGCAGAACAACAACAACAAGCACCACCACCTCCACCACACCTCCGCCACACCTCAGCCACCAATAAGGCAGAGATTAAGGTGAGGTCGGTTGCCTTAAACCCACATTAAAATAATCAAATCGGTGAATGTATGAACATCAAAATCATCAAATCGGTTGCCTTAAACCCACATCAAAATCACCACCACCACCATCGCTCTGCCGCCACAAGCACCACCTCATCCCCCTTCTCACCACCGCCACCACCATCAACCCCCAATTTAGTGTTTGTTCCACTTTCTCTCTCTAGAATTTCACAACAAACTTTTCATTACCTTCAACACTGACAGAGAGAGAGTGATCGGAAGAGAACACCACCGCCGGAGTTGGCGGCAGTGGGATGGTGGTGGTGCGGATGATGCGGTGGTGGTGGTTCAGAGAGAGGAGCAGAGCTATGTGTTGAGAGAGAGAGAGAGAGATGTCTGTGTTGAGTGAGAGAGAGTGAGTTATTATAAATGAGTTATATAATAAAGAGATAATAAATGACCAAAATGTCCAAAATGCCCCTGAGGGTGAAGACAAAATAGCAGGGTCAAAAGTGGTTAATCTGGTCAAATTTGAAATTTGGACCAAAATGTCAACAAAAACCAAACCACAGGGCCTTGGATGTAATAAGTTTGAGATTTGGACTAAAGTGGCAAAACTGGCCAAACCACAGGGACCAAAATGGCAGTTTACTCAATTGTAAAATATGAAAACTACAGGAGTTATGTAAAAAATGAAAAGGGTTAAAAGTCTAAAAGATAAAAATTAAAAGAGTTAAAAGAAAAGAAAAGAAATAATGCTTTTATGAGAGATGAAATTTTTGTAAATTACATAGGGTAAATGTAATCATTACTAGCTATTTAAGATGTTATTTATTTATTAATTGTAAGTTATAAATCATTGTCTTCTTTTATTTATTAATTATAAATCATTGTCTTCTTTTATTTATTAATCAAAATATAAATTTTGATCAACGTAAAGTTAGTTAGTTGTTAATAGTTTTATATCTCTCTCTACCTCAGTGATCAAATAGATTTTAGTCAGTCTTATTACCTATTAATATTAGGTTATTGCTATTTTGTTGCTTGATGACCATCTAATTTAACTTTCAAAATCTTTTTATTAATTTCCTCTCCTCATAGCCAATGAAGTTGGTTGGTTATAGAGTTGTATATAGTATGTCTATCTGAATCTTGTATGTGCTTCTTTTGGATTATATGATGGGTGAGAGTAAATGATGGGTGGTGTGATATGGTGCGAGCGGTGGTTTTGAACTTTTGCTGACTGAAATTAGAGAATTTTTAATTTAATACGACTATCCTTAAAAATTAAGATAAGAAAATGTTAATGAAGGGTTATTTAATTTTAATTAGCATTTATTAACCGTTTAAGCATATGTTATCCACCTCATAAATAGTTATTAAAGATAATATTATTAGACCATATTGTGTGAGTACACAGGCCAGCTTAGGGTGGAGGGAGTGGTTGCGGGGACTTGATCAGGGAGTGGGGTTTACCGAGTGGGGAAGGAGTGCCGGTGGTTGTTCGGTGATCGGCGAAGAAGAGAGAGGTGGTGTAATCGGTGAGTATTCACTGAGTCGGGGAAGAGGATAGAGTTGGGAGAGAGAGGGTTAATGGTGGGCCACAACCCCTTTCAACCAATCACATTTTTTTTTAAATTGTTTACCACTCTCTATGTGTTTGACCATTACTAGTGATTGAGTACAAAATAGAAACTGAAGTGGGGACTTGAAATGACATGACATTATTGGTTTCATATATTCTATATATAGTGTAATCCTATTGAATAAATAAATCATTCAGTCTTTCACAATCTTACATGGTATCAGAGTCAATCTAGTCTCTATACCGTTTCCGCTGTGTCACACACAAATCACAAGACCCTAGCCGTCACCACTTGAGAAAAACCCTAGACAGGGCGGCGTGCTGCCACTGCCGCTGCCACCCTGTCCGGCTGCCGTTTTTCTTCTTTTCCCGTTTATATTTTTTTATTTTCCATTTGAAATAAAGTCTCGGCTTCGATTCAAGATTTCAGCCATCTCACACGTGAGAATTTATTATTCCAATCGCCCTTACGTTAGCCGACCACTTTTCTTTTTGCCGTCAAAGTCTCTATTGCAACCTATCTATCCTCATAGATCACGAATATTGTTTGGAAAAATAGATTTCAAATAATATTTCATTATATTACAATTGGCCGAAGGCATCATTGATAATAATCAGTATTTATCTCATAATCGTTTGAAAACGAAAGCAATTTTCAAATCTTGTGTCATGTTGCCATTGGTTGTTGTAATGAAAGTTTAAATAGATATATACACAAAGCAAAATTGCAATCTCGCATATTTAAATAAAATAAAACAGTTTTATTAAATAATTTTTTTTTAAAACAAATGTTTGATTTTGATTCCAATCATCAGGACAAATTACATAAGGATAGCAGGTAGACGAGCAACAAACTGCACCGCCATCCATTTCTGAATAGAAAACCCTAATCTGAAAAAACAAGAACAACGATGAGACAAAAATGAAAATGTGGCTGAGGGTTGTGTTTAACACAGTGCCCTTAAAACAAATTCCGAGTCTCCCATGAGAACTCGTTTTGTTTCCCAGGGTACAACAACCAGAGCAGTAGAACTGCCGGAGCTGGCTCGAGGACCCGAAGAATACCTTGAGAAAAGAAAGAAGAAGATCAGAAGTGTGTAGAGAATTGTTTGCATATGTTGTTGTTGTTGCTAGTGTCTTCTGCAGTGGATGAGATGCTGTATTTATACAGCATCTGAGTTGAAAAAGCCAAAAAACGAATTAAATTGCATTGAACGTCTTCAGTGCACTTTAATTCGTCATTTAATTATCAGTCAAAACCGTTGATTCATCTGTTTCAAATGCTGAAATGAAACTGCTCTGTCATTAAAGTCTGTAAGCTTCTGTCGCGCGCGCATGATAGATACTCTGGTGCGCGCGCGCCACTTTGGCTCACTTTCATGCATCCCAGGTCTGCACCACTCATGCGCGCGTGTGCCAGATTGGCTCACTTTCACGCGCGGGTAGGTCTACACCATCCTTGCGCGCACTATTTTGGCTCACTTTCATGCGCGCGCGCTACTCACCAGTGAACCTATACGAGCACGCCACATAGTCGTGCCGTATTGTCTCACTTTGTTGCGCCCGCACGCGTCACTTCAGTGTCCATGCGCCAGTGCTCGTAGACCACCTAGTTATGCCCCGTGTACTCGCGCGGTTGCCTACCACGTCATCCTCCAAGGTTTACCTGCCACTTGGTACTTGCAGCCCATGTGCTTCACCACGCGTGCGCGGTCAAAAATACAAAGGCGACTCTCAAGCGATTCGTGGCGTTGCGAAGTGCAAAGTGTGCCATCGAAGCGCCACATTGCGCCCATCGTCCACGCCACACGCATGCGAGTTAAGGTGCTCCGCACCCTTATCTTGTACACTAGTGTGTGCTTCCATGAAACATTAAGGATGGAGTGTTCCCACTTAAATACCTCTTTAAGTTTCATCTCTCTTCCTATGTGGGACAAGTTGCCACTTTCCTACTGACATGCGTGCGGGTGTCTATAATTTTTAGTTATATTTTTCGCTCTTTTTACTCGCCGATTTTCAAGTTTTAAATTTATAAAACACGATATTTAACTATCACTCTACACACACGCTAGGGAAATGCACCCATCGCGGAAGTGGTATAGTGATGGCAAGATACCGATGTCGTCGAAGGACACAAGAGCTTTTAATACCGGCTTATCGTCAATGTCTAATCGAACCAAATTTTGAGAAAAGATTTTTAAACTAATAAAAAGATAAAAACTGAAAATAAAAAAAGGTAGATAGACAAGAAAGAATCACTTGGATCTGATTTATCTTTCATGTACTCTTTGATGATTTCCGCACTTTGAGCATTTTAAGAGATTATCTTAGTTATAGTAGTAGGCCCCTCTTTTGAAGGCGACATTACCCTCAACCTAGTGGTTTGAGTCAGCAAGTATACAATCCCACTAGGTCGGAATATTAAAAGATAGTTAAGTAAGTTATTAATGCAAAATGTGGTGGGCCCCCTTACGGGCAGCTGGCACCCTCAACCCGTTGGTCTGAGTCAGCATGGATACAGTCCTCACGGGGTTGGTTTAAAGTTTAATAGTAGTTTGTAAATAAGGGGTGCAAATGATTTCTTACCCTCAGTCGCGCCAGTCATTCCTGGCCAATCCATGGAGTAGTACTAAACTTGCACCAGGTTCTCGCAGGATCTATACACTGAACGAGACATAGAATCGCCAACCACCCTTCTAACCCCCTTCCAAGTAGTTAACGTGCGTTATATAGACCGTAAAAATATGAATATGTGAATAAACGACATATGAAGAATGGTTGAATTAATTCGCCTTCAATATAAAAAACTAGTTATTAAAGTCATTAACACATACCCAATTAAAAAGTTGCCAAAGATTGGAAATCATAAATGTCACACCCTGACTTTTGCGGAAGCGTATGATGTGTGACTGGTTTAATATCATTGCATTCAATCATAATAAACAACTACATGATCAAAACGATGTTCATCCATTCATAAAATTTGAGTATTACAAACACTGGTTATTTAAGTTTTAAAAGAAAACCTTTGACTAGGTTACAAACCAACAAAAGTGGATGACATCTAAACTTGAATTCTACTTCTAGAAACAACACCCGCGCCCAAGATCCATCCTGTTACCTGAAATACATGTAATTTTGGAAAACATTAACAAAAGTTGAGCGAGTTCATGCGTTTTGTTTGAGTACTTGTAAACCTTTGAGAGACTCCTTTGAAAACAGGTATGAAAAGCGTGTATGAACATACCAAATAAATGTTTTACAAGGACATTAAGGCATGTGAGGACATAGGGAGCACTCGTAATGAGTAGGCGTGTACCCTTGTCGATTTTCCCTCGACTATGTCTATTTCCCTCGACTATGTCGAATTTCCCTTCGACTATGTCAATTTACCTTGACTATGTCAATTTCCCTTGACTATGTCGATTTCCCTCGACTGGGACACCGAAGCACTCAAGTGATCACGTGAGGACCATGAGTGGGGCTCGGCCGTACCCGTTAGATCTAACCTTCGTCCCTAATTAAGTATTAATGGCATTTCAATATTTAGTCTATGCTCACATGATCTAGGAGTTCATTTCATAGGCAATTCATACCGTTTAAGTATTCCTAACATGTATTCCACCCCGAGAGTTATAAAACCAAAAACAGTTAAGAGAAAAAGGGGGAGCATGAACTCACTGTTTTGCGTCTTCGGTACTCGTAACTCAAATCTCGTCAGCAAACACGACTACCTACAATGTGCTAGGGTCTATTAGACGAGCGGGTCGTGCCTTGCCTTGGTATTCATGTTTTGAGTTACGTTTATTGTGCCTTTGGTATTATTCCAAGTCATAATATTATTTGTTAAAATAATATTTTAACTTAAGTTACATTTATCAAATTTTGGAATAATTGATTAAACCATATTTTTGTAACAATACTTCTCAAGTATTTATTTTCGTATTTCCTTCCCAAGGGGGTATTTCATACATGTATTTTCGTATTCTTGTATTTGTAGTTCAAAATAATATCTTTCCAAAACAATATATTTTCAAGTCTCACTTTAGAAAAAATATATATACTTATTTTGTCCAAAAATAATGTATTTCAAGAAAATATATATTTTCCTCAAAATCATATATCTTCTAAACATTCTAAGAAAACATATTTTAACTTCCCAAAAATAATATATTTTCTCCTTGTCAAAATATGATATAACTTTGTAATATTTACAAAAATCATATTTTCATTTATTGTATCCAAAATAATATGTACCAAAAATATATTTATAACGGTATTTTCCGGAATATTTGTAAGTTACGTTCTTGCGTTCGATTTCACAGTATTAAGTGTGTAACTTATATATTTATTCCTTGTGATTTTTGGTATTATTTTGGATTGTAAATTCTTGGTATTTAGTTAAGTTATATTACTTTAAATCCTAAAATAACATAACTATTACACCAAGTATACAAATAATCACACACAATGTGTTATTAATGTAAATATATATTCTAAATACATTTTTATCCATTTTTATTTATAAGAACCAACCTCCGATACTTGTATTTTTGCAACAAAATCTATCGCAAAGTTTATATTGAAAACCATGGTTTAAAACTTACTTGTAAATACTTGTTTAGAAAATATTTTTCTAAGTGTTTGTATTTTTAGAAAATTTTGCCATAGTTTCCCCTAAAAATGGAGGCGTCCATGCTATTAAAGCATATCATTTTCTTTTCAAAAATCATCATAAACAATCAACAATCAATCTACACTTACCAAGCGCTAAAACAAAGCTATCTACATAATGATCATGAACTTGAGTTTTCATAAAAAAACTTGTAGTATCTTGGTAGTATGTTTAGTAGACTTAGTTACCCTTTAAAGAGTGTTTATTTCTTTAAAAATCTCATTCTTGAAAAATTTGAGTGTTTACAACTTGTTAGATGATTTTTCCAAAAATCATTCTTTTGAATTTTTCTTGTAAACAAAGTGTTCTTATACTTGCCTTATCACCAAAAATAGTGTTTATGTAAGTAAGAACCAAGATCTTCTAAAACTCACATTTTAAACTTGGTTCTTTTGGAAAACCATTCATAAATCTTAGATCCATAAGATTACTAACTTACTCTGTTTATTATTTTTCAAGAAATCATCTTATTATTCAAGTTCATGCTTGCACATGAGGATGATCATCTTGTTTTACCACATAACCATCCTTTCTGTTGCTAGATCTTGTGTTTAATCACAATCTAGCAAGCTCCTTATGATGATCAACATCATAATCTCAAGTAAATAACAAGCAAGTATCATTCATACACTAAACAACATAGTTTTATCATATATCAAGATTATGTTCATGATTCATGTTTATGTTCATTGGTGTTCTTGTGATTAACAACATACTACATCTTTTAACCAACTACATATGAAGTAAATAAGGATTATGAGAGTCTTACAACTAGCACAAAGGCTAGGGAAGAACACAAGATGATGGTGATGACAAAAGTGTTGGATAAAAGCAATCGGGAGAGGTCCTTCAAGATTCAAGACCACCAAACCTTCTAATATGGCTCCTTACACCTTTGTGAGTATATGGTTTGCTTGGGAGTGAAATGATGATGGTGGGGTGGGGTGTGCTTGTTCTCGACCGAATGGAGGAGAGGGATAAGGAGATGAAGTGTGGTGTTGTGAAGTGTGAAAGATGTTGATGATGGTTTACTTATAATCCATATTAAGCTCTTAACCAATGGTTCATATGTTCTCAAAGTACACTACAATATCTAAACAAATCTAGGTGAATCCAAGCAAGATCAAGAGAAGATTACACAAGATCAAGGTGGGGCCACATATGACCGTCCACCATGGGGGGGGGGGTCTCTAGTTGGGTTTTAATGTTTAGTTAAGTGATTTAGTTGGAAGTTAAGTGTAATGGTTAGTGTTTAAGTTTTTCATGCATTATATAGTGTGTTAGGGTGTTCGGGGATCATAACTAGCTTAGAAACATTAAAACAATACTTCTAGTATAATTTTGATGTTTCGGGTAGTGTCCGGTTGTTTGGTTAGATACCGGTTCGTTAAGTTGTCAAACTATTCCGTTTAGTGATCTTTATGTACCCTTTTGTGACGCTTTTAATTCCCGACACTTAGGAAAGCATTTAGGACCATTTAGTCATATTTTTGCATGTAACAGTCTTGTTAAAATGCTGAATTTTGCTGATTTATGCAGAATTCTGCACTTTATGTGGGTTTTAGGCACTTTCCGGCACTTTATCTATCACCTAGAAAAGCAGTTTTGTAATCCTTACTTTCCTACACACTATACTAGTATATCACTTGGTTTCTGGCTCATACTGGGCCTCAAAACACTGTCTGTCTATGTACTGAACTCCCGGCAGTGCTTTTTAGTTTGTCTGATAATGGTGCCAATTCTGTTCTGTGCATTATTAGAACTATATCGTGTTGCATGTAATAATGATAAAAGTCTTGCAACATGAAATGCCATTGTATGTATATAACAGTAATCAGAAATTCATTTGTCTTGTAAACTAGATCATGCACAGTTATTAAAGCACATATTACTGTTCAATTAGTGTACGGAATGTACGGAAAAGTGACAGTTGTCACAGACTCCCCCGTTAAAAGAATTTCGTCCCGAAATTCAAGCGATGCCATCGGTCGCAGGGGAGTTGTGAATCAAATGTGGTCACTTAGGTTTAAAATTTGTCTTCACGTTCCCATGTAACTCTGGGTCATGATATGAATTCTAACATACTCAAGTAAATCAACTATGTCTTCTCCGTGTTTTGTGGACTCTTTGTCCTCATCCTTAATAGGTTCTATAGTAAATTGGAGTTTGTCGTTGACGTGAATCTTGTTTGTGGGAACAACGACTGTTCCTTGAGTCAGACTCCTCTAAAGACTAGACCATGTGTCGCGATCACTACTGATCTTTTCTGGAAGTTTCAGCTTGTGAGCAATGCGTCACACCCCTTTTTAAGGAGGAAGTACGAGGTGTGATCATGAAAGGTTTTCATTGCGTACGATTGGTAAAGATACTACATGCTCATAAAAAATAACTTCAAATACCCATTACATTGCTAAAAATCATAGATTAAGTGTTTACATCACGAGACAGCATATTGTCTGAAAGTTTACAACTTTATTTAAAAGTAAACATGGACGACATCCAAGAGCAAGAGTATGACCACGCGCACATCCACTTTAGTTACCTGAAATACATGTGAGTTTTGGAAAAACGTCAACATAATGTTGGTGTGAATTCATGCAGTTCTTGTATTGAACGTTTGTATACTTTGTATGAAAAACATGGTACGTATCTTGTATAAATCAAGTATTCTTGTATAAATCAAGTATTCTTGTATAAATCAAGTATTCTCGTATAAATCAAGTATTCTTGTATAAATCAAGTATTCTTGTATAAATCAAGTATTCTCGTATAAATCAAGTATTCTTGTATAAATCAAGTATTCTCGTATAAATCCAGTATTCTTGTATAAATCAAGTATTCTCGTATAAATCAAGTATTCTGGTATGAATCAAGTATTTCTGTATGTATCTAGGTTGTTAATGGGTTGCAAGGCCATTAACATGTGACACGACATAGCAAGCATCCAAACCATAGGCATTTTTCTACTTGTCGATTCACGACGGAGACACAAAAGCACTACTCGGTACTAGTTTTCACCAAGAGTGTGGCTGCCCGAAAACCCATTAGATCTAACCTTTTGTTCTGCGGTCTTAGTATGTACACGATTAATGGGGCTTATGGTACCCTATTCGTGACACGATTTCTCGTATCATTCCTCAAAAGGCATCATACTTGGTACTAGTTATCACCAAGAGTGCTTCTTGTTTATGTATCCATCATACCATAACTCATGTATTTTCCCCAAGTTTAAAAGTATGTAAAAGATTAAAAGTGGGGACTTTTCTTGTAAACATTTAGTAACATGTATTTCACCCCCGAAGTTATAAAACTGAAAACAATTAAAAGAAAAGGGGGAGCATGAACTCACAACTTTACGTTCCTTGCGCCGTAAACTTCACCGGATTTGCTTATTTAGCGTCGTGACCTAAACGTGTTTTATTAACGTTAGTCACTAGACTTGTATCGCACAAGTACAAGTCACTATCTTTTGTATATGTGTTCTTGTGTTAAAAATAATTTATATTTTTAACTATGTATCTTACTTATATTATTTTCTCACAAATGAATATAAGTATCTTGTATTTTTCACCCGACTTATGTATTTTGTCTAATACTTCATTTCATGTTCATAACTTGTCCATGTTATTTATTCTGTCAAGTAATATATTTTCATAAATATATTTTCGTGTATTTGTCTAAGTATGTTGTATGTGCATTTTTGTATTTCTACTCCTTGGGAGTACTTAGTGTATTTTCAAGTCCCAACACACTATCACGTATAATACATACTACATACACTTAGCACAAAATTTGGTGATCAATAAATATATATACTTTTCTAAAAAATATACATACTTAATATCAATTTTAATCTTGAAGAAATCATCATTTCTTAAAACAAAATTAAGGAAAACCTTGGTAAATGTTTTTAGCTACATTTTTGGGGAATAAGTTTCTCAAAAACTTATATTTTTTTCTAAGTGTGAAAATTTATAAATTTTTTGACATAGTTTCCCCTAAAAATTGAGGTTTCCCATGTTTTCAAAACATGTGTTTATTTTCTTTTAAATCATCATCAAGTATCACCAACTCATTCAACACTTAACGAGTGTCAAAATCAAGTACATTTCACTATATCATGAACTTGAAGTTTTTGTAAAAACTTGTAGTAACTTACCATGTTATTTAGTAGGTTTGGTTACCCTTTAAAACATGGTTGTTTGTTTGTAAATCTCATTCTCGAAGGATTTAGTCATTTACAACTGGTAAGATGATTTTTCTAAAAATATTTCTTTTGTATTTTTCTTGTTTCATAAGTGTTCGTACACTTGTTTTTCTAATAAAAATAGTGTAGGTTTAAGTAAAAACCAAGATATTATAAAAATCACATTTTAAACTTTGTTCTTTTAGAAAAACCATTCATACATCTTAGGTTTACAAGTTTACTAGCTTACTTTGTTTATTATTTTCCAAGAAATCATTTATTCATCAAGTTCATGTTTATTCATGAGGATGATCTTCTTGTGTAAACACATAATCATCCTCTAACTTGCTAGATCATGTGTTTAATCACAATCTAACAAGCTTCATGTATTGATCAACATCAATATTTCTAGTAAACAACTATTAAATATCATTCATGCACCAAACAGTATCATTTCAACACTATTTCATCATATTACAAGCTTTATGTTTCTAGATTCATGTGTATGTTCATTAGTGTTCTTGAGTTAATCATCATGTTATCTTTTAACCAACTAAAATGGAAGAAAACAAGGGTGTTCAAGAATCTTACAACTAGCTTAAAGCTAGGGAAGAACAATGAAGAAGATTGGGTGGATAAAAGCAAACGATTGAGGTCCTTCAAGTTCCGTGAGCACCGAGCTTCGTTAGTGACCTTCTAACACCTTGTAATGCCCTTGGATTAGTTGGATGATGAATGAAAACAATGATGATGGTGGTGGATACCTTCGGCCATAAGGGAAAGAAGATGAAGTGTTTGTGTTGGTGAGAATGATAAGCCTAAGTCCATTATATAAACTCTAGTTCTTTTGTCCAATAGGTAACATGTTCCCAATAGTACACACCATATCTTCCACAAATCTAAGTAAAATCAATTTAAGATCTTGAGAAGATTACATAATCTTGGGGGTGGGGCCATGCTTGAGCCGTGAATTATAAGAGGGGGGGGGGGGGTAATGTGTAAATTTCCATGGTAAGTAGGTGATTAGTGGGAAGTTAATGTAAAAGTCTAGTGTTTTAGTGTATCATGCATTATGTAGTAGGTTAGGGTGTTCAGGGACCATAACTAGTTCAGAAATATTAAAACAATGTTTCTAGTAATATTTTGGTGTTCCGGGTAATGTCCGGTTGTTCGGTTAAATACCGGTTTGTTAAAGTGCTAAATTGCACCGTTTAATGTCCTTTATGTCCCCTTTTATGATACTTCCAATTCCCGACACTTAGGAAAGTATTCTGGATCAATTTTTCATATTTTTGCATTGTACAGTCTTGTTACAATGCTGAATTTTGCTGAATTGTATGAATTTCAGCATTTAAAGTGTGTTTCGGGTGCTTTTTAGTGCGTATTTTAGCTTCCGGAAAGTCTATATATAAATCCTTGTATGTACTCTTGGGTTTTAATGTATTCTTGTTGTTGGACCAACACCTAGGCTCCAATTCTATTGTCTAACTGCTTTCAGCAGAATTGTTGACACAATGTGTCTTACCGGTGAGTTTACTAGTATTTCTGACGCAACGCTGTTCATTAATGCATAAAGTAATTCTTGTGGTATAAAACGTGCATGAATTCACTTGTATAGTATGTAATCAGACATTGTTGACATTTAAGCACATAATTGCGGTCATTAAATAATAATTAAAGTGTACGGAAATTACCGGTTGGGTGCCAGTTGTCACAGTCTCCCCCCGTTAATAGAATTTCGTCCCGAAATTCAGGCTGAGCTGACTCTTGCAGGAGTCTTCTTGAATAGGTGGGGGTACTTTTCTTTGAACTGGTCTTCACGTTCCCACGTGTACTCGGGTCCGTGCTTAGAGTTCCAACGTACTTTGACAAGTTTCACACTGCTCCTCCTGGTCTTGTTGGCCTTCCAGTCAGTAACCTCAACGGGTTGTTCTGTAAATCGGAGGGTGTCATCAATATGTACTTCATCCGCGGGGATGATCACGTTTTCTTGTGTTGGACTCTTCTTGAGGTTGGATACATGGAACGTATCATGTACTCCATTACGTTCTTCCGGTAATTCCAACTTGTATGCCACGGTACCAATTCTCTCCAAGACTTTGAATGGTCCGATGTATCGTGGATTCAGCTTCCCACATTTTCCAAATCTTACTACGCCCTTCCAAGGTGAGACCTTCAACAATACTTTGTCTCCAACCTCGAACTGTAATGGTTTTCGTCTTCGATCAGCGTAACTCTTGTGTCAATCTCGAGTCGCCCTAATGCGCTCTCGGATCTGCATAATCTTATCGGTTGTCTCTTGTACAAGTTCAGGACCAACCATTCGTTTGTCTCCAGCGTCTGCCCAACATAAGGGCGATCGGCACTTGCGGCCATATAGAGCTTTGAACGGTGCGGCTTTTATGCTTGTATGATAACTGTTATTGTAGGAAAACTCAACCAAAGGTAGGTGAGTATCCCAGCTACCGCCTAGGTCCATGACACATGCGCGAAGCATATCTTCTAACGTTTGTACAGTCCGTTCGCTCTGACCGTCTGTTTGTGGATGGAAGGCCGTGCTTAGATCTAATTGAGATCCAAAGGATTCCTGAAAGGATTTCCAGATTCTTGAGACAAAACGTCCATCTCTGTCTGAAATAATTGAGATAGGCACTCCATGACGTGCCACGATTTCCTCTAAGTATATCTCAACAAGCTTTCCAGTGCTGTCTTTTTCTCGGATCGGTAGGAAGTGCGCATACTTCATTAACCGATCGACTATCACCCATATCATATCGTGCCCTCTCGGGGTCCTGGGTAATTTCGTTATGAAGTCCATCGAGATTTTCTCCCACTTCCACATGGGTATCTCTGGTTGTTGTAGTAGGCCGGACGGTTTCTGATATTCAGCCTTAACCTTAGCACATGTTAGGCATTTTCCCACATAAACAGCAACATCGCTCTTGAGTCTTGGCCACCAATAGTATTCTTTCAAGTCTTGATACATCTTGTCCGATCTTGGATGGATCCAGTATCTCGATTTGTGCGCTTCATCAAGGATGACTTCTCGAATGTTGCCATAGAGAGGAACCCAAATACGCTTCTTAAAGTATAAGGTTCCCTCTTCATTTGGCACCATATATTTCAACATACCCCGGAGGTATTCAGCTTTACGGTTTTCCATCTTAAGGGCTTCTTGTTGTGCGTCATGAATACGTGTAGTGAGGTTCGTTCGAATCGTCATTTCCAATGCTCGAACCCTTAGGGTCTTAACCCTTTCTTTACGGCTTAATGCATCTGCTACAACGTTTGCCTTTCCAGGATGGTACTTAATCTCACAGTCATAATCGTTTAGTAGCTCGACCCATCGACGCTGGCGCATGTTTAATTCCTTCTGATCAAATATGTGTTGTAAGCTTTTGTGATCTGTGAAGATTGTACATCGAGTACCATATAAGTAATGTCGCCAGATCTTCAAGGCGAATACCACCGCACCTAGTTCCAAGTCGTGCGTGGTGTAATTCCTTTCATGTACCTTCAATTGTCTTGAGGCGTAAGCGATGACTTTTTGGCGTTGCATGAGCACGCAAACCAAGCCTTGTCGTGAAGCGTCGCAGTATACCACGAAGTCTTCAGTGCCTTCGGGTAAGGATAGTATCAGTGCATCGCATAGCTTATTTTTGAGTAGCTGGAAGGCTTCTTCTTGTTTGTCACCCCAGTTGTACTTCTTGTCTTTCTGCGTAAGGGAAGTCAACGGTTGAGCTATCTTTGAGAAATTATCAATAAACCGTCAGTAATAGCCCGCTAAGCCCAAAAATTGTCGAACTTCAGTTGGGGTTTCGGGGGCTTCCCAATTCTTTATGGCTTCTATCTTGGATGGGTCTACATGAATTCCATTCTCATTCACAACGTGACCAAGAAACTGTACTTCGCGAATCCAGAATTCGCATTTTGAGAATTTTGCATAAAGTTTCTCTTTCTTCAGTAGTTCCAAGATGGTTCTGAGGTGTTGTTCGTGCTCTTCTTTGGTTCGTGAGTAAATCAGGATATCATCGATAAATACTATCACTAATTTATCGAGATATGGTTTGCATACGCGGTTCATAAGATCCATGAATACCGTTGGCACATTCGTCAGTCCGAATGGCATCACAAGGAACTCGTAATGCCCATAACGTGTTCTGAATGCAGTCTTCAGTACGCTTTCCTCTTGTATCCTTAACTGATGGTATCCAGATCGAAGATCGATCTTGGAATAATAGCTTGATCCTTGCAATTGATCAAATAAGTCATCAATCCTCGGTAGCGGGTACCGATTCTTGATTGTGAGCTTGTTCAGTTCTCTGTAATCGATACACATCCGCAGAGTTCCATCCTTCTTCTTCTTCACGAACAATACTGGAGCTCCCGAAGGTGAGAAGCTTGGCCTTATGAATCCTTTATCCAACAACTCCTGAAGTTGTGTAGATAATTCTTGCATTTCAGATGGTGCAAGCCGATAGGGAGCCTTGGCTACAGGAGCGGCTCCTGGAACCAAGTCTATACGGAATTTGACTTATCGTTGCGGAGGTAGTCCTGGTAGATCTTCGGGAAAAACATCAGGGAATTCCTTCACCACAGGAATGTCTTCGAGTTTCGTCTTCTCAGCCTTCTTGTCTACAACATGCGCTAGGAAAGCAACACATCCTTTCCTTAAGCACCTCTGTGCCTTCATACAACCGATGATTCATAGAGGCGCGTCTTGCTTTTCTCCGTATACGCTGAGAGTTTCGTCATTCGCCAAAGGGACGCGAATGATTTTCTCATGACAAATAACTTCAGCTTTGTTCTTGGACAACCAGTCCATTCCGACCACTACATCGAAGCTACCCAATTGAATAGGTAAGAGATCGATGCTAAATCTCCATCCAGCATACGAACGCCACTGCACCTCCAGTGTCATCGTAGTTCAGCGGTTTGCAGTCGAGAAACTGCTTGAAAGTGCAGCCCTGAGCTGCGTTTCCTCCAGATGAATCTCCATTCCCATTACGTCTTGCGTTGCTTGGTCCTCCACTTTGCTCAGTACGGTTCGCCTCGTACTGGGCGATAGCTGCGGAGATTCTTTCCTCCAGTAGGGTGTTTAGCTCTTCAGCAGTTCTTGGCAGGGGGGGGGGGAGGTTGATTACGAGCGTTCACAGCTCTTCTGGGTGTCATGTTCTGACGGAACATAACACAATAGGATTAGACATTTGTTTGATATCGTCATACGAGACAGTAGTAGTATATATATACAGGCATATACTACATAGGTGACACCAAACAATCCGCCAAACGTATCAATTCATACAACAAGCATGCATAAATAGATAAATACTGTTGTGTCATAAGATATTAACATTGGCGGTTCTTGTCTTTATACCCTAAATCATTACTCCAAAAGAGTATTTAATAGTCTAGAGAGGGGTGTTCACGTTTGACCTTTTCTTGTACTAAGGGAATCTATACGTGACAAGCCTTGCTGTGGTTTCTGTGCACTGAATTCCATAATTATGTATGCATCCAAAATTACGTAACTCCTTGCACAGTCCGCACAGTTCGTTTCATCCTCGTATCACTTCCTTTAGATAGGCCATTGTTTCCAGGTAAAGTCACATAGACTTGTGACATTCAACTTCTTGTATATGTATATATCAATTATCACACATAATTGCAAGTAATTCTCAATGACAGACAAGTGCTACTCCAGTGCACCCTAAGTCTCGTAGTGTCTTTTCTTGACTCTTTTAACAGTTTCAGGTAGTGGATGTCGCGGAAAGTTTTATGCAATGAAAACTTTTTGAAAAATTGTTTTCGTAAAAGGATGCTAGAGATTGTAGACTAGACTCGAGAAGGAATCCTGGTTCACTACAATCGCAACTCTGATACCAATCTGTCACACCCCTTTCTAAGGCGGAAGCACGAGGTGTGATCATGAAAGGTTTTCATTGCATACGATTGGTAAAGATACTACATGCTCATAAAAAATAACTTCAAATACCCATTACATTGCTAAAAATCATAGATTAAGTGTTTACATCACGAGACAGCATATTGTCTGAAAGTTTACAACTTTATTTAAAAGTAAACATGGACGACATCCAAGAGCAAGAGTATGACCACGCGCACATCCACTTTAGTTACCTGAAATACATGTGAGTTTTGGAAAAAACGTCAACATAATGTTGGTGTGAATTCATGCAGTTCTTGTATTGAACGTTTGTATACTTTGTATGAAAAACAGGTACGTATCTTGTATAAATCAAGTATTCTTGTATAAATCAAGTATTCTTGTATAAATCAAGTATTCTCGTATAAATCAAGTATTCTTGTATAAATCAAGTATTCTTGTATAAATCAAGTATTCTCGTATAAATCAAGTATTCTTGTATAAATCAAGTATTCTCGTATAAATCCAGTATTCTTGTATAAATCAAGTATTCTCGTATAAATCAAGTATTCTGGTATGAATCAAGTATTTCTGTATGTATCTAGGTTGTTAATGGGTTGCAAGGCCATTAACATGTGACACGACATAGGAAGCATCCAAACCATAGGCATTTTTCTAGTTTTCGATTTACGACGGAGACACAAAAGCACTACTCGGTACTAGTTTTCACCAAGAGTGTGGCTGCCCAAAAACCCATTAGATCTAACCTTTTGTTCTGCGGTCTTAGTATGTACACGATTAATGGTGCTTATGGTACCCTATTCGTGACACGATTTCTCGTATCATTCCTCAAAACGCATCATACTTGGTACTAGTTATCACCAAGAGTGCTTCTTGTTTTTGTATCCATCATACCATAACTCATGTATTTTCCCCAAGTTTAAAAGTATGTAAAAGATTAAAAGTGGGGACTTTTCTTGTAAACATTTAGTAACATGTATTTCACCCCCGAAGTTATAAAACTGAAAACAGTTAAAAGAAAAGGGGGAGCATGAACTCACAACTTTGCGTTCCTTGCGCCGTAAACTTCACTGGATTTGCTTATTTAGCGTCGTGACCTAAACGTGTTTTATTAACGTTAGTCACTAGACTTGTATCGCACAAGTACAAGTCACTATCTTTTGTATACGTGTTCTTGTGTTAAAAATAATTTATATTTTTAACTATGTATCTTACTTATATTATTTTCTCACAAATGAATTTAAGTATCTTGTATTTTTCACCCGACTTATGTATTTTGTCTAAAACTTCATTTCATGTTCATAACTTGTCCAAGTTATTTATTCTGTCAAGTAATATATTTTCATAAATATATTTTCTTGTATTTGTCTAAGTATGTTGTATGTGCATTTTTGTATTTCTACTCCTTGGGAGTACTTAGTGTATTTTCAAGTCCTGATACACTATCACGTATAATACATACTACATACACTTAGCACAAAATTTGGTGATCAATAAATATATATACTTTTCTAAAAAATATACATACTTAATATCAATTTTAATCTTGAAGAAATCATCATTTCTTAACACAAAATTTAGGGAAACCTTGGTAAATGTTTTTAGCTACATTTTTGGGGAATAAGTTTCTCAAAAACTTATATTTTTTTCTAAGTGTGAAAATTTATAAAATTTTTGACATAGTTTCCCCTAAAAATTGAGGTTTCCCATGTTTTCAAAACATGTGTTTATTTTCTTTTAAATCATCATCAAGTATCACCAACTCATTCAACACTTAACGAGTGTCAAAATCAAGTACATTTCACTATATCATGAACTTGAAGTTTTTGTAAAAACTTGTAGTAACTTACCATGTTATTTAGTAGGTTTGGTTACCCTTTAAAACATGGTTGTTTGTTTGTAAATCTCATTCTCGAAGGATTTAGTCATTTACAACTGGTAAGATGATTTTTCTAAAAATATTTCTTTTGTATTTTTCTTGTTTCATAAGTGTTCGTACACTTGTTTTTCTAATAAAAATAGTGTAGGTTTAAGTAAAAACCAAGATATTATAAAAATCACATTTTAAACTTTGTTCTTTTAGAAAAACCATTCATACATCTTAGGTTTACAAGTTTACTAGCTTACTTTGTTTATTATTTTCCAAGAAATCATTTATTCATCAAGTTCATGTTTATTCATGAGGATGATCTTCTTGTGTAAACACATAATCATCCTCTAACTTGCTAGATCATGTGTTTAATCACAATCTAACAAGCTTCATGTATTGATTAACATCAATATTTCTAGTAAACAACTATTAAATATCATTCATGCACCAAACAATATCATTTCAACACTATTTCATCATATTACAAGCTTTTTGTTTCTAGATTCATGTGTATGTTCATTAGTGTTCTTGAGTTAATCATCATGTTATCTTTTAACCAACTAAAATGGAAGAAAACATGGGTGTTCAAGAATCTTACAACTAGCTTAAAGCTAGGGAAGAACAATGAAGAAGATTGGATGGATAAAAGCAAACGAGTGAGGTCCTTCAAGTTCCGTGAGCACCGAGCTTCGTTAGTGACCTTCTAACACCTTGTAATGCCCTTGGATTAGTTGGATGATGAATGAAAACAATGATGATGGGGGTGGATACCTTCGGCCGTAGGTGGGGGAAGGCAAGGGAAAGAAGATGAAGTGTTTGTGTTGGTGAGAAAGATAAGCCTAAGTCCATTATATAAACTCTAGTTCTTTTGTCCAATAGGTAACATGTTCCCAATAGTACACACGATATCTTCCACAAATCTAAGTAAAATCAATTTAAGATCTTGAGAAGATTACATAATCTTGGGGGTGGGGCCATGCTTGAGCCATGAATTATAAGAGGGGGGGGGGGTAATGTGTAAATTTCCATGGTAAGTAGGTGATTACAAGGAACTCGTAACGCTCGAAGCGAGTCCTAAAGGTCGTCTTAGGGATATTTCCTTCTTGTATTCACAGTCGAGGACATCCTGTCCTCAAGTTGATCCTTGAGTGGTAACTATAACCTGACGATTGGTCTTTTCATGTCATCAATCCTTGGCAAAGGATACCAATCCTTGATATCCAATTCTCTGGAATTTATGCAAAGTGGAAACTGTCAACTTTCTCCTTGTGTCCTTAACTAAGGATGTCATGTTCTTAATTTCCCTCTATCTAGCAGCTCTTGCAGTTATATCGGAGGCTCATGCTTCGCGGACGAAGCTAGTCGGTAAGGCGTTACTCGGCACTGGTGCCGCTCCTAGCACGAGGTTTATCCTAAGCTCCTCTTATCGTTGAGGGGGCATTCCTGGCAAGTCCTCAGGAGAGGCTTCTGGAAATTCCTCCACCACAGGGTGGTCTTCTAGCTACAGCTCCTTGGTCTCCTTATCGGCAGCATGAGCTAGGAAGGCTATGCAGTCTACTCGGAGGCGCTTCTGTGTCTCTTCGACCAATGAGAGATGTCACAGACCCACGGTCTAGTACCCTTGCACCTATTGCAAAAAAGGTTGTGTACTATAATGTTTCATCATTCGCACGAGGGATGCGATTGATTTTCCTTATATCGAACGACTTCAACTCTATACTTGGATTTCCAATCCATGCTGACTATCATATCATGACTTCCCAAGTCAACGGTAACAGAAGGTTCCGGCCTTCCGAGTCCCCCAAAATACAATCCCTAATCGTTTCGTCTGCTTAAACTAGCCTTCTATATGCCCAGTTCCAAAGAATACAGGGCGTCTATTCTACTCGAAACTAGGCCAAGCAGTTTCTTAAGTTCTAAGCATGCAAGGTTAAAGTTGGTGCCAGTATTAATCAAAAATTGATGCATAAAGTTGGTTAATAGGGAACGTACCCGTAACCGCATCTGGATCCTGGCGTGCTTCACGAGCTCCGATCGTGAAGACCCTTCCTTGCTTGGTTCTTCCTAGGGCAATATTTCCTAAAGTGCCCTACTTCACCACACCTGTAGAAGCCTGGGATTTTCCCATTATCTCTTCCGTCTGGATCCTTCGCCCAACAGGCATCCTTGCTGTGCCCTTCCTTTCCACACTTTCCGCACTTAGGCCTCAGACATCGACCTTCATGGTAAAAATTGCATTCCTCGCACCTCGGCTTAGTCCCCAAGTAAACCTTACCACCAGCCTTATTAGTGGCTCCATAAGCTTTCCTACCATGCGGCGGGTTCACTTCCTTTCTTTTGTTTGCTTTGGAGCTTCCATAGCTGACTTGGGTGCCTACCTTTAGGTTTGAAGACTTCCTCTTCTTGTTACCTGATGACTCCACATGAGTCTCTTTCTTGTTATCCTCAGATTCTTAAAATTTTCCCATGCGTAGAGCTTCTTCAGTAAGAGTGACACTCAAATCGATAGCCTCTGCGATGGTTGGGGGTTTTGAGGTAGCAACCATGCTCCTAATTTGAGGTGCAAGTCCCCAAATGAATCGCTCAATCCTCTTGAATTCCGGCTTGACTAAGTAGGGAACGACCCTAGACAAGTCGTGAAATCGCTGGACGTACTCAGAAATCTTCGGCCCGTCCATTTTCAAATTCCAGAACTCCACCTCAAGCTTCTGGATTTCAGCCCTAGAATAGTATTTCTTCTCCATCAGCTCAGTGCATAAGCAGCATCTGCACCAAGGGTCTGAACCTGAAGGTTCCACCAGGAGAGTGCGCCATCCAAAAACAACCCTGAGATAAAGGTAACACTCTGCTGGGGTGAACAGTTACTCATTCTTAGAACGGAGTCAGTCTTCTCTGCCCAATGAACAAATGCAACGACGCCTCCTGTGCCATCAAAGTTTAATGGCTTGCAGTCCAGGAACTGTTTATAGGTGTAGCCAGTTGCAGGGTTATTTCCGGTAGTGCCACCGCTGTGTTCAGTGCGGAGGGCTTCATGTCGTGCAATTGCATGTGAGATGCGTTCTTGAAGCTCGGCTTCTGTCATTGGTAACGTACTGGTGTCTGTGTCTCGTCTGGGCGGCATTCTTCTTCTGTCAAAAGGTATGCGGTAGGTTAGACAACATTCCATAATTGTCTATGAGGTACATAACACCATAAGCCAACATGTAATCACCCAATATCACATGCATATATAATCAACAATGTATGAGCGAGGAAACAATTACTGAGCCTTCACATAGGCTTGGAAACTTGGCATATTGTTTGTAGTGGGAAAAATAAAATGAACTCGAGGCTACATCGCCTTGGTCATACAAGTTTTATGAAGTGGCAGTTGTTTTCCTTCTTCATAGCTTTACAAGACGGGTATACTTCCCTTGAGATGGGGGTTGTTTACGCAAGGGTGATAGAGAGTGTAACGTCACTGAATCTTTCCCGCGTGTTATCCATCTTCACTTGCTTAAATATCGGTTCTCAAACGTATCGTACACGGGTAGAAGTGTCATACACGAAGTAGGCAAAGATGGGTTTCCTACTTTATAAAGTGCTAAAGCAATGGTCTATGTATTGTTCTACCAGATGAAGGTGTGAACACCTATAGATTATTTTTAGAGGGATGGTGTTCATCAACCTGACCCGTAGAGTCCACCAGGATTTCCATGCACTACAAGTTGTTATTACGTGGGCACCTGTAATAATAAATTGTCTTGCACAGTTACCCCATTTTTCCCTCGTCCAAGCAGATGGTCAACCAAAGAGGGGACACTACTGTCCTTATACCTCTAACATGGAAAGGACCATTGCGGTGGTCCACGCGCTAACACTCACTATCGTTACGCGTGAATAGGCACGACGATTAAGCGAAACAGGAATAAGGAGAATTCCTAGTAGTTGGAGGGGCACCTTCAAGAAGAATACTTCATCTTCCTTGTCTGGTTAGGTGTGTCGTCAATCTCGCTTCACAAAAGCCGCAGGGATCTCATCCCGCTGATTAAGAAGTTATTCAAGGTTGCCGCCTCTGCCTCGCCGTCACTACCGTAGTCAGGCACCTTCACGATCGAGAGGGAAGAGCAGCCATCTCCTATGGAAGCAAGCTCAGAATCTTGTTTGGTAATCACTCCAGCCATGAGCTTTGCAATGAACGCTAGGCCGATAGCTTCCTCGAGCGAGTAAGAACAATAATAGGATTCGGAGTCGAAGGTATCTTATTCACGTCAATAATTATTCCGTACACTTATTCGTATGTATATATCAATAAAAAATATGTTACTTAGCATACACAAGCAATTCGATGCATCATATCACATATAACTCTCGTTTATCCTTTGGGGGGGGGGGGTCATTTTGTCTTTGGCAAGTCTAACTCATGTAGACTATGCCTTAGTTTGCACCTTAGTTTGGGGTATTCTCCTCCCTACTAATGTCCTTGCCTTGTCCTTTCTTTGAAAAAATGTTTGACTCATGGATCTTGACGCTTACGTGAATGCAATGAAAAACCTTTTTGTAAAATGTTTTTGTGAGAGAGTCCTAGTGATTGTATTTTAGACTCGTGAAGGAATCCTAGTTCACTACAATCGAAGCTGTCACACCCTGACTTTTGCGGAAGCGTATGATGTGTGACTGGTTTAATATCATTGCATTCAATCATAATAAACAACTACATGATCAAAACGATGTTCATCCATTCATAAAATTTGAGTATTACAAACACTGGTTATTTAAGTTTTAAAACACAACCTTCGACTAGGTTACAAACCAACAACAGTGGATTACATCTAAACTTGAAGTCTACTTCTAGAAACAACACCCGCGCCCAAGATCTATCTTGTTACCTGAAATACATGTAATTTTGGAAAACATCAACAAAAGTTGAGCGAGTTCATGCGTTTTGTTTGAGTATTTATAAACCTTTGAGAGACTCCTTTGAAAACAGGTATGAAAAGCGTGTATGAACACACCAAATAAATGTTTTACAAGGACATTAAGGCATGTGAAGACATAGGGAGCACTCGTAATGAGTAGGCGTCTACCCTTGTCGATTTTCCCTTGACTATGTCGATTTCCCTCGACTATGTCGAATTTCCCTTCGACCATGTCAATTTACCTTGAATATGTCAATTTCCCTTGACTATGTCGATTTCCCTCGACTGGGACACTGAAGCACTCAAGTGATCACGTGAGGACCATGAGTGGGGCTCGGCCGTACACGTTAGATCTAACCTTCGTCCCTAATTAGGTATTAATGGCATTTCAATATTTAGTCTATGCTCACATGATCTAGCAATTCATTTCATAGGCAATTCATACCGTTTAAGTATTCGTAACATGTATTCCACCCCCGAGAGTTATAAAACGAAAAACAGTTAAGAGAAAAAGGGGGAGCATGAACTCACTATTTTGCGTCTTCGGTACTCGTAACTCAAATCTCGTCAGCAAACACGACTACCTACAATGTGCTAGGGTCTATTAGACGAGCGGGCAGTGCCTTGCCTTAGTATTCATGTTTTGAGTTACGTTTATTGTGCCTTTGGTATTATTCCAAGTCATAATATTATTTGTTAAAATAATATTTTAACTTAAGTTACATTTATCAAATTTTGGAATAATTGATTAAACCATATTTTTGTAACAATACTTCTCAAGTATTTATTTTCGTATTTCCTTCCCAAGGGGGTATTTCATACATGTATTTTCGTATTCTTGTATTTGTAGTTCAAAATAATATCTTTCCAAAACAATATATTTTCAAGTCTCACTTTAGAAAATATATATATACTTATTTTGTCCAAAAATAATGTATTTCAAGAAAATATATATTTTCCTCAAAATCATATATCTTCTAAACATTCTATGAAAACATATTTTAACTTTCCAAAAATAATATATTTTCTCCTTGTCAAAATATGATATAACTTTGTAATATTTACAAAAATCATATTTTCATTTATTGTATCCAAAATAATATGTACCAAAAATATATTTATTACGGTATTTTCCGGAATATTTGTAAGTTACGTTCTTGGGTTCGATTTCACAGTATTAAGTGTGTAACTTATATATTTATTCATTGTGATTTTTTGTATTATTTTGGATTGTAAATTCTTGGTATTTAGTTAAGTTATATTACTTTAAATCCTAAAATAACATAACTATTGCACCAAGTATACAAATAATTACACACAATGTGATATTAATGTAAATATATATTCTAAATACATTTTTATCCATTTTTATTCATAAGAACCAACCTCCGATACTTGTATTTTTGCAACAAAATCTATGGCAAAGTTTATATTGAAAACCATGGTTTAAAACTTACTTGTAAATACTTGTTTAGAAAATATTTTTCTAAGTGTTTGTATTTTTAGAAAATTTTGCCATAGTTTCCCCTAAAAATGGAGGCGTCCATGCTATTAAAGCATATCATTTTCTTTTCAAAAATCATCATAAACAATCAACAATCAATCTACACTTACCAAGCGCTAAAACAAAGCTATCTACATAATGATCATGAACTTGAGTTTTCATAAAAAAACTTGTAGTATCTTGGTAGTATGTTTAGTAGACTTAGTTACCCTTTAAAGAGTGTTTATTTCTTTAAAAATCTCATTCTTGAAAAATTTGAGTGTTTACAACTTGTTAGATGATTTTTCCAAAAATCATTCTTTTGAATTTTTCTTGTAAACAAAGTGTTCTTATACTTGCCTTATCACCAAAAATAGTGTTTATGTAAGTAAGAACCAAGATCTTCTAAAACTCACATTTTAAACTTGGTTCTTTTGGAAAACCATTCATAAATCTTAGATCCATAAGATTACTAACTTACTCTGTTTATTATTTTTCAAGAAATCATCTTATTATTCAAGTTCATGCTTGCACATGAGGATGATCATCTTGTTTTACCACATAACCATCATTTCTGTTGCTAGATCTTGTGTTTAATCACAATCTAGCAAGCTCCTTATGATGATCAACATCATAATCTCAAGTAAATAACAAGCAAGTATCATTCATACACTAAACAACATAGTTTTATCATATATCAAGATTATGTTCATGATTCATGTTTATGTTCATTGGTGTTCTTGTGATTAACAACATACTACATCTTTTAACCAACTACATATGAAGTAAAAAAGGATTATGAGAGTCTTACAACTAGCACAAAGGCTAGGGAAGAACACAAGATGATGGTGATGACAAAAGTGTTGGATAAAAGCAATCAGGAGAGGTCCTTCAAGATTCAAGACCACCAAACCTTCTAATATGGCTCCTTACACCTTTGTGAGTATATGGTTTTCTTGGGAGTGAAATGATGATGGTGGGGTGGGGTGTGCTTGTTCTCGACCGAATGGAGGAGAGGGAGAAGGAGATGAAGTGTGGTGTTGTGAAGTGTGAAAGATGTTGATGATGGTTTACTTATAATCCATATTAAGCTCTTAACCAATGGTTCATATGTTCTCAAAGTACACTACAATATCTAAACAAATCTAGGTGAATCCAAGCAAGATCAAGAGAAGATTACACAAGATCAAGGTGGGGCCACATGTGACCGTCCACCATGGGTGGGGGGGGGGTCTCTAGTTGGGTTTTAATGTTTAGTTAAGTGATTTAGTTGGAAGTTAAGTGTAATGGTTAGTGTTTAAGTGTTTCATGCATTATATAGTGTGTTAGGGTGTTCGGGGATCATAACTAGCTCAGAAACATTAAAACAATACTTCTAGTATAATTTTGATGTTTTGGGTAGTGTTCGGTTAGATACCGGTTCGTTAAGTTGTCAAACTATTCCGTTTAGTGATCTTTATGTACCCTTTTGTGACACTTTTAATTCCCGACACTTAGGAAAGCATTCAGGACCATTTAGTCATATTTTTGCATGTAACAATCTTGTTAAAATGCTGAATTTTGCTGATTTATGCAGAATTCTGCACTTTATGTGGGGTTTTAGGCACTTTCCGGCACTTTATCTATCACCTAGAAAAGCAGTTTTGTAATCCTTAATTTCCTACACACTATACTAGTATATCACTTGGTCTCTGGCTCATACTGGGCCTCAAAACACTGTCTGTCTATGTACTGAACTCCCGTCAGTGCTTTTAGTTTGTCTGATAATGGTGCTAATTCTGTTCTGTGCATTATTAGAACTATATCGTGTTGCATGTAATAATGATAAAAGTCTTGCAACATGAAATGCCATTGCATGTATATAACAGTAATCAGAAATTCATTTGTCTTGTAAACTAGATCATGCACAGTTATTAAAGCACAAATTACTGTTCAATTAGTGTACGGAATGTACGGAAAAGTGACAGTTGTCACAATAAAAGAAAGAGTAAATTACAAAAATCGTCCTTTATGTATGTCACTTATTGCAAACTGTGTCCTTTGTGTTTAATAATTATAGAAAACGTACTCGATGTTTGCAAACTCTTGCAAGTTATGTCCTTTAGCCCTAACTGTCACACCCCAACCGATGGCGGAATCATCGGGGCATGGCACTGAGCGAAACAGATTGTCCAGAAGTTTCCATAACAATTATCATTACCATTCAATTTAATTAACATGCCCCATACCATGTCCCAAACAGTAAACAAATTATTACAGATAAAAACTAGGAAAGTAATTCTGTTCCGACAACTCACATTAAAATAGAGCAATTATTTATTGCTTCTAGAGACCCTTGATTCATTTACTACAGACAACTATTTGTTGGGCTCTAAAGCTTTATTCTAGCTTCAATTTCCTACCAGATGTGCATCCTAAGCACCTGTCACATACTTTAAAATAAAGTCAATACATAAAATGTAAAGGTGAGTATACAAGTTTGATAATAGCATATAGGGTTCGAATTCGTTTACGCATAACCAACACGTAGACATAGAGAAATGAAGCACGTTAGTTATCGACATAGATCCATCGATACCAATGACTGCGGGTTGACTGCTTGAGGCAGTTCGCAATACATGATTACCACCATAATCCATGCAAGTAATTGTCCTTAACAACCCCCGTGTGAATGGGTGCTGAGTCTAAACTATAGTACTATCGTTGCTAAGGCAGGTAGACAACATTCCATGTGTAAACATAACAAACAAGCATTCATAAGCCACGTATAACACGCATTAACGGTTAGCGTTCAAATAGGATTGAGTAGTGTGTTGATGTGATTTGAATAGTTGTAACGTATGTAACACTCAAAAGTGCTTAAAGCAAAAAGGGATCGAGTATACTCACAGCGGTTGATGGATTGAAGGGAGCGCTGAGCGAGTAAGGTTAGCCTGAATAGTTTGACAGCATAACGATAAGTGACTCGTAAAGCGATATCAAGTGTGAATGGGTCGGATAGAGGTTCGGTCGGATGGTAATCCGATCGGACGGCTTGTTTGTGCGGTTGACAATCCGTTCGGATGGTCATCCGATCGGGTGGTAGTCCAGTCGGATGACTATTCGAGTGGATTGTTTCTTCCTATGATGAGGATGTGTTTGTGTATGATGGTTTGTCTTTTGAAGTTTTCGTTGTAGCATTTTAAAAACATTGAAGTATCTCTATTTTTCAAGTCGGTCGATCGGACGGTCAGTCGTGCGGACGACAATCCGTTCGGATGGTCATCCGGTCAGACGGTAGTCCGGTCGGACGGCGACCCTAGTGATGAGGTTACTTTGTGAGAACACTTTCACAGCAGGAGAGTCACTCGGTCGGATGTCCATACGACCGGGTGGCAATCCTGTTAATGAACATGTTGAAAATTGTTTAAGTCTTTAAAGTCCTAGTATCTCATGATTCGAAGAGTAATCCGGTCGGATGGTAGTCCAATCGGATGGCGATTCGTTCCATACTCAAAATTTAGATGGAGTTGATTAAGGGTGGGACCTAAGGTGTTATCCGTTCGGACAACAATCCGTTCGGGTAGCCTATCCGCTCGGACAGCAGTCCGGTCGGATAGCATTCCGTTCCGATTGTTCCGTTCGTTCTACACTTAGTCGTTTTGTTTATCAGTCGTTTTATCGAGGCATTTTGATAACGTGTTAACCAACAGAATCCCATCTTGTCCCAACTAACCTGATCGACCAGGAATCACCCTAGCTCGGCCGGTTAACAGGTTCAAGACGGTTATTCTCGTTTAACCCGAAATCGGTGGTCTCGTGGGTAGAATCCAGATCTTGAGCTAGCACAACACTAAGAATGAGTAGAAGACTAGATCAGGGCCGGATCCTATCGGTTTTGAGTGTATTGAGTTGTAAAAGAGTTGAAAGAAAGTTAGAAACCATCTTTCAATCCTTTTTCACTATATTTAAGCTTAGACCTACGCGAGATCTTTGTGTATTTGTGTGGAAAACTATTAGATCTAAGTTGTTCTTGGTGGATTGAGGCCAAAACATGAAGTTCTTCAAGAACTCATGATGACATCATCCTAGAACATTTCACGGTTAAAAGTTAAGATTTAAAAGATAGAAATGTGTAGGAGTGCGTGTAGATCAAGAAAGTACAAGATTTAGGGCGAGATCTTACCTGGATTGAGAGAAATCGAAGAAAAGGTGGGGAGCACGAACTGTTCGGACAGAGGATTTCCAAAAGTGGAAATGATGACAATGACAGAGGTATTTATAAGATTCTAAAAGGGGAAAGTGTGGGTCGGTCGGATGGCATCCCGCCCAGATGACTGTCCGGTCGGATGTCATCTCGGTCGGATGAGGACCTGACACCACAATCAAGTGGCAATCCGGCCGGATGGCACTTGGTTCGGGTGTTTGGCGCGATGATTTTTGCTGTTTTGATTTCGCTTTCGAGCTATTCGATGCGATAGATTTTCCTAGTCAAATTTGTGACAACCCGAGTTTCAAGGTCTCTATTCAACTTAACTTATTACGTATTTGCAAGTGTGTTTTTATAATTACTTGATGTGCAATACATGTGTTGTTTGTAGATGGTAGTATACATGTTATGTGTATGGATGTTTTATATGTACTGTTTGGATCATTGGATTGTATAATTGAAATCAAGATGGTGGAGCTATAGCCGAAAACCCCACCAACGAAAACACCCCATGTCCGAAAACACTTTAGTGTTTTCGTCCACTCCTAACTGCCGAAAACAACATATGGGCTTTAGCCCATATGAGCCCAACTCGAATATAAGTTAGATCACGTAAACTCTGATAAGAAAACCCTAAGGACTCTTTTGCTAATCTTGGTGCGACTGCAACTGCAAGACTTCAACCTTTTCCCTTCAATCAATCTTGTGATCTATCATCTCGGTTAGTTGCACTGTTGTTTGAATTATGCATGATTTCATGTCTGTATCTATACGTTAGATTGAATAACGAATGTTATGTGATTATGTTATGTTTCTCCATGAATGGTCTGATGATGATGATGAGTGGTAGTGTATATGAGTAGTAAATGGATTCGAGTAGGTTGTATGTGATTGGCTGAATGACGTTTTGAAATAGGGTAACGTATAAATGTTTGTTAAACTCAATTATAAATAAGTTGAAACCATTGCATATAGACTCAGTTTGTGGAGTATGATTATATTATGTAATATGAGGATTCGTTTTGAGAAGATCAATACAAGTTGTCAGTATTATCACATGAAGCTTTAAATGTTGCAAAGTTACTCGGTCCAATTAAAATTCATGGTGTGTAAAGTGGTCGGCCATTGTTGATTATTTTAAATGATGATCAGGATTTGTATAATGATTTGGTAATTCATATGTTTACATATCAATGATTTGATTAAATGACTTCGTTGATTGGTTATGTAAATGTTAGATAAGATCGGAATTGATGTGTTCACGTAACTGCTGTTGTCATTGTTGCTGTTGAAGTCGACGAAGACACAAGGCCAGATGTGTTTTCGTCAAACACTAAGCCAACGAAATCACCTGGGATTTCGTGGCCTGGGTGATTTCGCCATATGGTGATTTCGCCATATGGTGATTTCGCCAAATAGGGTTTTCGCCTACTAAGTGTTTTTGGTTTAATAACCTGTTAACTCTGTTAATTCAGTAACCTCAGTTAGTTTAGTAATTCTGTTACACGTTAACTCTGTTAAGTATGTAACTATGTTTAGCCTATTAACTGAGTTAAGTTTGTTAACTCAGTTAACTTTATTCACAATGTTAGATTCTTGTATGACACTCTGTTAAGTGGGTAACTCTTGTTAACTCTGTTAGTTAATTCTGTTAGTCAATTAACAGGGTTGGTTATCATTCCTGTTATGCATCAAATCCTGCTAAGTTGCTAACTTTGTTAAATTTGTTAACCCTGTCCAGTATGTTAATGAATAACCATTTTAGTATAAATTGTGAAAGACCGATATGTGAGACATGAACTGTATGCATGTGAATAACAGTTGTGTGATGCATGATGTTAGCTGCCAAACACACTATGTGATATTGATTTCATGTGAAACTTTACAAACATGTACTGATTGTGTATACATGCTTAACGATAGGACTTGATTGATTTCTTGTGAGCACATAGTTTAGCATACCGAGCAAAACAAGGTGAGTTCACACTCTTACCAAGGCATGGGATTCTCCGGTGGGTTGGGAATAGGATTGAATGATTACTTGTACTTACATCACTACTAGACTACTTACCACGATCCTCGGATTGGGAAGGATGCCAGTGCCAAACTCTACGTAAAGCCTACGTACTGTCCTCGGTTTGGGAAGGACACTAGTGTTAAAACCTACGTAAATCCTACGTACCGTTGTCCTTGGATGGGGAAGGACACCAGCGCTAAACCTACGTACTCGCTACGTACTGTCCTCGGTTGGGAAGGGCACTTACGTAAATCCTACGTAAACTTATACTTACTACTATCCTCGGATTGGGAAGGGTACTTATGGATACAACTAGTCTAGTAACTTACAACATGGGAAGCCCCCACTAATTGAACTTACAACATGGGAAGCCCCCACTAGATGAACATACAAATGGCCTAGTAATACACGGCATGGTTATAAACGAACTTACGATTTGTTAAACGAACTTATTACTCAACAACCAACTGTGAACTCGCTCAACTTTGTTGTTGACTCTCTGTTACATGCCTTGCAGGTCGTTAGGTATCTATGGAGCTTGCATGGGAGTGGAGAGGAGTCGTTGTGGGACATGCACAGCTGTGTGCCATGCTAAACATTTGAAACATTTAAACTTATGTTGGGTTTACATATTTATGCTTCCGCTAAACACTTAACTATGTTATGGTTTTAAACACCTTTCGTATTGATGAATGACTTTTATTTATTACTTACAATGTTCAATATGATTGGTGGTTTGATCCTGGTCATGTCACGCCTCCAAGCGTTGATACTCCGCGTGTGGATTTTTGGGGGTGTGACAGATTGGTATCAGAGCCATTGGTTATAGTGAACTTGGTTTTAATAAGGGAAAAAGTTTTGTTAAAACCAGACTATAACCTGAACAGTGCTCAACGATCCACAACGACGCTTCGCTCCTCGTGCAAGACTCAACACTATAGGTAATACTGTTCATGTTTACATTGCCTACTTGCTAGATTACATAGAACTTTGCTCATAGTATGCTTAGATGAACGTAACAATTACTACTTGAAATCTTGTATGCTCACACTCTTCTGTCATTCCACACTGGCGTATTGATACGACGCACTTCTCACTTATGTTCTCTTACTTGTGAAGATCATGAGTGGACGCGTTAACATGACTCAAGCCCAGCTGACGGCTTTGATTAACGAACAAGTTGTTGCGGCACTTGCAGCCGCACAAGCAGGAGGTATACCCTGCAGTCATAACTCACACTAGGATCTTTAGATCCTACACTCCTAAACCAACTCTTGTGTTTAACCTTATCCTGATTCTTATACACAACAGGTCAGCACGCTCAGCCACCTGTTTGCACCTTCAAGACTTTCATGGACTGTCGTCCTAGCACATTCAGTGGCACGGAAGGAGCAGTTGGACTCCTCCATTGGTTTGAAAAGCTCGAGTCCGTATTTGAGATGTGTGAATGCCCTGAGGCTCGCAGGGTAAAGTACGCCACTGGTACTCTAGAAGGCATTGCGCTGACTTGGTGGAATGCGCAAGTTCAGATGTTAGGGTTGGCAGCTGCTAATGCCACCCCTTGGAATGATTTCAAGGAACTAATCAAGCAAGAATACTGTACACGTGATGACATCCACAAGTTAGAAGTGGAGTTCTTTAATCTGAAAATGACGGGGTTAGAGATTGAGGCGTATACGAAAAGGTCAAACGAGCTGGCCATCTTGTGTCCAACCATGGTGGACCCCCCTATCAAGCGTATTGAGTTGTATCTCAAAGGGCTAGTACCGGAAATTCAAAGTCATGTGACATCGGCCAACCTTCCTACTATCCAGGATGTTACTCGTCTTGCTCATCGCCTCACAGATCTGGCAGTGGAACAGAACAAGCTGCCCAAACGTATCAGTGCTACTAATGCTACTACTTCCGCTACTCCCAGCGACAATAAGCGGAAATGGGATGGGGATTCCAGCAAGGGTTCAGCTACAGCTCAGTCTCAGGCACAGCAGCGAAAGACTGATAACTACCAGAGCCCTGTTCAGCAATTTTCTGGTAGTCAAAGACAGGGTGGATATAGAGGAAATCTCCCGAGATGCAATACATGCAACATGCACCACAATGGCCAGTGCAACAAGGGTCGTTGTCAGCGGTGTCTCAAGATGGGTCATGAAGCCAAAGATTGCAGGAGTTCACAACCTGCACATCAGAATCGTCAGCAGCAACAGAAAGCACCACAGAACCAGCAACAGCAACAGCGTAACAAGGGATGCTTTCAGTGCGGAGCTGAAGGTCACTACAAGAAACACTGCCCTCAGTTAAATCAGAATCAGAACAATAACAACAATAATCGGGGCAATGGGAACAACAATGGGGGAAACAATGATGGAAACAATGGTGCCAGGGGTCGTGCATTTGTGCTGGGTCAGGGTGATGCAAGGAACGATCCTAATGTGGTTATGGGTAAGTTTCTTCTCGACGACTTTTATGTTACTGTATTATTTGATTCGGGTGCGGATACCAGTTATATGTCTCTGAAAGTTAGCCAAATGCTTAAACGCGCACCAAAACTTTTGAACACCAAACATGTCGTAGAATTAGCCAACGGTAAAAGTCTAGAGGCCACACACGTAGTTCAGGGTTGTAATCTTATCCTCGCTGGTCAGACTTTCTCTATCGATCTCATTCCCATAGCTCTGGGTAGTTTTGACATCGTCATTGGTATGGATTGGTTATCTCAACAACAAGCAGAGATCCTATGCAAGGAGAAGATTGTTCGTATTCCCCGTTCTGGTAAAGAACCTCTCGAAGTTCAAGGCGACAAGAGTGGTGCCGTGGTTGGCATCATCTCCTTCCTGAAGGCTCAGAAGTGTTTGCGAAAGGGCCACACTGCTATCTTAGCACTTGTTACTGACGCATCAGCGAAAGAGAAAAAGATAGAGGACATTCCAGTTGTACGCGACTTCCCTCAAGTGTTTCCTGAGGAACTACCTGGTCTACCGCCTCATCGCCAGGTCGAATTCCAAATTGAGCTAACTCCTGGAGCAGCACCCATAGCTCGAGCACCCTATCGCTGAGCTCCAACCGAACTGGAAGAACTGTCCAAGCAATTAAAAGAACTCTTGTATAAGGGTTTCATTCATCCTAGCTCTTCACCCTGGGGAGCTCCAGTATTATTTGTGAAGAAGAAAGACGGTACCTTCAGGATGTACAGAGATTACCGCGAACTGAACAAGGTGACCGTGAAGAATCGCTATCCTCTCCCACGCATCGACGACTTGTTCGACCAGCTGCAAGGGTCGAGCTACTATTCAAAGATTGATCTGAGGTCAGGCTACCATCAACTGAGAGTCCGGGATGAGGACGTCTCCAAAACAGCATTCAGAACACGCTACGGCCATTACGAGTTTCTGGTCATGCCATTCGGATTAACAAACACACCGGCAGTCTTCATGGACCTTATGAACAGAGTGTGCAAGCCCTACCTGGATAAGTTTGTGATTGTATTCATCGACGACATTCTGATCTACTCTAAGAGTCAGGAGGAACACGAGCAGCATTTACGACTTATTTTGGAACTCCTTCGAATAGAACAGTTGTACGCCAAGTTTTCGAAATGCGACTTCTGGCTTCGTGAAGTCCACTTTCTAGGCCACGTGGTAAACAAGGATGGGATTCATGTTGATCCATCCAAGGTAGATTCGATCCAGAACTGGCCTGCACCTCGCACACCAACAGAAATTCGCCAATTCTTGGGTTTGGCAGGTTACTACAGAAGGTTCATCAAAGACTTCTCAAAGATTGCACAACCCTCACCTCACTAACTCAGAAAGGTGTTATCTACCGTTGGGTTAATACACAGGAATCACCATTCCAACACTTAAAGCATAGACTTTGTAGCGCACCTATCCTCTCATTGCCTGAAGGCACAAATGATTTTGTAGTCTACTACGACGCATACATTCAGGGTCTTGGATGTGTGTTGATGCAACGGGATAAAGTCATTGCTTATTCTTCGCGCCAACTTAAGATTCACGAACGGAATTACACTACACACGATTTAGAGCTGGGAACTGTTGTTTTCGCGCTCAAGATATGGAGACATTACCTGTACGGTACCAAGTGCACCATCTACACCGATCACAGGAGTCTCGAGCATATCTTCAAACAGAAGGAATTAAACATGCGTCAACGTAGATGGGTCGAGCTACTGAACGATTACGAATGTGCCATCAAGTACCATCCGAGCAAAGCCAATGTGGTGGCCGATGCCCTCAGTCGAAAAGATACCACACCTAGGCGTGTGCGAGCACTACAACTTACCATCCAATCTAGTCTTCCTGCACAGATACGAGATGCTCAGGTAGAAGCATTGAAACCAGAAAACGTCAGGGCTGAAGCCCTACGCGGCTCAAGGCAACGGTTAGAACAAAAGGCAGACGGCGCCTATTACGTAACTGGACGCATCTGGGTCCCACTCTATGGCAACTTACGCGAGCTTGTAATGGATGAAGCTCATAAGTCTCGCTACTCAGTAGATTCTGGTTCGGATAAGATGTACCACGACTTGAAAACTACATATTGGTGGCCTAGCATGAAAGCTCACATAGCAACTTACGTCAGCAAGTGCTTGACTTGTGCGAGAGTCAAGACTGAATACCAGAAACCATCAGGCCTACTCCAACAACCAGAGATACCACAATGGAAATGTGAGCAAATTTCCATGGATTTCGTTACTGGCCTGCCAAGATCTCAACGTGGTAACGATACTATTTGGGTGATCATGGACCGAGTCACAAAGTCTGCACACTTCTTGGCTATCAAAGAAACAGACATGTTCTCTACTTTAGCAGACCTTTACTTGAAGGAAGTGGTTTCGAGGCACGGGGTTCCCACCTCTATTATATCCAATCGTGATGCACGTTTCACTTCAGAACTTTGGCAAGCGATGCACAAATCCTTCGGCTCACGATTAGACATGAGCACAGCTTATCACCCTCAGACGGATGGGCAGTCTGAGCGCACTATTCAAACTTTAGAAGACATGCTTCGGGCGTGTGTAATTGACTTTGGCAACGGCTGGGAAAAACATCTTCCACTTGTGGAATTTTCGTACAATAACAACTACCACACCAGCATTAAAGCTGCTCCGTTTGAGGCATTGTACGGGTGTAAATGCCGATCACCTCTTTGTTGGGCAGAGGTGGGGGATAGTCAGATCACTGGCCCAGAACTTGTGGTAGACACAACAGAAAGGATTACTCAAATACGACAACGAATGTCGGCAGCTCGTGACCGTCAGAAAAGCTACGCCGATAAGGGTAGGAAACCTCTAGAATTCCAGGTCGGGGATCGGGTTCTACTCAAAGTCTCACCCTGGAAGGGTGTGGTTCGTTTTGGAAAAAGGGGCAAACTTAATCCGCGATACGTCGGACCATTTGAAATCATTGAGAAAATAGGCAAGGTGGCCTATAAACTAAACCTACCAACATAACTCAGTGCAGTTCACAACGTTTTTCACGTGTCGAATCTGAAGAAGTGTCTGTCAGATGAGACCCTCATAGTTCCTCTGAAGGAGCTCACTATCGATGACCAGTTGCGATTCGTCGAGGAACCAGTTGAAATCACGGACCGGGATGTTAAGGTCCTCAAACGCACCAGAATACCTCTTGTTCGAGTTCGTTGGAACTCCCGTCGTGGCCCAGAGTTTACCTGGGAACGAGAAGATCAAATGAAACTCAAGTATCCCTAGTTATTCGGAAACAGTGCAACCACTACTGAGGCTGAAGCTACTACAGAATTTCGGGACGAAATTCCAAATCAACGGGGGGATGATGTGACACCCCAGGAAAACCAGTAAACTACATAACACAACTAGCTTCCTCAGTAACCTCGCGCTAAATTTTGGGACGAAATTTCTTTCAAGTTGGGGATAATGTGACAACCCGAGTTTCAAGGTCTCTATTCAACTTAACTTATTACGTATTTGCAAGTGTGTTTTTATAATTACTTGATGTGCAATACATGTGTTGTTTGTAGATGGTAGTATACATGTTATGTGTATGGATGTTTTATATGTACTCTTTGGATCATTGGATTGTATAATTGAAATCAAGATGGTGGAGCTCTTGCCGAAAACCCCACCAACGAAAACACCCCATGTCCGAAAACACTTTAGTGTTTTCGTCCACTCCTAACTGCCGAAAACAACATATGGGCTTTAGCCCATATGAGCCCAACTCGAATATAAGTTAGATCAAGTAAACTCTGAGCAGAAAACCCTAAGGACTCTTTTGCTAATCATGGTGCGACGGCAACCGCAAGACTTCAACCTTTTCCCTTCAATCAATCTTGTGATCTATCATCTCGGTTAGTTGCACTGTTGTTTGAATTATGCATGATTTCATGTCTGTATGTATACGTTAGATTGAATAACGGATGTTATGTGATTATGTTATGTTTCTCCATGAATGGTCTGATGATGATGATGAGTGGTAGTGTATATATGAGTTGTAAATGGATTCGAGTAGGTTGTATGTGATTGGCTGAATGACGTTTTGAAATAGGGTAACCTATGAATGTTTGTTAAACTCAATTATAAATAAGTTGAAACCATTACATATAGACTCAGTTTGTGGAGTATGATTATATTATGTAATATGAGGATTCGTTTTGAGAAGATCAATACAAGTTGTCAGTATTATCACATGAAGCTTTAAATGTTGCAAAGTTACTCGGTCCAATTAAAATTCATGGTGTGTAAAGTGGTCGGCCATTGTTGATTATTTTAAATGATGATCAGGATTTGTATAATGATTTGGTAATTCATATGTTTACATATCAATGATTTGATTAAATGACTTCATTGATTGGTCATGTAAATGTTAGATGAGATCGGAATTGATGTGTTCACGTAACTGCTGTTGTCATTGTTGCTGTTGAAGTCAACGAAGACACAAGGCCAGATGTGTTTTCGTCAAACACTAAGCCAACGAAATCACCTGGGATTTCGTGGCCTGGGTGATTTCTCCATATGGTGATTTCGCCAAAGAGGGTTTTCGCCCACTAAGTGTTTTTGGTTAAATAACCTGTTAACTCTGTTAATTCAGTAACCTCAGTTAGTTTAGTAATTCTGTTACATGTTAACTCTGTTAAGTATGTAACTATGTTTAGCCTATTAACTGAATTAAGTTTATTAACTCAGATAACTTTATTCACAATGTTAGATTCTAGTATGACACTCTGTTAAGTGGGTAACTCTTGTTAACTTTGTTAGTTAATTCTGTTAGTCAATTAACAGGGTTGGTTATCATTCCTGTTATGCATCAAATCCTGCTAAGTTGCTAACTTTGTTAAATTTGTTAACCCTGTCCAGTATGTTAATGAATAACCATGTTAGTATAAACTGTGAAAGACCGATATGTGAGACATGAACTGTATGCATGTGACTAACTGTTGTGTGATGCATGATGTTAGCTGCCAAACACACCATGTGATATTGATTTCATGTGAAACTTTACAAACATGTACTGATTGTGTATACATGCTTAACGATAGGACTTGATTGATTTCTTGTGAGCACATAGTTTAGCATACCGAGCAAACCAAGGTGAGTTCACACTCTTACCAAGGCATGGGATTCCCCGGTGGGTTGGGAATGGGATTGAATGATTACTTGTACTTACATCACTACTAGACTACTTACCATGGTCCTCGGATTGGGAAGGATGCCTGTGCCAAACTCTACGTAAAGCCTACGTACTGTCCTTAGTTTGGGTAGGACACTAGTGTTAAAACCTACGTAAATCCTACGTACCGTTGTCCTCGGATGGGGAAGGACACCAGGGCTAAACCTACGTACACGCTACGTACTGTCCTCGGTTGGGAAGGGCACTTACGTAAAACCTACGTAAACTTATACTTACTACTATCCTCGGATTGGGAAGGATACTTATGGATACAACTAGTCTAGTAACTTACAACATGGGAAGCCCCCACTAATTGAACTTACAACATGGGAAGCCCCCACTAGATGAACATACAAATGGCCTAGTAATACACGGCATGGTTATAAACGAACTTACGATTTGTTAAACGAACTTATTACTGAACAACCAACTGTGAACTCGCTCAACTTTGTTGTTGACTCTCTGTTACATGCCTTGCAGGTCGTTAGGTATCTATGGAGCTTGCATGGGAGTGGAGAGGAGTCGTTGTGGGACATGGTCAACTGTGTGCCATGCTAAACATTTGAAACATTTAAACTTATGTTGGGTTTACATATTTATGCTTCCGCTAAACACTTAACTATGTTATGGTTTTGAACACCTTTCGTATTGATGAATGACTTTTATTTATTACTTACAATGTTCAATATGATTGGTGGTTTGATCCTGGTCATGTCACGCCTCCAAGCGGTGATACTCCGCGTGTGGATTTTTGGGGGTGTGACAAAATTACTTTTAATCCCAACTACTATATCTATCATAGTTTGATTTCGATTGAGTTCGATTGCGTTTCGAGTTCGATTGCGATTCACACATAACATAAATGAACATGCACAAGTAACACATAAGGCACACACTCACGTATAACAATAATTAAAATACGTAGTTCGAGTTGCGATTTGAAGTCGATTCGTTTAGCATAGTTTGATTATCGTTTAGCTTTATCGCATTGTTACATCCTATAGTTCACAGTCGTAAGTCGAATAGTTTGCGAGCAACATACGTTGATTATTGTAATTATTGACACTTACTCCACATAATACAACTAAAATAAACATCCAAAAGAAATCTACTACAAGTCAAGTTGTGCGAATCGGTCGTTGACTTTGACCTTGACTTTGACTTCTCGAAAACACGGGGTGTTACAGCCTCCCCTTGTTTAGGGAATTTCGTCCCGAAATTAGGCTGGAAGTTGTACAACACCGTGAATTACATTGGAGAACTTTCTCTTTCTAGACTTTCTCCTTAAATAACTGCGGATACTTCGCCTTCATGTCGCCTTCGAGTTCCCACGTGAACTCTGCACCCCGTTTGCCTTCCCATCGGACTTTCACAATAGGAATGCGAGAGCGTCTGAGTTGCTTGGTTTGGCGGTCCATGATTTCGATAGGCTTTTCCACAATGTGTAATGTTTCGTTTACTTGCAGCTCATCGAGAGGTACAATTAGATCATGCTCAGCTAGACACTTTCGGAGGTTCGAAACGTGAAAAGTCGGGTGGACGTTACTAAGTTCCTCCGGTAGTTCGAGTCTGAAGGCGACTTTTCCGATTCTTTCCAGAATCTTAAAAGGTCCAACATATCGAGGCGCGAGCTTTCCTTTCTTGCTGAATCGGACCACACCCTTCCAAGGTGATACCTTTAGGAGTACGTAGTCACCAACGTCAAATTCGAGGGGCTTGCGTCGTCTATCGGCATAACTTTTCTGTCGATTCCGAGCTTTCATTAGATTGTCTCGAATTTGGAAAATTTTGTCTGTCGTTTCTTGCAGTAGCTCGGGACCGGTTAGTTGCGAATGACCGATCTCGTGCCACACAATAGGCGATCGACATCTTCTTCCGTATAAAGCCTCGAATGGTGCCATCTGAATGCTGGAATGATAACTATTGTTATACGAGAATTCGACTAACGGCAGGTGTTTATCCCAATTACCACCGAAGTCTACGACACACGAACGGAGCATGTCTTCAAGAGTACGAATCATTCTTTCAGTCTGACCGTCGGTTTGAGGGTGGAAAGCGGTACTTAGATTAAGCGATGTACCGAGTGCCGTTTGAAACGTTTCCCACAGTCGCGAGGTAAACCGAGCATCACGATCAGAGATGATGTTGCGAGGCGTACCATGATTACAGATGATCTCGTCGGTGTAGATTCGGGCTAATCGTTCTACCTTGTAGTTTTCCCGTATTGGCAAAACTGAACGGTATGAAGCTTTTATCGATGTTGGAGGAAATTATTGGCATTGATGAAGGAGACATTGTACATGATGTTGAGAAGAAATCTGCAATGGTTTGTCTATTTTTTACCTGTTTTGGTATTTAGGGGGAGAGTATAGGGTAATAATTTCAAAAATCCAAAAACAGTAATAAATTTCATAAATCCAAAAACAATTTGAAAACCAGAAAAGAGCTTGTGTAAAAAGGGAAAATGATAGTACATTGGCTTGACAGTTACGGTATGCTAAAGATATGTAAAGTCTAAAAGTTTTAAACAGTCTCGCTGATGATGTGCTGATAGGTTTTTACACATTTAGTAGGTTTGTTCGGGATATAAATCTAAATCTTTACTTACTTATTTTGTGGGGAACACTACTTGGATATATAGGTAACCCCTGAAATTTCGTTTGAAAGATCCCTCTTTCTGAGATACTAGGTCTTTATACTCAGTAATATCTAGGGTATTATCCCGGGACTTCTGATTTTGCGGAAGCAATGGCCTAGTCCCCGGAGAATACTTTACCGCTTGCTTGAAATATACCACCGCCCTCAGCATAAAAATGATGAAACTTTGAAAAAATATGTAAATCATGTGCTGTTGTAAAAAAGATCCTCTAAAGGGGACCCACCTAAAGTCGAACCGTCATCTCTCTGCTGAACGGAAGTTCTGACCTGAGCTCTCACGGTCTCGCAATTTAACCCCTTACAGATATCATCTGTGGTATACTCACCTGTAAGACTGAATATTGTGATCTGGATACGAGAGTATATTCAAGAGGTGGGACACAAGAATGAGTTTAAGTCTCTAATTCACATAATCCGTATCCTGGACAGATTGAAATTTGTGTGAGAATTTAAGTGGATCAGTATATCGACAATCTAAGTGAATTGTTTAATTCTGAGTATGTAATCAAAGCTTAACGGTACTTGTGACTTGTCGAATAGCTGATATGATTCCCTAATACGCTCACCAAAAATATGTTTGTAAATAGTTTACATTTACTGCATTTTATTTCTGTAATTCATTTCTAGCATAGAAACTTTATTAAAAATCCAAAAAGATTTTACACTTCTGCTTTATTTTCCGAAAAACCAAAGTGGAAAGCTGATCTTCAGATTCGAATTGAAGCATATGCAGGAAGTTTCTGGGCTGGATGATGAGTTTGGAGTTTAATATGTTAAAATCTTGAGAATTGAAAAGTCAATACAAGTTCATTAATTTGAAACTTGTAAATTTTCAGAAAATTGTTTGAACAAAGTTGAACTAAATGTCAGTGTGATTTATCTCAAGTCAACCAAGGTCATTAAGTTGGATTTGGTAGACAAATTGAGTAATCAGGGTCATTAATTTGGACCAGGATACTTAAGTGGATTTCTAATTCTGATAAGATCATTAAATTGAAGATGAATGGTAAGTTTGGATTGAAACTGTTATTGTCATATATCTTATATTTAGGTAGAGATTGTGCAGGTAATAGGTATGAGTTTATGAAAGCAGCTAAGCAAAATCCCAGCCTACTGATAGGGGGAGTCTGAAGACTTAAAGTCAGATACAGTTCCTGGATCTACATTCAAGGGGGAGCTTGAAGATTGTTAAAGATTCAGATACTGTGATTTATGCTAGCTGTTGATTGAAGAAAAGAAGATTTAAAGGAAGCAATGATTGTTAGACAAATTGGAAAGAGACAAAGACTAAAGACTCGACATCGAAGACTTCGTCAACATCCAAGGGGGAGTCTGTTGGTGCACTAGTGTCTGTTAACTTCGTCTTAATCGAGTTTTATGTCTAGATAGGATAAACGAGCACACAATAGGGTTGAAATTAGGGTTTGTTTATGTGTTAATGTGCAATTTCGCTTGAAAGTGACACGGATCAGTTCAAGCGGAATTAACTTGTTAATTCCGCTTGAAATGGGATGTGACAGCTTCAAGCGGAATAAGTGTTGTGTGATTCCGTTTCAAGTTGTTGTGATTTTGAGAATTCAGAGCGAGGTGCTGCCAATTTGTCATTTGATCTGTAAAAAGCTTTGGAATCAATATAAAGAAGATAATTAAGAGGAATCTAGCTGTTTTCACGTCTATATCTTTGATTCCGCCTCTGATATAGATGATAAACTCTTCTGATTGACTCGTTAGGGTCATACAACGATCCAACAGCGGTAAGTGGTACAGCGATCTTTGAGAATCCTTCGATAAATCGTCGATAGTAGCCCGCTAGTCCGAGAAAAGAACGAACTTCAGACGGGTTCTTAGGCGTAATCCAACTCTTGACAGCTTCAATCTTCGCAGGATTGACGTGGATACCTTGACTATTAACAATGTGGCCCAGAAACTGAACCTCCTCCAACCAGAATTCACACTTGGAGAATTTGGCGTAGAGTTGATTCCCCTGGAGTAGCTCGAGAACCAAACGTAGATGTTGCGCGTGTTCGGTTTTCGATTTGGAATAGATCAAGACATCGTCGATGAATACGATGACGAAACAGTCGAGATATGGTTTACACACGCGATTCATCAGATCCATGAAAACCGCGGGTGCATTGGTTAAACCAAAAGGCATAACAACGAATTCGTAGTGGCCGTATCGAGTGCGAAACGCGGTTTTGGGTATATCCTCCTCTTGAATACGTAGTTGGTGATAGCCTGAACGTAGATCGATCTTTGAGAAACACGTAGCACCTTGTAGTTGATCGAACAAATCATCGATGCGAGGTAGAGGATAGCGGTTCTTGATAGTTAACTTATTCAATTCCCGATAGTCGATACACATCCTGAACGACCCATCCTTCTTTTTGACGAAAAGGACTGGCGCGCCCCAAGGAGAGGTGCTCGGGCGAATGAAGCCTTTTTCAAGTAATTCCTGAAGTTGGTTTGAGAGTTCATGCATTTTGGACGGTGCGAGTCGGTAGGGAGCTTTGGCAATAGGGTTGGCTCCAAGAATGAGGTTGATACGAATGTCGATGTCACGACTTGGTGGTAGACCGGGAAGATCCTCTGGAAAAACATTAGGAAATTCTCGAACAACAGGAACGTCTTTTACTTCCTTCTTCTCTTTCTTTTCCTTCTCCGCTACTACAATGTTAGCCAAGAAAGCTCTGTATTCCTTGCGGAGATACTTGCTAGCTTGGACACATGATATGAGCTTGAGACCTTTCGAAGTGGTTTCACCGTAAACACACAATAAATCACCATTCGCGAGCGAGAATCAAATCATCTTGTCGAAGCACACAACTTCAGCATGGTTTTCGCGAAGAAAGTCCATGCCTACTATGACATCAAAACTTCCGAGTTGCATTGGAATAAGGTCGATTGGGAAAATGTGATTGTTGAGCTCAAGAGTACAATCACGAAGAACAGAATTAACGGCGACGGTTCTTCCGGTAGCGACTTCAACATCAAACGTCGAGGAGTGTCGGGAGCGTTTTCGACTAAGGAGCTTCTCGAATTCGAACGACACAAAGCAATTATCGGCTCCAGTATCAAATAAACACGAAGCATAAATACCATTCACAAGGAATGTACCATTGACCACGTTGTTGTCGGCTTGGGCTTGACGCACGTTGATGTTGAAAGTTCGCGTGCGTGCTGCTTGTTGTTGCTGTTGCTGAGGCTGCTGCTGCTGGGGCTCTTGTTTTACCACCCTATTTGGGCACATGTTGGCGAAGTGGTTAGGATCGCCACATGCGAAGCAGGCTCTGGCGTTGACCGCGGGTGCCGAAGGAGCTTGCTGACCCTGAGGAGCGGTGAGTAGAGCTTGATGAGCAGGAACTTGTCGAGCACGACAGTTGGTAGTGAAATATCCATACATATTGCAATGAGCAAAAAAAGGCAAGCAATGGTAGTCGGGTGATGGTAGGTACAAGTAGGGCAAAGCGGGTGCGGCCTAGTGTATGCACGCTTTGCAGGCGGTGCATTTGACGCTGTTGGGCTGGTACAGCTTGAATCGGTGCAGCAGTGATCGCACAGTTCTTGTTGCTGGAGTTGTTCTTTCTCTTGTTCTTCCTCTTGTTGCTTGATGAGGTGGTGGTTTCAGCAGTTGGTGCGGCGGTGGTAGCTTGATGCAGGTGCTTTGAAGATTTATCCCAGACACCAGCCTTGACCCGCTTGTCGTTGATTTCAGCGGCCAGTAGATAAGTCTCTTCGATCGTCGTAGTCTTAGCCGCTTGCACGAAATCGGCAACACAGTCAGGCAGGGCTCGGATATACTTCTTGATTGCCATATCTGGGGTCTTGACTTGATCGGGACAAATGATGCTGAGCTGTTTGCAACGAGCAGTGAGCGCAACATTTTCACTATCCTTTTGCTGTATGTGCCAAAATTCATCCTCTAGCTTCTGACGTTCATGAGGAGGGCAGAATTCTTCCAGCATGACTTCCTTGAGCTCGTCCCACGACAGACCGTAGGCTGCATCGTTCCCTCGCTTGTTCCTCTCGGCCGTCCACCAGTCTAGTGCACGGGACTGGAAAAACGTCGGTAGCATTCAGAGTTCGGAGGTCATCTGGGCAGCTACTCTGTCGTAGAGTGACCTCAATGGAATCAAACCATTGGAATAGTGCAGTAGGACCTCCATCGCCAGTGAATTCTTTTGGCCCACACGACTTGAATTGCTTGAAATTGAAGGCCTTGGTGGTAGCTTTAGGAGGTTCGGTTCTCGACTCCTCAGACGACTTGCTGGCGTTCTCATAAACATCACTCACAGCCTTTGCTACACTTTTAGCGATGATGGCAGCAAGGCGTTTGTCTCTCTTTTCTTGACGAGAAAGTAAGGGATGACGGGATCCAGATGACATTGTCTGCAATAGACATCGTCACAGGACTCAACACATTGTATTCGAATCTCACCCCACACGTCTACTACTTACTAAAGCTCAGGAACACATACAATTACGTAGGCGCATAAACGCATAATCAATCAGTCACAGATTCACATAAGCACAGATTCACACAGTCACGTAAGCATATAGAGCACGGAGTCACAGAAGCACCTAACCATGTAGTCATAAGAGGCAGTCAGAATACAGAAACCTATCATTCACAGTTCGTGAGCGTTCGAATATAGCGTTCGCATTTGATATATCGAGTCGTGTAGTATAAGCGTAGCATAAGGTCGTCCATAAGTTAGCAATTTGGCAGCGTATGAAGATAGAAATGCAGTGCGAGTCGTGCGTGTCGATCGAAGTGAAAGCAAAAATCGAGTAAATCTCCAAAATTTAAACACATAAACAGGTAAACACATATATAAGCACATAAAATCGACGAAACATCAGAGTCGGCAGTGCGGGCTTAGAATTGAAACACATAAAAATCGAGAAATAGATTGTCTGCGGCTAGTAGACTTCGACTAACCAAAGTGATTCAACTATTCGCAAGGATCTGTTGTGCACATTTGACCTTCAGGACTATGCTTTTGCCTTGATTCTTGGGCGTTTGGCACACATCCTGTGGTCATATTGTGATTTCAGGTCATTGGAGTCCTTCGAGACTTTAGTGAGAGTTGGTAAAATGAGTGGAACAAGTCGTCAAGGTTAGGGTTTCACCCCTGCCTTAACAACTTCGCTCCTGTTTTGAGAAAATAGAGGAGATTATTCATCAAAATACGGATCTCACTCCTGATTCGGCATAATTCTCCTCGTGTATATATAAAATGCGAGTTGATTTAGGCACTTTAGTCGAGAGTTTGCGGTTTTCACACCTAATCTCGACTTAATTGCTTGTTTATGGTTGAAAATTCGAGTGTAGTGATAATGTAGCGTGTGCGAGAATAGCGAGAAAAGAATAGTGGTAAGCTCATGCAAAATCCCTAACGGATATGCATAAGTCGGTCTGTTGGTTCCTAACTATAGACTAGGTATCTAAGATATCGACCCGGACTAGGTCGACTCTTGCCTAGTTCCCTATAGTTATGGCTCTGATACCAATCTGTCACACCCCAACCGATGGCGGAATCATCGGGGCATGGCACTGAGCGAAACAGATTGTCCAGAAGTTTCCATAACAATTATCATTACCATTCAATTTAATTAACATGTCCCATACCATGTCTCAAACAGTAAACAAATTATTACAGATAAAAACTAGGCAAGTAATTCTGTTCCGACAACTCAGATTAAAATAGAGCAATTGTTTATCTGCTTCTAGAGACCCTTGATTCATTTACTACAGACAACTATTTGTTGGGCTCTAAAGCTTTATTCTAGCTTCAATTTCCTACCAGATGTGCATCCTAAGCACCTGTCACATACGTTAAAATAAAGTCAATACATAAAATGTAAAGGTGAGCATACAAGTTTGATAATAGCATATAGGGTTCGAATTCGTTTACGGATAACCAGCACGTACACTTAGAGAAATGAAGCACGTTAGTTATCGACATAGATCCATCGATACCAATGACTGCGGGTTGACTGCTCGAGGCAGTTCTCAATACATGATTACCACCGTAATCCATGCAAGTAATTGTCCTTAACAACCCCCGTGTGAACGGGTGCTGAGTCCAAACTATAGTACTATCGTTGCTAAGGCATGTAGACAACATTCCATGTGTAAACATAACAAACAAGCATTCATAAGCCACATATAACATGCATTAATGGTTAGCATTCAAATAGGATTGAGTAGTGTGTTTGATGTGATTTGAATAGTTGTAACGTATGTAACACCCAAAAGTGCTTAAAGCAAAAAGGGATCGAGCATACTCACAGCGGTTGATGGATTGAAGGGAGCGCTTTGCGAGTAAGGTTAGGCTGAATAGTTTGACAGCATAACGATAAGTGACTCGCAAAACGATATCAAGTGTGAATGGGTCGGATAGCGGTTCGGTCGGATGGTAATCCGATCGGACGACTTGTTTGTGTGGTTGACAATCCGTTCGGATGGTCATCCGATTGGGTGGTAGTCCAGTCGGATGACTATTCGAGTGGATTGTTTCTTCCTATGATGAGGATGTGTTTGTGTATGATGGTTTGTCTTTTGAAGTTTTCGTTGTAGCATTTTAAAAACATTGAAGTATCTCTATCTTTCAAGTCGGTCGATCGGACGGTCAGTCGTGCGGACGACAATCCGTTCGGATGGTCATCCGGTCGGACGGCGACCCTACTGATGAGGTTACTTTGTGAGAACACTTTCACAGCAGGAGAGTCACTCGGTCGGATGTCCATACGACCAGGTGGCAACCCTGTTAATGAACACGTTGAAAATTGTTTAAGTCTTTAAAGTCCTAGTATCTCATGATTCGAAGAGTAATCCGGTCGGATGGTAGTCCAATCGGATGGCGATTCGTTCCATACTCAAACTTTAGATGGAGTTGATTAAGGGTGGGACCTAAGGTGTTATCCGTTCGGACAGCAATCCGTTCGGGTAGCCTATCCGCTCGGACAGCAGTCCGGTCGGACAGCATTCCGTTCCGATTGTTCCGTTCGTTCTACACTTGGTCGTTTTGTTTATCTGTCGTTTTATCGAGGCGTTTTGATAACGTGTTAACCAACAAAATTCCATCTTGTCCCAACTAACCTGATCGACCAGGAATCACCCTAGCTCGGCCGGTTAACCGGTTCAAGACGGTTATTCTCGTTTAACCCGAAATCGGTGGTCTCGTGGGTAGAATCCAGATCTTGAGCTAGCACAACACTAAGAATGAGTAGAAGACTAGATCAGGGCCGGATCCTATCGGTTTTGAGTGTATTGAGTTGTAAAAGAGTTGAAAGAAAGTTAGAAACCATCTTTCAATCCTTTTTCACTATATTTAAGCTTAGACCTACGCGAGATCTTTGTGTATTTGTGTGGAAAACTATTAGATCTAAGTTGTTCTTGGTGGATTGAGGCCAAAACATGAAGTTCTTCAAGAACTCATGATGACATCATCCTAGAACACCTCAAACCGAATGATTTCTGGTTAAAAGTTAAGATTCAAAAGATAGAAAGGTGTAGGAGTGCGTGTAGATCAAGAAAGTACAAGATTTAGGGCGAGATCTTACCTGGATTAAGAGAAATCGAAGAAAAGGTGGGGAGCACGAACTGTTCGGACAGAGGATTTCCAAAAGTAGAAATGATGACAATGACAGGGGTATTTATAGGATTCCAAAAGGGGAAAGTGTGGGTCAGTCGGATGGCATCCCGCCCAGATGACTGTCCGGTCGGATGTCATCTCGGTCGGATGACGACCTGACACCACAATCAAGTGGCAATCCGGTCGGATGGCAATCCGGCCGGATGGCACTTGGTTCGGGTGTTTGGCGCGACGATTTTTGCTGTTTTGATTTCGGTTGCGAGCGATTCGATGCGATAGATTTTCCTAGTCAAATTACTTTTAATCCCAACTACTATATCTATCATAGTTCGATTTCGATTGAGTTCGATTGCGTTTCGAGTTCGATGGCGATTCACACATAACATAAATGAACATGCACAAGTAACACATAAGGCACACACACACGTATAACAATAATTAAAATACGTAGTTCGAGTTGCGATTTGAAGTCGATTCGTATAGCATAGTTTGATTATCGTTTAGCTTTATCGCATTGTTACATCCTATAGTTCACAGTCGTAAGTCGAATAGTTTGCGAGCAACATACGTCGATTATTGTAATTATTGACACTTACTCCACATAATACAACTAAAATAAACATCCAAAAGAAATCTACTACAAGTCAAGTTGTGCGAATCGGTCGTTGACTTTGACCTTGACTTTGACTTCTCGAAAACAAGGGGTGTTATACTAACTCAGTTAATTTTTGTGCTTAAATCTGACCAAATAGACCACACGTGAGGGTATTTTGGTCATTTTACTCTCATGTGGGGTCCATTTGGTCAGATTTAACCATAAAATACCCTCATGTGGGGTCCAATTGGTTAGATTTTACCACAAAAATTAGCTAAGTTAGGGCTAGAGGACATAACTTGCAAGGGTTTGCAAACATCAAGTACGTTTTCTGTAATTATTGAAGAGAAAGGACACAATTTGCAATAAGTGACATACATAAAGGACGATTTTTGTAATTTACTCTAAAAGAAATACATAAAAGATATGTCTTCACCAAGTGATGTAAGAATTTAGCCAAGCATGGACTTTGTTTGACAAAGATTCTTACGATCTATCTTGGATCCCGATACTACACACACACTCTAAAAGATGGAAAATGGATGATGGTGGTGGATGATGGTGTTGTAGTGGTGGTGGAGTGGTGGCAAGTGAGAGAGAAGTGGTTTGCAAGGGATGAGTTGAAGTGAAACCAAGCATCATTATTTATAACTGAAAACAAAACGTCCACCATGGCCCGTGCCCGCCTGGCACGGCCCTGTGGCCATCAGTCTCTCTCTTCTACATTAACTGCAGTGTTAGACTTGTACTAACACAGCCCCGTGTGTCAACGGCATGACCCGTGGCCAATGTAGTTGCTGTACTTCTTCAGATTATGGAAATCTAAGAATTGACCACGCCCCATTTTGCTTTAGCACAACCCCATGTTGAGCTTGAAATTTGTCTTTTGTTGTTGTCTCTTTCTGCTGCAGTGAATTCCCACCGGGCACGGCCCATGCTAGGTGAACACGGCCCTGTGCCAGAGCTTCTGTCTTTGTTATTTCTTGGGTTTGGATGTGGATGGGGGCTCGGCAACTTGGTCAGTCCTTCTTTATAGCATTTTATGTTGGTTTTTGCTGTTTTTTTGCTGTCTTTTGTTATTTTAAGATCTTTTAACACTGTTTATTAAAAACGAACAAAAACACAAGTTTTTTCCAACATTAGTACTAGAAAAGGGTTTATTTTATGCGTCATTTGATGTAATTTATATGTTGTATTTTGAACACATCAAATACCCCCATACTTGAATCTTTGCTTATCCTCAAGCAAAACTCTTTATTGGCTTCACACACCCAAACGAAATGGGTAGAAGAGAAAGTTTTGGACCTATCTTTAGAGTGTCGGGAATCCAAGTTCTAATTCATTTTGTTTTTATTTTGTTTACATTCTTATTTGGTCATGACTTATTTACAACACAATTTAAGAAAAAATATTTATTTTTAGGCATAGCATGCCCTTATAAAATTCTTTTTGGTTATATACGCGTTTTACACACCTCACCAGTAATCACTCAACACTCGGCCGAAAATGTATAAGTGAGAACACTCGTACACGATTTGGAAATTACTCTTTCTATAGGCTTGACAAGTAATCAAACCTCCTCCTTTTTGACGATTTTAATCCTTGTAGGTATCGAGAGGACTTTTAAAGGGTAGGCTATGGCTCGTGTAGGTGTGTTTTATTTGAAAGTGGCAAAATAGTAAAATGTCGGCTTTTTGAAAATTTTATTTTATTTTGACTTAGTTAAAACTACATAATTATAAGAAATATTGCTTTTGCTTATTTTATTCTAAATTGCTATATAGTTTTTTTTTAATAAGATAACAAAGTCACTTATTTTGTAATTTTCAAAAGAGCCGTATTTTACTGAAAATAAAGTGTGAAAAGGTTGGAGTTTTGGGGTGATGGGTGGTTGTTTTTGCAAAATTTGTTTGCGGGTTTAAGAAACGAAAGGTTAAAATGGTTTGTCTAGGGGGGAGTATTTTTTGGGAAAATCAAAGAAAAATAAAGGTTTTTGGATGAAAACGGGTTTAATCCTAATGCCTCTGTCATTTACTTACTTGGATTAGCGTCGATAAGGACTTGGGATGTATTGCTTTGGCAAGTTCTATAGTTATAAGAACCAAATGGATTAAGCACACAAGAAACGGAAATTTGAGCTATTAGTATAGATGTGTATTTGTGCTCATTAAAGGCTCAATACTCACTTTTTTGTGGGAAAAGGGTTGTAGTGTAAAACCTTATATATAAACAAGTCATTTTTTTACAAAGATTTGTTAGGCCCATTTTTATAATTTTCTTTAATTGGTTCTTTTTATCATGACGCTTTTAGGTATAAATTAATAAAAACATCATTTTTAGAACTTATTTTCCCAATTAAACTAAGATAAGTAAAAGAAAGAAAATAAAGATTTTGAAAAAGTTTAAGGTGTTTTAGCGATTTTCAAAACAAGTTTTGCGTAAGGCTTGTTCTAGGACAAATGATTCAAGGTTTTAACCTCCCCCCACACTTAAATTACACATTGTCCGCAATGTGTCCCAAAAAGGATTTATTTGAGTTGAATGCGTAAAAAGTGCGGAAAATAACAAAATTTCATAGTTACTGGGCACTGGACACGGGGTCGTGTTGGATTAACATGGCCCATGCTCAAAGTGCCAGTTACTGGGTTTTTAGAAAACTTACAGTGGAGTGAATACTGGGTCGTGCCGGGTGAGCATGGCTCGTGTCACTGTTTTGAGAAAAACTTTTTAACATCAGTGGATTGGGCACGGGGGCGTGTTGAGTGGACACGACCCCGTGCTGCTAGTCTGTTTCAGTTAAAAATGCAGGTTTTGCTCCTTTTCCGGGCTTAGGGACCACTATGCTTAGTGCATCCAAGCCTCCCATGGTATCTGCGTTCTACAATATTACCACAACACAACATAATATACAAAAACCATCATAAAACCTAGTTTACCAACATTTAACATTTCACCACCACATCATCACAAACATAAAACAAAATGCAGAAAATAAAAGTTTCTAACAGAAAGTAAATTGTCTTAAACGGGACGCAGCCCGAGGAAATGTTTAAATTGTTCAAAAGGTGAGAGATTTAACCCGCATTGATACCCACGTCACCAGCACCACCGCTGCCTAGTCTGAATCCATCCTATACCCCTCGTCCTCCTCCTCCTCCTCATCATCGTCTCGAATCACCATATGATCCCATATGTAGGTGATATCATTCTGCATGGCGTGAATGTTGCGTTCCATGCCGCCGATCTGGGTGCTCGAGCTTTGGCCTAAGCTGTAAGCATTCTTCAAGACTTGGAGGGTTTCTTGCATACTATTATACAAATTTGTAAAGTCAAGAAAATTAGTTCCTCCTCGGGATGAGGATCCCGGGAATTTTCTGGAACGAGTACGGTTCGGTATATCTTCGATTGCCAATATCATGTCTGGGTCGTTGGGATTCCAAGCACGACCCTTTGAGATTCATGCTACGGTATATTGCGAGATCAACCTTGGTAGTACCGACGCCTCTGTTGAACGACGATGGGGTTCATTGAATGAAATGCTTGAACAACTTGGCAACCCATCCCCCATAGAAAATCGGTGTCCGAGTGTCCGCGGTAGCATTGGCAGCCATGTTTCGAAGCAAGATGTGGGCGACATCGATAGGTTGGTGAGTTACGAGGCAATAGAGGACAGTAAGTTCTCGTAGATTCACCACCTCGCCACTATTATCCCTTTTGGCACAAAGAACCACTAAGGACCAAGTGAATGCAGCGGATGAGCGGGTCCCTAATTTTGTTCTTTTGGTAGAACTTGGGTTATAGTGGCCATCTCCTATCAATGCCCATGCAGCTTGGTAGAAGTTGTCGAGTAGTTCGCGAAGGGCTTCAGTAAACTCAGGCTCAGCCGCGTCCTCTTCGGTGTATAGGCCAAGATTGATACCGAATTAGGTGACTGAGATACTATACCATTCCGCTCCACACCTAAACTCCACAACATCCGAATCAAACAAATCCGGCTCTATCCTTTTGAACTTGAGGGTGCTTAAGAACTCCATGTTGTATTGATGTATGGACCGGAGCCAGGTTTCTAGGAAGATTCAGAGTGGACCAGTCACGAGTGAGTCGTATCTCTCCCTTTGTTCCACTGCTTCGAGCATGTCGTAACAAACCTGCCTTGGTGGCTCTTCATGATGTTCTTTCAAGGTTTCATATCGTGTTTAGTACTCCAACTCATCAGTTTGGAACCTTAGAAACTTATGTGGAGCCATCCTGTGTCGCAACCCCAGCCCACTATCTGTCCCGGGAACGGGCGGCCGCGAACTCAGTGTTGGTGGTATCGTGGTTTATTAATTTGGCAGCGGATTTTTCATAAGGACCGTAGTTAGGAAATATTTTATCAGAGTAAAATACCACATTTTATATAAATAACACATTGGGATAAAACCCAAGTTTTCATTACAAACTAATTTATAGGGATAAATCCCATTTTATTGAAATAAACGCCTTCTTTTATTTAGGTAACTTTTATAGCCACTTTTCCAAGCCTTCAGTGCTGTCCAGCTGGTTTCTAATTGGCTTTCACATTGTGTTACCTGAAACACGTTTTGAAAACATTTGTCAGTGGGAAATACTGGTGAGTGAATCCCAGTTTAATCAAGAAAAGTTAATTTAATTTAAACAGTATTGAGATCGATTACAATGTTTATATCTACCCAATTACTCATTCAGTACTGTCAATCCTGACTGGTGGGTCATATTACACATTGGCTAACTCTTCGTCCAATGGTAACGTGTTCCTCATTTTGTATACAAAACCCCAACATACCGGCAGTAATCGTAGAATTACAAAGACTCAATCACTGCTAAATTGCATTGTAAAATATTTAAGGTTTTGTAAAGACTGTTTACAAAAAGGAGATTACTCACATTGCTGTCTTAGGTTTTCAGTAAGGATTTCCTGGGAATAATCTATAAATTACACAAATGCACGCGTGTTAGTATAATAACCCTTTTTAACATTAGTAATACCCTCCCCGAGACGGCATTCCAACGACTACGTCGAGCAGAACCATGACAGCCGTTACGGAACCCTAGATCAATCGGGCAGAGTATCTAATACATATCCAGGGGTTATGATACTTATAACGAAGCAGAACTTCGTTATTTAGGGGGGTATAATACCCGTGTATTATGCCTACTACAAGAAAATTGAGAGAAAGAAAGATTTCTGAACGAGTTTCGACTGAAGGCCCGATGCCTCCTTATATAGGGGCTGATCTTGGGTTTCTTGCGGCCCGCGTAAGAGTAGCCAAAGGGCTACGCGGCCCGTATCAACGCTGGCCAACAGCGTAGCTTGTCCAGATCAGCTACTAGACTTGCCATGATGATGACACGTGTCGGCCTAGGGTGTTGCCGCGTTCTTGATCTCTCGCGGCCCGCGTAAGCTTAAGGGGTGGCTTACGCGGCTCACCTAAACTTAAAAAAATTTGATTTTTAACTTAGTTTTAATGGCATAATGGATTTTGGGCTCGGTTTTCACATACGAGGTATATTTTAAGACATATTGGGATATTTTAAATATTTTTAGGGTGTCGGAAAATATTACGAGGGTGTCGGTTTACGTTAGGGTTGTTATATCCTCCCCACCTTGTTTTAGAGCTCGTCCTCGAGGTCTACTGGAACAAGTGTGGATATTTCCTTTGCATTTCAGATTCAAGCTCCCATGTGTACTCAGGTCCTCTTTTGGAGCCCCACTTCACTTTGACCAGAACTAATCTCTTATGCTTGAGGTTCTTAATTTTCTAGTCTTCAATCTGTAGAGGCCTTTCTACAAATTTGAGTTGTTCATTTACCTCTATTTCCTTAAGAGGCATTACAAGTGATTCATCAGCTAAGCATTTCTTGAGATTAGATACATGAAATACATCATGTATTCCTGCCAATTCCTCTGGCAGTTGTAGCTGATAAGCTACAGGTCCTATTCTTTTAAAAATCTCAAAAGGTCCAACATACCTGGGACTTAGCTTTCCTCGTTTGATGAATCTTACCACTCCTTTCCAAGGAGAGACTTTTAACAATACCTTGTCACCTACCTGAAATTCTAATGGCTTACGTCTGTTATCAGCATAGCTCTTTTGTCGATCACGTTCTGCTTTCAGTCGTTCCTTGACTTGAATGATCTTGTCGGTTGTTTCCTGCACTATCTCAGGTCCAGATAGTTTCTTTCCCCCAATTTCTGCCCAACAGACTGGGGTTCTACATTTTCGTCCATAAAGTGCTTCGAATGGTACAACATTGATACTTGTGTGATAACTGTTATTATAAGAAAATTCTATTAAAGGTAAGTGATCATCCCAATTACCTCTGAAATCAATTACACAAGCTCTAAGCATGTCTTCCATTGTTTGAATTTTCCTTTCGCTTTGTCCGTCTATTTGAGGATGGTAAGTTGTGCTTAGATTTAACTTGGTTTCCATTGCTTTTTGGAAACTTGCCCAAAAATGAGAGGTAAAACGGCTATCCCTATCAGAAACATTTGATAAAGGTATTCCATGTAATGAAACAATTTCATTTACATACAATTTAGCTAATTGTTCCATACTGAAAGTTTCTTTCATTGGTAGGAAATGAGCTGACTTAGTTAGCCTGTCTACAATCACCCAGATTGTATCATTACCTTTTCTTTGTTTGGGTAATTTGGTAACAAAATCCATTGTTATCAATTCCCATTTCCACACTGGCATCTCCAACTGTTGCAGCAATCCTGAGGGTTTCTGATGTTCAGCTTTAACTTGCGAACAACTTAAACATTTAGAAACATAAGCTGCTATATCTTTCTTCATTCCTATCCACCAGAAATTTTTCCTTAAATCCTGGTACATTTTATCACTTCCTGGATGCATCGTATATTTGGATTTATGGGCTACTTCTAATATACGAGAACGTAGGTTTCCTAATTTAGGTATCCATATTCTCTTTTTATGGAATCTCCTAATTCCATCTGTTCCTTGTTCTAATTCCTTAATCATTCCTTTTAGTTTTTCAGTATCATCCTTGATTACTGATTCTTGTGCTTTTCTAATTTGATCATTTAAATCTACGTGTAGATTTAATTTAAGAGAACGTACCCTTTTTGGCTTTTCGTGATACTTTCGGCTTAAAGCATCAGCTACTACATTGGCTTTTCCTGCGTGATACTGGATATTACAATCATATTCACTAAGTATCTCCATCCAGCGTCTTTGTCTCATATTCAACTCTTTTTGCCCAAAAACATACCTTAAACTCTTATGATAAGTGAATATGGTAAACTTACTACCATAGAGGTAATGTCTCCAAATCTTAAGAGCAAAAATTATGGCTCCTAGTTCTAGATCATGGGTTGAACAATTCTCTTCATGATTCTTAAGTTGTCTAGATGCATAAGCTATAACCTTTTGACGTTGCATTAATACACATCCATAACCTAACTTAGAAGCGTCACAAAGTCTTCAGTTCCTTCTGGTAATGCTAGTATGGGTGCATGGGTTAATCTTTGCTTAAGAATTCTAAAGGCATCTTCTTGTTTTGGTCCCCATTCAAACATAGTGGATTTACAGGTTAGCTTAGTTAAAGGAATGGCTATTCTAGAAAAATCTCGAATAAATCTTCTATAATAACCGGCCAATCCTAAGAAACTTCTAGCCTCGGTTGGCGATTCAGGGGTTTTCCATTTGGTAATTGCTTCGATCCTTGTTGGATCTACATGAATTCCTTCATGATCGACTAAGTGTCCAAGAAATCGTACCTGTTCTAACCAAAACTCGCACTTGGAAAACTTAGCATAAAGCTTTTCCTTTCTTAATAGACTTAGAAGTAAGTGCAAATGCTTTGCATGATCCTCTTTACTCTTAGAGTAAATTAGAATATCATTTATGAAAACAATTATGAATTTATCCAAATATGGCTTACATATTCGGTTCATCATGTCCATAAATGTGGTTGGGGCATTGGTTAAACCAAATGGCATGACAGTAAATTCATAATGGTCATACCTTGTTCTGAATGCAGTTTTAGGAATGTCCTCTTCCTGTACCTTTAATTGAAGATATCCTGACCTTAAATCGATTTTAGAGAAAATCGAGCTCCTTGAAGTTGATCGAATAGATCATCGATTCTTGGTAATGGGTACCGATTCTTAATCGTGACCTTGTTCAATTCACAGTAGTCAATGCACATACACATTAATCCGTCCTTCTTTTTGACAAACAAAATCGGTACTCCCCATGGCGATGAGCTTGGCTGAATGAATCCTTTCTCCAATAATCCGTCCAACTGTTTCTTTAGTTCCAGCATTTTGGCGGGTGCCAAACGATAAGGTGCTTTGGCAATCGGTACCGTTCCTGGTGGTAGGTGGATTCTGAATTCCACTTCTCTGTCTGGCGGTAGTCCTGGCAATTCTTCTGGAAATACATCTGAAAAACTGAGACACTACTGGAATGTCTTTGAGTTCTTTTCCTTTAGTGTTAGTGATTATAGAAATCAAATACACTATGGATCCTTTTCTTATATAACTTGCAGTTTTCATCACAGAGATGAATTTAGTGGATCTAGATGGTTTATCTCCTTTAATTGTGATCTTTTCACCCCTTGGTGAATTTACTTGGATTGACTTTTGACCACACAAAATACTGGCTTTATTGGTTATTAACCAATCCATTCCTAATACAACATCAAATCCTGCCAGATTGATTGGGTAAAGGTTTGCAATAAATTTTTGGTTAAAAATTTCTATTCTTGCTCCCTGCAAGACTTCAGAAATCCTAACGGTTTCTCCATTTGCGGTCTCTACTAGACATTCTTGTGGTAGTTTAGTTAATGATTGATTTAGAAGTTTGCAAAACGAAGTATTGATAAAACTTTGGTTTGCACCAGAGTCAAATAATACTTTAGCAAAAATATCATTAACTAAAAACGTACCAGCTATGACGTCTGGAATCATTTTGGCTTCATCTGCAGTTAGAACAAATGCTCTAGCATTTTTAGTGTTCTTGTTGTTTGCAGCTGGAGCCAATTTCGGATAGTTCGGCTTGATATGACCTTGTTCTCCGCAGTTATAGCATATCCTGTTGTTGGCTTTCCCCCTGCAGTCTTCTTCCCTGTGACCTGATATTTTGCAGAAATTGTAATAAATGGAGCATCTTCCAGAATGCTTCCTTTTGCAATACTTGCAATAAGGTGCAGATGTGGATCCTATATTTTTCCCACGGTTGAAATTTCCAGAACGGAATTCTTGAGTAAGTCTTTGAGATAGATTCCTCCTCTGGTCTTCTTCTCGTGTACGCACTAATTCATCAGTCAAGGTATTTGCTAGTTCTACAACTTCTTCTATGGTTTGAGGTCTAGCTGCCTTGACTACATGTCTAATCTCCCCAATTAATCCCCAGATGTATCGGGAGATTAATACCGGTTCAGGTGATGCAAGGGTTGGTACTATTCTAGCATATTCAAAGAATGTAGTAGTATAACCCTTACTATCTACTCCGGTCATTCTAAGGTTCAGAAACATATTCGCTATCTGTTCCTTTCTACCATATTTTTAAACTCCTCCCATTCCTTGTTGTATACCCTATCACTTCCTCTTGAATGGAGGATAGTGTTCCACCATTCTAGGGCTGAATTCTTAAACAGATTAGAAGCAAACATTATCTTATCTTCTTCAGCACACTTGCTTGTTTTTAGGACAACCTCAGTTTTCTCTATCCAGCGTAGAGCTGCAATGGGTCCTTCATTGGCCGAGAATTCTATTGGTTTGCAGGACGAGAATTCTTTATAAGAACAACCATACGACATGGTTCTTCTTTTAGGAATGGGCACCTGAAGTACGGGTCCATTGTTCACGCTATGTTCTGGTTCAGTTGGTCGCTTACTGCTATGCTTACTTTTATTTTCGGCTTCCTTAACATTTTGGATAATAAATGGCATTGCATCTATGATTCCTTGTGCCACTATATGTTGGATGGCACTATTATCCACGTGATTTCCATTGTTATTCGGGTTCTCATTATTCAGATTATCGTTATTCGAGTTGTTGTCATTTTGGATATTATCATTCTGGTTTTCCTGATTCACTTCGTTGTCCATCTGAATTTTAAACATTTACCACATATTAATATCACCAATAATATTTGAATATAGCCAATCACATGTCACACACTTTTGGTCAAAAGCGTCGAACATTGCGACTTTTACTCTATTCATATACTATGTGTCTATTACACACTAGTACTGAAATAAAAATTACAATACCAACTGAAATTAAAAACTACACTACTAGTAGTAGGCATCCGTAGTTTTTTTTAACACATACACACATATTTTATTATTATATTATATTATTATTATTATTATTTCTACCGTTTCCACCATCGTTTCAAGGATATGGATTCATCCAAAAATCCATATTGCGTTCATCGTATTTCCATACGAGACGCTCTCCCACCTGTCTCATCATCTCACTACTTTCTAAAATTTCCTCACCAAAAGTGTCACACCATGTCTTTTGCGGAAGCGTGGTTAGTTTGGTGTGACCTCTTAATACCATAGCAACAATCATAACAATGCTATATGATAAAAACACGAGATGTTCATCCATTAATATAGTTTAGAAATACCATAACATGCTTGTCTTAAAACATCAACCCCAAAATAAGTTACAAACCATGATTTTTTTAAAACGAGTTCATAAGACTCAACAAAAGACTTTAAATAAAACGAGGTTTAGAGACATGTAACCCGTCCAGGAAGAGGTTACACCTCCCAAACCCTACAACCCTGGATGACACCTTTATTCAAACGCAGCTTGAAACACATGCATACCCTTCCAGATCCACTAGTTTCCTGAAATACATGTAGTTTGAAAAATCAACAAAAGTTGAACGAGTTCATGTGTATGTGAGTATGTATAAACCTTTGTAAACAGTGAATGTATGTATGTCCCGGTATGATTGCAAACAAGGAAAAGATCACCAATGGTTTGCAAGGCCACTGATATGTGTGACGGTGCAGGAAGACTCAAACCTAGGAAAGTTGTACCGGGCTCCTGGCTGGAAGACATAGTCACCACTATGGGCCGCCCCGGCCTCATGGGTGTGGGCTCGCTACACCCAAATAGATCTATCACTCATGCCCCTCGGTCCTTATACGAGGATTAATGGTCCCAAGTATATGCCTACCTAATCACATGATCTATGGTTCTTTCCTAGGCTAACCATACCAATTGTATTTGTATGTAATCCTTTTGTAACATGTATTTCACCCCCGAAGTTAATAAACAAAACAGTTTAAAGAGAAAGGGGACATGAAGTCACTGTAGTGCGTCTTGTACCGGCAACTCAAACTCTGTCAGCTACACGACAACCTACAACGTACTAATGTCTATTAGACGAACGGGCCGTGCCTTGGCTTAGAGTTTAATGTTTTTGAGTTGCGTTTCTGGTGTCTCCGAATATTATTCCAAGTTATAATTATTTGTTAAAATAATAATTATTTTAACTTTAAATTATATTAAATTTTGGAATAATTGTTTAATCAATATTTTTGTATTAATACCTCACAAGTATTTTAACTCCGTATTTCCTTCCCAAGGATGGTTGTATTTATACACGTATTTTGTAGCTCCGAAATATTATATTTTTAAGTCCCACTTAGAAAATATATATAACTTATTTGTCAAAAATAATGTATTCCAAAATATATATATTTTTCCCAAAAAATAATATATATTTTCACTTCTTTAGTTTCCAAAATAATATTTACCAAAAATATATGTGTATGAGTATTTTCTGGAATATTTTATAAGTTACGTTTTTGCGTTGGGTTTCCCAATATCAAGCGTGTAACTTAAATATTTATTCCTTGTGATTTTTGGTATTATTTTGGAGTTGTAATTTCCATGGTATTGTTAAGTTATATTATTTTATCCTAAAATAATATAACTATTCCACAAATCATACAAGTATTCACACAAGTGTTTTAGTATAAAATATATATTCTAAATATATATTTATCCATTTTATTTGTAAAAATCAACCTCCGATACTTCGTATTTTTCTGACAAAACCTATGGCGAAGTTTATTTTGAAAAACAAAGTTAAAACATATTTGTAAACACTTGTTAGAAAATAATTTCTAAGTGTTGGAATTTGTAGAAAATTTCGCCATAGTTTCCTTTGTAAATGGAGGTGTCCATGCTAATAAGCATATCATTTTCTTTTCCAAAAACCATTCAAGCAATCAACAATCTTACTTACCAAGTGCAAAACTATTCCATTTAATATACAACATGAACTTGATGTTTTATAAAAACGCGTAGTAACTTGGTGAGGTGTTTAGTGGGTTTAGTTACCTTCCAAAATATGTTTACTTTTGTTAAAATCTCATTCTTGAAATCTTTAGATGTTCACAACTTGTGAACACAATTTACAAAAACATTTATTTACCACATCTTCTTGTTTTACTAGCATCCATATACTTATTTTATTTCCAAAAATAGTGTAAGTATATGTAAGAATCATGATCTTTCAAAAATCATCTTTTTGACTTTGTTTTTCTTGGAAAATCATACACAAGTCTTGGGTTCACAAGTTTACTAGTTCATTTGGTTTGTTACTTTGTAAGAAAATCATTTTTACTTTCAAGTTCATGTTAGTCTAGAAGATGATTATTTCAAGAGAGCACATAATCATCTCTAACTTGTTAAACCATGTTTTTAATCATACTCTAACAAGTTCCATATGATGATCAATCATCATATTACTAGTAATCAACATGCAAACATCATCATATTCAAAACAACATCATACTAGCATTATTTCATCATGTTTCATCTTATTTAAGCTTATGTTTCATGATTCAAGATTCAAGTCTTTTAGTGTTCTAGTTATTTTATCATAATAAATCTTTTAACCACTAAAATATGAAGTAAACAAGAGTGTATAAGGATCTTACAACTAGCTTAAAGCTAGGGAAGAACAAGGTTGAAAATGGAGTGGTTAATAGCACACAAGAGAGGTCCTTCAAGTTCCGAGCCCACCAAACCTTCTGATACACCTTTGAGCACCTTGTGATGGCCTTGGATAGGATGAGTGAAAATCGAAAATAATGGTGTGAGTGGGGAGGTGTTCGGCCGTAGCTTTATTTGTGAGGAAGAGGAAGCGTCGTTGTGAAAATTATGAATAAGATAATGGTTCTTATAATCTTCAATTGTTATTATCCAATGGTTTGCATGTCTTCACAAGTACCAACAAGATCCACCAAATCCCAATGTGAAGATTTAAGTGGGATTTAACTAGATATTGGAAGTTTTTAAAATCTTGGTGGGGCCATGCATCATGATCGTAAATCAGCCAGGGGGGGGGTAAATTGTAATTTAAATGGTAAGGTGGGTAATTAGTTAAGGGTTAAGATGTAAAAGTCTAGTGTCTAATATGTTTCATGCTTTATGTAATATGTTAGTGTGCTCGGGAACCATGACTAGCTCAGAAAAAGTGAGACAATGTTTTTAACAATATTTTGGTGTCCCGGGTAATGTCCGGTTGGTCGGTTAGATACCGTTCCTTTAAAGTGCTAAGTTATTCCGTATAGTGTCTTTTATGTAACCTTTTGTGACACTTTTAATTCCCGGCACTTAGGAAAGCATACAAGACCATTTTGCCATATTTTTGCACAATGCTAGCATGTTAAAATGCTTAATTTTGTTGTTAAATGCAGAATTCTGCACTTAGAGTGGGTTTTAGGCACTTTCCGGCACTTAAACTATCACCTAGTGACGCAGTTTTATGGTCCTTACTTCCCTACACTCCATACTAGTGTAGTACTTTGTCTCTAGCTCATACTGGGCCTCAAAACATTGTCTGTCTGTGTACTGGCACTGTCAGTATATTTCTGAGTTATCCGCCCACTGTGCTAACTGTGCTTTGTGCATCAAGTATGTCACTAAAGTTTGTTTGTAATAAATGGTGTGACAGTATGAAATGTGATGCACATGTATGTATGAAGCACAGTCATTAAGCATAAATTTAATATTAATTAATTGTACGAATACATGTAATCATGAGGGTTGTCACATTCTCCCCCTGTTAAGAAAATTTTGTCCTGAAATTTTAGTTCTGCTACTAGATGCAGGGTTCTTGGGGAATAAATGTGGGTATTTTTCCTTCATACGATCCTCACGCTCCCACGTGAATTCTGGGCCATGTCGTGCATTCCATCGAACCTTGGTGAGTTTTACACTACTCCGGCGTGTCTTGTTAACCTTCCAATCAGTAACCTCAACGGGTTCTTCAGTAAAGTGGAGTGTATCGTCAATATGAACTTCGTCGGCAGGAATGGCCACTGTCTCTTGAGTTTGACTCTTTTTCAGATTGGATACATGAAATGTATCATGAACGCCATTTAGTTCAGCAGGTAAATCCAACTTGTATGCTACAAGACCAACCCTTTTCAGGATTTTGAATGGTCCAATGTACCGCGGATTCAACTTCCCATGCTTCCCAAAGCGTGCCACACCCTTCTAGGGTGAAACCTTTAATAACACCATATCTCCCACCTCAAATTCCAGAGGTTTCCTTCTTCGGTCTGCATAACACTTTTGACGATCCCGAGCCGCTTTAATGCGTTCTCGGATCTGGAAAATCTTGTCTGTTGTCTCTTGAACCAAATCCGGACCAACTAACTGTCTATCACCCGCATCAGCCCAACAAGCCGGTGATCGACACTTGCGTCCATAGAGAGCTTCGAACGGTGCGGCTTGGATGCTTGCATGATAACTGTTATTGTATGAAAATTCAACCAATGGTAGGTGAGTGTCCCAACTTCCACCTAAATCCATTACGCAAGCTCGCAACTTGTCTTCCAACGTTTGAATCATTCGTTCGCTTTGTCCGTCTGTCCGTGGATGGAAGGCAGTACTCAGATTCAACTGAGAACCAAATGCTTCTTGGTAGGATTGCCAAATCCTTGACACGAAGCGTCCATCTCTATCAGAGATAATTGAGAGAGGCACTCCATGACGTGCAACAATCTCTCTCATGTATAGCTCAGCAAGTTTACTCGTGTTGTCTTTTTCCTTGATTGCCAAAAAGTGTGCAGATTTCGTTAAACGGTCTACAATTACCCAAATCGTATCATGGCCCTTGGGCGTCCTTGGTAATTTCGTTATAAAGTCCATCGAAATCTATTCCCTTCTCCATTGGGGTATCTCAGGTTGTTGCAGGAGACCTGAAGGCTTCTGGTATTCGGCCTTTACCTTGGCGCAACTTAAACATTTGCCAACATATATCGCAACGTCGCCTTTCATTCTCGGCCACCAATAGAAATCCTTTAGATCTTGGTATATTTTATCCGATCCAGGATGGATCGAGTATCGAGATTTATGAGCCTCATCAAAAATATCATTTCTCAAACCACAAAACAAGGGAACCCAAATTCGTTTCATGAAGCACAACGTTCCTTCCCCGTTTGGTACCAACTGCTTCTCCATCCCACGGAGATATTCATTCTCAATATTCCTTTCCTTAAGAGCTTCTCTCTGCGCGGCACGAATGCACAACGAGAGGTCCATCTGGATGATCATTTCCAAAGCCCTAACCCTTATGGGCTTGATCTTTTCCTCCCGACTTAAGGCATCGGCGACCACATTCGCCTTCCCTGGGTGATACTTGATCTCACAATCATAATCGTTCAATAGTTCAACCCAGCGTCTTTGTCTCATGTTAAGCTCTTTTTGATCAAAAATGTGATGCAGGCTTTGTGATCAGTAAAGATTGTGCACCGCGTGCCATATAAGTAATGTCGCCAGATTTTTAATGCAAACACCACCGCGCCTAATTCCAAATCATGCGTGGTATAATTTTTTCTCGTGGACCTTCAACTGGCGAGAAGCATATGCTATAACCTTCTGTCCCTGCATCAGCACGCAGCCTAAACCTTGACGCGAGGCGTCGCAATATACCACGAAGTCGTCCGTGCCTTCGGGTAGAGATAAGATTGGCACGGCACAAAGCTTGTTTTTCAACAGCTGGAATGCTTCTTCTTGCTTGTCTCCCCAATCAAACTTCTTGTCTTTCTGTGTGAGAGAGGTCAAAGGTTAAGCGATTTTCGAGAAATCCTCAATGAACCAGCGATAATATCCTGCCAAACCTAGGAACTGCCGAATCTCGGTTGGCGTCTTCGGAGTCTCCCAGTTCTTGATCGCCTCGATCTTTGTGGGATCCACATGAATTCCATTTCCATTAACCACATGACCAAGAAACTAGACTTCCCGTAACCAGAACTCGCACTACGAGAACTTAGCGTACAACTTCTCTTTCTTTAGCAGCTCTAGAATAGCTCTTAAGTGTTGCTCATGTTCCTCTTTCGTCTTTGAGTAGATCAAAATGTCATCAATAAACACAATCACAAACTTATCGAGGTACGGCTTACAAACTCTGTTCATCAAATCCATGAATACAGCTGGCGCGTTGGTCAAACCAAACGGCATAACCAGGAACTCGTAATGTCCATAGCGAGTCCTAAAAGCAGTTTTGGGAATACTTTCCTCTTGAATTCTTAACTGATGATAACCTGATCGTAGATCGATCTTTGAGTAAAAACTTGAACCTTGTAATTGATCGAACAGGTCATCGATCCTTGGCAAAGGATATCTATTCTTGATTGTCAACTTGTTCAGCTCCCGGTAGTCGATACACATGCGAAAACTACCATCTTTCTTTTTAACGAACAAAACTGGAGCTCCCCAAGGCGAGAAGCTTGGTCTGATAAATCCCTTGTCAAACAACTCCTGAAGTTGTGTTGACAACTCTTGCATCTCTGAAGGTGCAAGTCGATAAGGTGCCTTAGCTACAGGCGCGGCACCTGGAACTAAGTCAATGTGAAACTCGACTTGTCTTTGTGGCGGCAATCCTGGCAAGTCTTCTGGAAAGACTTCAGGATATTCCTTCACGATTGGAATGTCTTCTAACTTCGGCTCAGCAGCTTCTTTATAAACGAAGTGTGCCAAGAAGGTAACACATCCCTTCTTCAAACATTTTCTAGCCTTCAAACAGCTAATGATCCTTAGAGGCGTCTCGCGCTTCTCTCCGTGTACCACAATCGTTTCTCCATCTGCCATTGGGATGCGAATGGTCTTCTCGTGACATACAATCTCAGCTCTGTTACTTGACAACCAATCCATCCCTACTACCACATCGAAGCTTCTCAGCTCGACTGGCTGTAGATCTAGTGTAAACTCGTGTTCTCCCAGCTCTATTACGCATCCCCTGATGACTTCATTCGTTTCAACTAGCTTTCCATTAGCCAGTTCAGTTGAGTACGGAATGTCTAACTTACTAGCAGTTAACCCAAGCATACTTTTAAATTCTAGCGATACAAAACTATAGTCGGCACCAGTGTCAAATAGTACAGATGCAAAGCGTTGGTTAATAGGGAACGTACCAGTAACAACATTTGGATCTTGGCGCGCTTCCCTCGCACCGATGTTGAATACTCTTCCATGATCTTGCTTGAGTTTTGGGCATTCATGCTTGAAGTGCCCGACGTCTCCGCAGTTAAAACATCTTGGTCCTCGACCATTACCATTTCCAGTACCGCCTTGTGCGTTGTTTGCTCCCTGGTTACCAGCTTGATTATCATGGTTTCCATTACCTCCATTATTTCCTTGCGGGCAGTTTCCATTCCCATTACCCCCACGGTTGTTGTTACCAAAACCCCTTTGACCGCCACGGCCAGTACAAACCCAGCATGTTTCCTTTGAGTGGCCAACTCTTCCACAAGATTCACATTTCCCAGATCTGCATCGTCCCTCATGATGCAACTGACACGCGTTACACTTGGGCAGGGTGCCCATATAACCCTTTCCTTTGGCCTTGGCCGGTGCGCTCGTCTCGTCTTTCTTGTTTGAACTGCTGGTACCCTTCTTAAAGTTGGAGAACTTCCGTTTGTTCTCTCCCGAGGACTCCACATGAGTCTCCTTTTTCTTGGGCTCAGAGTTTGAAAACCTGTTTAACCTGATAGCTTCCTCGGTCAGTGACACGCTCAGGTCGATAGCTTCAGTAATTATTGCAGGCTTTGATGATGTGACCATACTCATAATCTGAGGTGCCAACCCCCAGATGAAACGCTCCACGCATTTGAATTCAGGAGTAACCATGTATGGTACCACATGAGACAGATTATGAAATCTTTGTACATACTCGACGATCTTTGGGCCGTCCATTTAAAGTTCCAAAATTCAGTTTGCAGCTTCTGAATCTCGGCCCTGGAGCAATACTTTTTACACATGAGCTCTTTCAGCTCGGTCCAAGTCAAATCGTAAGCTGCTGCCTCTCCTAGAGTTTGGACCTGGAGATTCCACCATGAAAGTGCTCCATCAGTGAACAATCCGAAAATGTAGGTAACTTGCTGTTCTGGTGCGCATTTACTAATCCTTATCACTGAGTCGGTCTTTTCCGTCCATCAAACATAAGCCACAGCACCCCCCGGTGCCGTCAAAGTTTAGCGGTTTACAGTCTAAAAATTGCTTGAAAGTACAGCCTGTACAAGCAACGTTATTCACAGGAAGTATTAGCAATTGCATATGGAATGTCCAATTGTAATGTAATGTGTCTCAAGCGACTTAAACATTACCATTTGGTGGGTTGTTCCTTGAGGTACCCCCGCTAGTTTCGGCGAGTGAGGCCTCGTAATCCGCTATTGCTTGGGAGATCCTTGCTTGCAGTTCGGCCTCAGTAGTGGGCAAACGGTTTTCCCTTCGTGGTGGCATCTTCTATAAGAAGATTGTATTGGTCAAGTCATAATATATATAATGAGTACGTAACACGCGCATGTAATAACATTCATCAACACACATAACATCCCATGTCATAACACAAAACAAATAATCCAACAACACATGTAATGAGAATATTGCGATTGAGCTATCATATAACAAGACCATAAATACAGTGTTTACAAGTTTCATAATTGTATCGTACATCAAAAGAGACTAAGGGTCACATCGCCCTTGTCTGAATCGTCTATAAACTACAACAACCAAAAATCAAATGTCAAAAGTCATAAGTCATCATGTGGTCTTCAAAATGTTATGCAGTCAGGCTCAATTGCTGAACTCTCATCAAAAGCATGATATCTGCAACAAACTAAAAACCTCAAGCCGATGGGGGAAGAGGAGGAGGAATGAAAAGCAAACGACGCAGATGCACTAAATCCTCCTTGAGGGCAAAAACAATACGCAACAAACAAGCAATCTGTTGCTCCATCGTCCGGAATCGGATGTGGAAATCCGGATAAGGAAATAGTGGAGCAGGTGGGACAGCAAACTGTGATGGACCAGCATTAGATGGAGGACGCGGGATCCTCTCGATCTCAGTGACTTTCCGACTCAACATATCATGCTGTAACTGCAAGGATAAAAGTATATCATCCCTCGAATACCCAACATGAAAAGGATGGTATGGATCTGACAAAGGCATGACGTTGGGCGAATACCACATAAATGGCTCGCCTGTGGGTGCAGAGGAAAAAGCAGTGTGTGCAGCAGGTGCAAATGGGGGCATAAACGGAAAGGATGCTGACACAGGTGGTATGTGATGTGCTGCTGACCAGAGGGTCCTTCCCCTGGACGGGGAGGAGGTATGTCCTGAAGAAAAGTGACGGGTAAATCCATGCGGTGAACGTCTGACACATGAGGGTGAAACTGTGGGACATCAAAGGGTACCTGAACAGGTGCAAAAGGGGGAGTAACTGGTCGAACAAAAGGAGGATAGTCATCGTCATCCTCAATCCACCAATTACGGGTGTGAGCATATCTAGGATCCACATGGGTGGCAAATGGAGCACGGTCAACAAACATAGGCATAGGGTCAGGCAGAGGTGCAACAACTGGGACATCAACAACTGGTGGTGCAATAACTGGGACATCAACAACTAGTGGGGCAATAACTGGAACATCAGCAGGGATAGGGTCATGCACCAATACAGGGTCGTGAATAAAAACGGGCTCTGGTGCTATCACAGGCTCTGGATCAGCGGGAGCAAGCTCATGATCAGCGGGTATATCAAGGTGCTGATCATCAGGAACAACAGGTGCCTCAACAGGCTGCTCCTCTGGGATAAACTCAACCTCATGGTCTGGATCGAAATCGTGTGGGAAGTCAGGGATGAACCCAAAACCCAGCTGCGGAATGGGCGCTGTAGACATCGCAGTGTCGGTATTAGTGTCAATGGGATAATGATGTAATCCCAGTGCATGAAAGGTAGATGATGAAACGGACTCAAACGAGTCGGGACCAGACGAATCGTGACCCGACTGGTCAGATAAAGCCTCCACAACGGGAGCCTCGACAGGAAAAACAATAGCATCAACAACTGGAACCTCATCCAAAGGGATAGCAACATCGTCATCAATCGGAGCCCCGCCATCCTGGTCATCCTTAGGGGGACCCTCGATGAACAGATCGATGTCGTCGTCCGATATATCATCGAGAGGCAAATCCTCCAAAGGAAATGCAGCGAGAGGAATAGGTGCAGGGATCTGAGCAAGAGGTAGATCCCCATCGAGAAAACCATCAGCTAAAGTTAAATCAACTCCGAAATCCGGTAAGGCGAAGGCCTGGAAGTCGTCGTCGTCACTGCTCGTAGTATCTAAAGTGTAAACCTCGCCCTCTGGAAGAATCTCGTCGTCTGACACTATAGCTATCGGGTCCAGTGTGTCTGACACTCCACTATCAGAGGATGATCACATGGTGTCTATAACACAACCACAAATATGCACATATATCAACATGTATCAAATAAGCATGTAAGTAATGACAATGTAAGCAAGTAATCATCCTAGTCTTCCCCAGACTATCCCACCCAGTCTCTCAGACTAACTCCCTGGTCTCTAAGACCAACTCCATAGTCTCTAAGACCAACTCCATGGTCTCTAAGTGTAACACCTCACAAAATCATGTCCAATATAGTATCGACACGTGTCATGAACTTTAAACGTGTAACGGATTGATTACAAGGGACTAAAGTTGACAAACGAAGAAAGTATATGTATATAAGGATACAAAGTGTCAACATTTGATAATTTTGCCTTTCAACAACCCTACATGATGTTTATACCCAAAAACGAATGTATCATGAAGTGTGTGAAACCGTTTGTGGAAGAAAGTGAAAGTTTACAAGGCGCGAGGGTTAAATGTGTCAACATGTTTAAGTTATACCTCTGAGTGACATTTTAGCAAACCCGGAGCCTTGTAACAATTAGTTATACTCCCAAGAATAAGTGGTAAAAATTTCACAAGGTTTCGATATCGTATGAGAAAGATATGCTAACTTCCGTAATTAAGGGGTAAAAAGCATCAACAAGGCAAAACTTGTGTTTTCGGTTATCGTTTAACGAAACTGAACCTAATGATGATTGGTTATATCTCATGGATCATAGAAATATAAATTTCATGGGTTAAAAGTGCTTAAAATGGAAGAAATTATGCATTTGAAGGTCCAGGGGGTGAAAGTGTCACTTTTTGAAACATATTGCTGGTCCCCCTACCTGCTGGCGTCGCGCCAGCACTGAAGCACATCTCCGTGGCACGGCGCCACGGACTACCAGATCAGCAAACTCTTCCTTAACGTGGCAGCTTGCATATGTGCTCGAATCCGCGAGTTTGCCACCCTCTAGCTCCTTGAAACACGTCCCATAACACTTGTATTCATCCCTGGAGATGCCCTAACACTTGTATCCATCTCCTTGACCCTCCATGGCTATATATAGGACCAATTGTTGCAACTTATGAACTCACTTTTGAGCACTTCACTTGGAAAGCTTCCAAACACTTGTTCTGAAGATTTCTGGAGCTCAAGAGCACTACCCAAGGATTCTTAGTCGTGTATAGGACTTCAGTAAGTGTCCTTAACCTTCCTTAATTCAGTTTTACTTAGTTAATTAGCCTAAAGTCAAACCGTCATAATTAAGGTTTGACTTCGTGATTAATTAAAACTTTTCCAGTCAAATCTCGATTTAAAAGTAGCTTTGAGTTGGTAATTATGTGGGTAATAAACCCTTAAAAGGGCACCCTCTGATTCCCACTATAACTAGGTCAATTGTCGGGTCAAAGTTAATTTTAAAAAGTCAACAGAAAGCTAATTTTTGCATAAACCCATAATTAACAATGTAGAAGCTATGAAACCTGTTTTATCACTTGTATAACTTGGTAATTAATGTAAGAATATGTCTAGGCATGTTCAACCCGACAATTTTCAGTTTAAGCTCGGTTCGGAGCCGAAAGTCGCATAAGTGGACTTTTGCTTTTACTTTCAGTTCTGACCCATTAGAGCATATTTTAGAAATCTTAGAGCTTTAATAGGACCATGTTACATGTTAGTATAACCCTCTGTGATTATACAACTTGGTTCATTAGTTATTCGATTCATGTACATGTTTCCGTTATATGCCTAAATGTTGACTATTATGCCCTTTTGACCTTAAAACAAGAATTTTGAAAATGTGAGAGGACAATAATCTTTATTACTGATATATAAACATGTCCCTAAATTTTCACATCAGTTGGAGGTCTAGATTAAGAGTTATGCTTAATAGCGTAATTAGAAAGCTTTTTAATAATTAAACGACGTAATTAGCATATAACCTAACTAAACCCAAATTTTGTTACCAAACTTTTTACCCATTGATGTAAAATAATATTTTGGGATTTTTGAAGATTTTTATTTATTTTTAGGCTGAGCATAACATATGGTTATAGCTTTAATTCGGTAATTGTCAATTTTGCCATTTTGGCCTATAAAATGAGTTTTACATATTATTTTGATACCAAACCTTTTGCTACTGATTTGTTATGATAAATAAAACATTTTAATCTTTCTGGAATGATAAAACTATCAGCTTTTCATATAAAACCCGGAAATCGCTTGAAATCGCCTTTTTACGCGTTTTTAACGCATAGTATAAGTTAAAACTATTTTTAACATATAAGGTTTGATACCTAATGATATTTTAAGTAAATTTATATATTTTAACAGTAAAGAAAAGTTTTTAAACTCAGATTCCCTATTTTGACCTTTAAAGCCTATGTGAAATAACCAAAATGCCCCTACGGTGCATAGTTTGATTATAAAAGGTAAAATTCATATATATAACATACCCTACTGTTATGCTTTATAAAAATAAGAATTTTTACTGATTATATCAGACCTGAAACTCAGATTTATATTTAAACTCTCTTATAACCTTTAAAATGACCAAAATACCCCTACGGGGCATAAATTGGTTTTAAATTCGTTTTGGGCATAATGGAAGGTATCCTACTGATATCACAACATATTAAAGACATATTAACTTAGAAAACCTGTTCATGACTCATGTGGTTACCCGTTACGCACTTTTCGCGTTCAGATCGTCTTATGTAACTAGTTTGCATAAATTAGCCGAAACGGGTCAAACCTTATCACTTCTATCTCAAAATCCAGAATGTGTTTAGTTTATCCATACTAAACAAGTATACAAGTTTGTCGGTTCTAAACCACATTCTAATCCGGTCTTCGCATAATCATGCGTTTTGAACCGTATTTTTTTTAAAACTAACCGGTCTAAGTTTAGGTTTAATTAAAGACCCGTTAGGAATCTAATAGGTTATTAAAAACCTTCGTTCCAGATTTAGGAGCCCAGTAAAAGCTATCTGTACTTGCTGATTTGAAATACGGCTGGGATTGAATTTATAATTTAGCTCAGGTAAATACTTTTAACTTATTTTCCCTTATACGGGCTTGGGATACGGTATATAAAATACCGCTTGGTGGGGCATTGAATCTTTAATCGTATGAAGGTTAAATTATTGAAATGACCCGTTTAAATTGTTTTGTTTGCTTAAAGCCTTTGGGGGGTTAATGACGATGTCCCGGATATCCTTGGCATCATTTTAAGAAATGGCCACGACCTAAGCACGGGGTATAGGCGTACACCCGACAGTGTATATATAAATAATAAGGTATAACCGCCGGTTTCGGGAATAACTCGTCGCGGGACTATATCATGTGGTGTGTCTATTAATCTTTAACCCGGTGTAAATCCGGGCTACTGAACGTATAACGAACATGTAATTCTTTTACAAGTTTATATATAAATAATTATCCCAAGTTATAAAAAGTTTTGTGCCATGTGCATACAAATCAATTTTCTTAAACGTTTTCAAAATGAGTCAGTTAAATTGTATTTACCAGTGTAAACTGACGTATTTTCCCAAAAAGGCTAAGTGCAGGTACTAATCGGAATTGGCTGGCCTCTCCTAGCATCAAATAAAAGTCTCGCAAGCTTAGATGCCTTAAAGTCTGTTGAACAAAGTTTCTTTTTTTATCTTTTGATCCGCCTGTGGATCTTTCACAACCGTATTTGTAATACTTGATATTACTCTTTATCGGATTGTAATATATTTTATCTTTTGCTTCTGCTGTGCATTTAAACTGTGATTATTGACTATGATGATATCAACTACGTCACGATACTCCCCACCGGGCCCACCGGTAATACGTGGAAATATCGGGGTGTGACAGGTTGGTATCAGAGCCAACATTGAGTGAATTAAACACAAGCCTTTTGTGTTTAATCTCAATGACACAATAGCACAGTCCTTGACCTTCTGAGTCTAGACTTAACATAGGAATACTCTCATCTCTATTCGGAGAATTATTGCTTTCAATTTTATATATGTCGCCAAGCAAAGAAGCTGTAATGGAAATTCTCCACATCCGGAGCCTTGTAATGCCGAGCTTCGTACCGCGGCTAGGATGAAACGTGCATCCAAGGAGAAGACATTCAGAAATAAAGTGAAGAAGAAAACTCCTTTTGCTGAAATTCGTTTCCTTAATAGTCCTTATAAGGACATATTTATCTTCTAGTCCCTTCATGGACAATATTATTTTTTTCAAAGTCCCGTTTAGGGCAATTCTGTAAATTGTTCTACCTAAATTTCATTTATATTTTTTTATATGAATATAATATATGAAATAAATTAAAATAACATTCCTTTTATAAGATCTACCATTATAATAAAATGACAAAATCTAAAAAGGACAAGACCTAGCCCATGTGTCATTTTAAGACAGGGCTAAGATGGTAGTTCCTCAATTAGATTCAGATCCTTATTAACATCTCGATCTAGGATTGTTCTGCGTTAAATATTAAAAAGAATCTTAAAGGTAAAACCTAGCCACATGTCATTTTAGACATGACCAAGATGGTAAAACCTATTCAAAAGATTCAAATCCTTGTTAACATTCCTGGCAAATGTGATTCAATCACATAAATCATCCTTATACTGGATTCTCCCAAAATCCATTCTTATTTGGTGAATTAAGCATCCATTAGGGATGTATTGCTTACGGGCCATATTCATTGTCATATAAGACAAAAGACAGTCGTAGCCTACAACTCCCTGTCAAGAAAAGGCATGAACAACGTTCAAGCCTAAATACCTTGATTCTACAAAATCATGGTTTATAATTTAAAGTTGCCCTTGTGACATGGCCTTTTGTGCCATAGTTATATTTTAATTAAGTTTAGGATAATTATAATGAAAATCCTGAATAAAATATATGAAATAAATCAAAATATCATTCCTTTTCTGCCAGTATACATACTAAAAAGAATCTTAAAAGGTATAACCTAGCTTGAATGTCATTAAAGACCTGGCTATGATGGTAAAACCTGTTTAAAGGAGATTCAGATCCTTGTTAACATCTGAAAACATGTTAACACTCCCGACAACAGTGATGCGATAAAATCACACTTGTCATCTTTATATTAGGAATTTTCCAAACCCCTTATTTAGCGTAAATGATCAAGAGGAATCATGGCTAATAAACGTCGAACATGATGAATACATCAAAACATCCATTGGGATGAATACCTTCGGGCAAAGATGTATACATGAAAAAGATAGTTTTATTTCATAACTTCTTGTCAAGACAATGAACTATGAAATTTTCCGATCCAAAGGAATCATCGATTATGTTTCAAAATTTCCCTAGTGACAAGGCATCTATGCCATCAAAAAAGCCCTTTGGAACAAGCCTTTGTGCTATATATAAAATGTCAGTACGACATTGACAGTCGTGACTTATGTCCCCTGTCTAATAAATATGAAGGAATATATTCCGTTTAAACGCCAAAGATGGTTTATTTAAAAACCTAGGCAAAACATAATCAAATATATTAAATACTATCTGTTGGCCTATATGGTTTATTTGCACCATGGCTATTTAATCATCAAATTCGACAATTCACTATATAATTAAACAAATTATTACTACTTGGTTTGTAGCCTTCAAAGCTTCACCATGGCTGACTCATCTGAAGCTCACAATCATCCAGTTGATCAGAATGATAATGCAAGACTGAACTTAATGGGCACCGAGTTACAGGCTATGTTGGATACAGCCGTAAACAAAGCCGTGGACCGAGTATTAAAGGATCATAAGCGAAAGTGTGATAATATCCCAAGTAAATGTTACAAAAAGGGTAAGACCAGTTCAAACTATGACCAGTCCAAGCCAAAGGAGGCAAAACCCAAATGTAAAACCTGCGGGAAGAAGCACTTCGGAAAATGTTTCTCTGAACAGACCAGGGGATGTGTCATCTGTAAAGAGATGGATCACAAGACCCATGAATGTAAGGACTTGAAGGACGCCACATGCTATGGTTGTGGCGAGAAGGGGCACATAAAGAACCGCTGCCCAAAGAAGGCAACTAAAGGGAAATGCACTTTGGAGTCACAAGCTAGGCCTTGTGGGATTTGTAATAAGGAAGGGCACAAGACCTTGGAGTGCCAAGACATAAAGGACATAACCTGCTATGGTTGCAATGAAACAGGGCACATCAAGACAAATTGCCCAAATAAAACCAAGAAGCCTGGGGAGGCTAAGAAGACCAATGCTGGAAGCTCTCAAATGGATGCTCAAGAGGCTATTCAGGATGACAATGTCACAACAGGTACTTTCTTTATCAATAACGCTCATGCTAGAGTATTATTTGATTCAGGATCAGGTAAGTCTTTCGTAGACAATATATTTTGTAAATCATTAAATCTGCCTATTAAAACTCTAAGCGTTAAGTATAAAGAAGAATTGGCCGATATGTTTTATATCCATTAGGAATCATTCTTTTCCGCTGTCCTTGTTTCCATTAAAATAAGAGGGACTCGATATAGTGATAGGAATGAATTGGTCGCCCAAAAAATCAAGCCCATATTATGTGTGATAAGAAGCAAGTAGTTATCAAGACTCCTTATGGTGAGCCTTTGACAATTCAAGGAGACACTGGGTATGGATTGCCTAAGCACTTGTTGAATATGGTATTTAATACCAAAGATTCATGCATGGAAAACTCAGAAGAGACAAACAACAGTCGCGATGCTGGAGATGAGACAAATGTTAATGGTGCATCCAATGTGAACCTCAATGTTAATGGAGTTAATCTCCAAAACTGTAATTAACGCAGCTATTAGAAATGCTATGAGAAAAGTCGTGAAAGGGTTCAAGAAGCCAGATGATGCTCGCTCTAAAACACATGTCGCTGTTCATGAGAAGAGCTTTATTCATACTTCAAATGCGAAGAATAACCCAAACAAAATCATATGTGGCAAGGAGCCCATTCCTTTTTGGATATACTTAAAGGTACTTCGTCTCTTGGAAGTCAAGAGACTTCAATAGTAAAAAGGGGCCATCGATTGCAGGAAATTGTTGAATGAAGTAGAAACCAATATGTGTATCAGCGGTTATGCTGGAAAGGACACGGTGAGGTATACATCTCAGTCATTCGATGGCAATACCCTTGATTAGAGAGGACATTAATGAAGTCCACAAGAAAGATCCTCTTATACATTATGGGATGATCCAAGTTTTAAGGACCTTATTAGAAAAACCTATTATCCACTTCGCGAAATGGAAAAAGATGGAATAAAATTTTTATGACTCTCACCATAAAAGTTCTAGACTGTCGACAATATGTTACAAATTTTAATTCATTGGCTGAGATAGTGCCCTATTCCAATTACCCAAAATCTAAGCTTAATGCAATAATTATTGGTGGTTAGTAGCGGCAATAAAAGGGCACATTAAGGTTTCAAAGCCTGCTCATTATAAATCCATTATGGATCTACCTCAGCTACTCACATTATATAGATTAAGAAATAACCAGTCAAAGCTGAGACTGCCCTAAAATTTGTCAAAGATTTTTTAGCTAAGCTTAAAAGGATTAAAAATGGAGGCGTTTAACCCTCCTGATGAATGATTAGAGGCAGTTCACATTAATAATAACATCAGATAAATCCCTTATTGTGATTTTATTGCTAAGAGTTACGTTTGGGTTCAGGTGCTGCTAAGTCTCTCATAAGATCATAAGCTTAGCAAACTTTTAGAAATTTTCCCGTAAGAACCCCAGATATTAAGTGTAAGATAAAACTTACAGGCGAAATCATAAGAACCATTTCTTCTGTTTCTGTCAGAAACCTTCAGTCGTAGAACTTTAGAAGTATCCTCTCTCTAGAGGAAGTGCGTCAGCATATATAGTTGATATCTCCTTAATCACTATCGATTACGAACACCAGATGGTATGATAAAAGCGCCATATGAGGATTGGTGTATCTTAATATGTTCCATACATTGCTTCCATGCCTGATCAGTATGGAGGTTTAATGCATGGGACCACAAAGATATTCCGATGGTCATATGACACTAAAGTCAGCTAATGGTATTCAAAGAAGATATCCAGAATGGAATTGTCCAAGTAAAGGTCTTCGATTAAGAAATTCGTGGACTCGTAACATAAATGTGTCACTCATTTGACACAAGCAAGGATGGATGAACTGGAGCCTGAGATTTGGAAAATCTCTGTAACCTCCTCGTGTCTTGATTATCTTCTCCAAAGATTACCATGTTTACCTTCTGAGAGGCAAGTAGAGTTAAGACTAACATCCCGCTTAGGGCTGCGGTGTTATGAAACCCCCAGGAGAATTATTACCAGCATTATTGAAGAATCAAATACTAATTAAGTGAGTTTTAAGTTAGAGGTTCTTAAAGCCTATTTCGTAACTCTAAGAGTTCAGTTATTATTGATTAGAAAGACGGTTCATTATGCGAATGCTTTATTTACCGCAACCCTATTTAAACAACAAATAAGAATCGCTATCAGCTACCCATGATCGTCGACTAGTTCGACTCACTGTAAGGATTAGCCATTCCTTAAGGTTGGGTTTAAGGAGTAGTTGGAATAACCACCTCACCTTAAATAAGTTTTTCTAAAATAGCCAATACATAAGTATCAAGGTTGCTCCTTTGGAGACCCTGTATAGATGAAATATCAAAACGTCCGTTTAATGGATGGGACTTTGGGAAGTCCAATTACCAGGATCTGAAAGTTGCCTTGGAAACAACGAATAAGATCATTCGATTTCGTAATCATCTAAAAGTTTCCAGTAATCGGCAGAAAATTAAGGATTGATGAAAGTCGCAACCCTCCTAAGTCCTTAGTAAGGAATAAGGTTCAATCGTAGGTATCGCCCTAAGAAGGGTGTGCTAAATCTTAATTGATCAGGGTAAGTTAAGCCCTGGATATATAGGAACATTCGGGGAAATCGAATACAACAAGGGTCTATAGTTTATAAGCTAAAACCTATATAAGGAGCTTAGTGGAGCTCGCAATGTGACCCACACTAGTGATTTAAAGAAATGTTTCGCCGATAAGTCGAGACGCATTATCACATAACGATATGCAGATTTATGATGTGATAAGAAACCTGTATCGATTAAGGATTGACAGGTTAAGAAACACACAGCTCTGATAAGTTAGCTCAGTTGTACGTGGATGAGATTGTATCTCTCCACGGGGTGCCAGTGTCTATTATCTCTGATAGGAATACAAGGTATACATCCTATTTCTGGAAAAGCTTTTAGCAATCCTTAGGCACCCGACTAAACCTCAGCACTGCATATCATCCGCAAAAAGGATGGTCAAAGCAAGCGAACAATTCAAACAATGGAAGATATGTTAAGAGCTTGTGTTATTGATCTAGGTGGAAGTTGGGTTAATCATCTTCCATTGATCAAATTTTCATATAATAATAGTTATCATTCCAGTATTCAAGCTGCACCATTCGAAGCCTTGTATGGAAAGAAGTGCAGAACGCCCGTTTGCCGGGCAGAAGTTAGAGATGTCCAGCTAACAGGACCGGATATAGTCCTGGAGATGACAGACAATATTATACAGATAAGAGATCGTCTCAAAACTGCCAGAGAAAGGCAGAAAAGCTACGCAGATAAAAGGCGTAAACCTCTAAAGTTCGAGGTTGGTGACAAAGTGTTACTGAAAGTATCACCCTGGAAAGGGGTAATGCGGTTTGGCAAGAAAGGCAAGTTAAGCCCAAGATATATAGGACCATTCGAGATCATCGAATGTGTCGGAGCAGTGACTTATAAGTTAAAATTTCCTGAAGAGCTCAGTAGTATTCATAATGTATTCCACATCTACAATCTGAAGAAATGTCTAGCTGATGAGTCACTAGTCATACCACATACGAATGTGCACATAGATGAGAGCCTGAAATTTGTTGAAAAACCTTTGTCGATCGAGGATCGACAGGTTAAGAAGCTTCGAAGGAAGCATGTACCGATTGTAAAGGTTAAATGGGATGCCCGTAGAGGTCCCGAGTATACGTGGGAGGTACAGTCCACAATGAAAGAGAAGTACCCTCATTTATTTCAGTAAATCTCGAGGTCGAGATTTCTTTTAAGGGGGTGAGGATGTAACACCTCGCAAAATCATGTTCAATATAGTATCGACACGTGTCATGAACTTTAAACGTGTAACGGATTGATTACAAGGGACTAAAGTTGACAAACGAAGAAAGTATATGTATATAAGGATACAAAGTGTCAACATTTGATAATTATGCCTTTCAACAACCCTACATGATGTTTATACCCAAAAACGAATGTATCATGAAGTGTGTGAAACTGTTTGTGGAAGAAAGTGAAAGTTTACAAGACGCGAGGGTTAAATGTGTCAACATGTTTAAGTTATACCTCTGAGTAACCTTTTAACGAACTCGGAGCCTTGTAATGATTAATTATACTCCCAAGAATAAGTGGTAAAAATTTCACAAGGTTTCGATATCGTATGAGAAAGATACGCTAACTTCCGTAATTAAGGGGTTAAAAGCATCAACAAGGCAAAACTTGTGTTTTCGGTTATCTTTTAACGAAACTGAACCTAAATACTATTGGTTATATCTCATGGATCATAGAAATATAAATTTCATGGGTTAAAAGTGCTTAAAATGGAAGAAATTACGCATTTGAAGGTCCAGGGGGTGAAAGTGTCACTTTTTGAAACATATTGCTGGTCCCCCTACCTGCTGGCGTTGCGCCAGCACTGAAGCACATCTCCGTGGCGCGGTGCCACAGACTACCAGATCAGCAAACTCTTACTTTACGTGGCAGCTTGCATGTGTGCTCGAATCCGCGAGTTTGCCACCCTCTAGCTCCTTGAAACACGTCCCAAAACACTTGTATTCACCCCTGGAGATGCCCTAACACTTGTATCCATCTCCATGACCCTCCATGGCTATATATAGGACCAATTGTTGCAACTTATGAACTCACTTTTGAGCACTTCACTTGGAAAGTTTCCAAACACTTGTTCTGAAGATTTCTGGAGCTCAAGAGCACTACCCAAGGATTCTTAGTCGTGCATAGGACTTCAGTAAGTGTCCTTAACCTTCCTTAATTCAATTTTACTTAGTTAATTAGCCTAAAGTCAAACCGTCGTAATTAAGGTTTGACTTCGTGATTAATTAATTTTTTTCCAGTCAAATCTCGATTTAAAAGTAGCTTTGAGTTGGTAAATTATGTGGGTAATAAACCCTTAAAAGGGCACCCTCTGATTCGCACTCTAACTAGGTCAATTGTCGGGTCAAAGTTAATTTTAAAAAGTCAACAGAAAGCTAATTTTCACATAAACCCATAATTAACAATGAAGAAGCTATGAAACCTATTTTATCACTTGTATAACTTGGTTATTAATGTAAGAACATGTCTAGGCATGTTCAACCCGACAATTTTCAGTTTAAGCTTGGTTCGGAGCCAAAAGTCGCATAAGTGGACTTTGCTTTGACTTTCAGTTCTGACCCATTAGAGCATATTTTAGAAATCTTAGAGCTTTAAATAGGACCAGGTTACATGTTAGTATAACCATATGTGATTATACAAATTGGTTCATTAGTTATTCGATTCATGTACACGTTTCCGTTATATGACTAAATATTGACTATTAAGCCCTTTTGACCTTAAAACAAGAATTTTGAAAATGTGAGAGGATAATAATCTGTATTACTGATATATAAACATGTCCCTAAATTTTCACATCAGTTGGAGGTCTAGATTAAGAGTTATGCTCAATAGCGTAATTAGAAAGCTTTTTAATAATTAAACGGCGTAATTAGCATATAACCTATCTAAACCCAGATTTTGTTACCAAACTTTTTACCCACTGATGTAAAATAATATTTTGGGGTTTTTGAAGATTTTTATTTATTTTTAGGCTAAGCATAACATAGGGTTATAGCTTTAATTCGATAATTGTCGATTTTGCCCTTTTGGCCTATAAAATGAGTTATATATTTTATTTTGATACCAAACCTTTTGCTACTGATTTTTTATGATAAATAAAACATTTTAATCTTTCTGGAATGATAAAAATATCAGCTTTTCATATAAAACCCGAAAATCGCTTGAAATCGCCTTTTTACGCGTTTTTAACGCATAGTATAAGTTAAAACTATTTTTAACATATAAGGTTTGATACCTGCTGATGTTTTAAGTAAATTTATATATTTTAACAGTAAAGAAAAATTTTCAAACTCATATTCCCTATTTTGACCTTTAAAGCCTATGTGAAATTACCAAAATGCACATACGGTGCATAGTTTGATTATAAAAGGTAAAATTCATATATATAAAATACCCTACTGTTATGATTTATAAAAATAAGTATTTCTACTGATTATATCACACCTGAAACTCAGATTTATATTTAAACTCTCTTATAACCTTTAAAATGACCAAAATACCCCTACGGGGCATAAATTGGTTTTAAATTCGTTTTGGGCATAATGGAAGGTATCCTAATGATATCACAACATATTAAAGGCATATTAACTTAGGAAACCTGTTCATGACTCATGTGGTTACCCGTTACGCACTTTTCGCGTTCGGATCAGCTTTTGTAACTAGTTTGCATAAATTAGCCGAAACGGGTCTAACCTTATCATTTCTATCTCAAAATCCAGAATGTGTTTAGTTTACCCATACTAAACAAGTATACAAGCTTGTCGGGTCTAAACCACATTCTAATCCGGTCTTCGCATAATCATGCGTTTTGAACCGTATTTTTTTTTAAACTAACCGGTCTAAGTTTAGGCTTAATTAAAGACCCGTTAGGAATCTAATAGGTTATTAAAAACCTTCGTTCCAGATTTAGGAGCCTAGTAAAAGCTATATGTACTTGCTGATTTGAAATACGGCTGGGGTTGAATTTATATTTAGCTCAGGTAAATACTTTTAACTTATTTTCCCTTATACGGGCTTGGGATACGGTATATAAAATACCGCTTGGTCGGGCATTGAATCTTTAATCGTATGAAGGTTAAATTATTGAAATGACCCGTTTAAATTGTTTTGCTTGCTTAAAGCCTTTGGGGGGTTAATGACCATGTCCCGGATATCCTTGGCATCATTTTAAGAAATGGCCACGACCTAAGCACGGGGTATAGGCGTACACCCGACAGTGTATATATAAATAATAAGGTATAACCGCCGGTTTCCGGAATAACTCGCCGCTGGACCATATCATGTGGTGTGTCTATTAATCTTTAACCCAGTGTAAATCCGGGCTACTGAACGTATAACGAACATGTAATTCTTTTACAAGTTTATATATAAATAATTATCCCAAGTTATAAAAAGTTTTGTGCCATGTGCATACAAATCAATTTTCTTAAACGCTTTCAAAATGAGTCAGTTAAATTGTATTTACCAGTGTAAACTGACGTATTTTCCCAAAAAGGCTAAGTGCAGGTACTAATCGGAATAGGCTGGCCTCTCCTAGCATCAAATAAAAGTCTCGCAAGCTTAGATGCCTTAAAGTCTGTTGAACAAATTTTCTTTTTTTAATCTTTTGATCTGCCTGTGGATCTTTCACAACCGTATTTGTAATACTTGATATTACTCTTTATCGGATTGTAATATATTTTATCTTTTGCTTCTGTTGTGTATTTAAACTGTGATTATTGACTATGATGATATCAACTACGTCACGATACTCCCCACCGGGCCCACCGGTAATACGTGGAAATATCGGGGTGTGACACTAAGACCAACTCGCTGGTCTCTAAGACCAAATCCCTGGTCTCTAAGACCAACTCCCCCAGTCTCTAAGACTAAATCCCTGGTCTCTAAGACCAAACCTCCCAGTCTCTAAGACTAAACCTCCCCAATCTTGAACCCCTCAGTCTCTAAGACTGAACCTCCCCAGCCTCTAAGGCTGAACTCCCTCAGTCTCTAAGACTGAATTATAAACATAAATTTTGAAAGGTGTATTTGTGCCTTTTTGTTTGTAAAAATGTTTGTTCCCTGGATCTGGACGTTTAGTGTATGGAATGTAAAAATGTTTGAAAATGTTTTCGTGAGAGCCCTGACGATCATAGTCTAGACTCGAGAAAGAATCCTAGTTCGCTATGATCGAGGCTCTGATACCAAGCTGTCACACCCTGTCTTTTGCGGAAGCGTGGTTAGTTTGGTGTGACCTCTTAATACCATAGCAACAATCATAACAATGCCATATGATAAAAACACGAGATGTTCATCCATTAATATAGTTTAGAAATACCATAACATGCTTGTCTTAAAACATCAACCCCTAAATAAGTTACAAACCATGATTTGTTTAAAACGAGTTCATAAGACTCAACAAAAGACTTTAAATAAAACGAGGTTTAGAGACATGTAACCTGTCCAGGAAGAGGTTACACCTCCCAAACCCTACAACCCTAGATGACACCTTTATTCAAACGCAGCTTGAAACACATGCATACCCTTCCAGATCCACTAGTTTCCTGAAATACATGTAGTTTGAAAAATCAACAAAAGTTGAGCGAGTTCATGTGTATGTGAGTATGTATAATCCTTTGTAAACAGTGAATCTATGTATGTCCCGATATGATTGCAAACAAGGAAAAGGTCACCAATGGTTTGCAAGGCCACTGATATGTGTGACGGTGCAGGAAGACTCAAACCTAGCAAAGTTGTACCGAGCTCCCGGCTGGAAGACATAGTCACCACTATGGGCCGCCCCGGCCTCATGGGTGTGGGCTCGCTACACCCAAATAGATCTATCACTCATGCCCCTCGGTCCTTATACGAGGATTAATGGTCCCAAGTATCCGCCTACACAATCACATGATCTATGGTTCTTTCCTAGGCTAACCATACCAATTGTATTTGTATGTAATCCTTTTGTAACATGTATTTCACCCCCCGAAGTTAATAAACAAAACAGTTTAAAGAGAAGGGGGACATGAACTCACTCTAGTGCGTCTTGTACCGGCAACTCAAACTCTGTCAGCTACACGACAACCTACAACGTACTAATGTCTATTAGACGAACGGGTCGTGCCTTAGCTTAGAGTTTAATGTTTTTTAGTTGCGTTTCTGGTGTCTCCGAATATTATTCCAAGTTATAATTATTTGTTAAAATAATAATTATTTTAACTTTAAATTATATTAAATTTTGGAATAATTGTTTAATCAATATTTTTGTATTAATACCTCACAAGTATTTTAACTCCGTATTTCCTTCCCAAGGATGGGGGTATTTATACACGTATTTTGTAGCTCCGAAATATTATATTTTTAAGTCCCACTTAGAAAATATATATAACTTATTTGTCAAAAATAATGTATTCCAAAATATATATATTTTTTCCCCAAAAATAATATATATTTTCACTTCTTTAGTTTCCAAAATAATATTTACCAAAAATATATGTGTATGAGTATTTTCTGGAATATTTTATAAGTTACGTTTTTACGTTCGGTTTCCCAATATCAAACGTGTAACTTAAATATTTATTCCTTGTGATTTTTGGTATTATTTTTGAGTTGTAATTTCCATGGTATTGTTAAGTTATATTATTTTATCCTAAAATAATATAACTATTTCACAAATCATACAAGTATTCACACAACTGTTTTAGTATAAAATATATATTCTAAATATATATTTATCTATTTTATTTGTAAAAATCAACCTCCGATACTTCGTATTTTTGTGACAAGCCCTATGGCGAAGTTTATTTTGAAAAACAAAGTTAAAACATATTTGTAAACACTTTTTAGAAAATAATTTCTAAGTGTTGGAATTTTTAGAAAATTTCGTCATAGTTTCCTTTGTAAATGGAGGTGTCCATGCTAATAAGCATATCATTTTGTTTTCCAAAAACCATTCAAGCAACCAACAATCTTACTTACCAAGTGCGAAACTATTCCATTTAATATACAACATGAACTTGATGTTTTATAAAAACGCGTAGTAACTTGGTGAGGTGTTTGGTGGGTTTATTTACCTTCCAAAATATGTTTACTTTTGTTAAAATCTCATTCTCGAAATCTTTAGATGTTCACAACTTGTGAACACATTTTACAAAAACATTTATTTACCACATCTTCTTGTTTTACTTGCATCCATATACTTATTTTATTTCCAAAAATAGTGTAAGTATATGTAAGAATCATGATCTTTCAAAAATCATCTTTTTGACTTGGTTTTTCTTGGAAAATCATACACAAGTCTTGGGTTCACAAGTTTACTAGTTCATTTGGTTTGTTACTTTGTAAGAAAATCATTTTTACTTTCAAGTTCATGTTAGTCTAGAAGATGATTATTTCAAGGGAGCACATAATCATCTCTAACTTGTTAAACCATGTTTTTAATCATACTCTAACAAGTTCCATATGATGATCAATCATCATATTCAAAACAACATCATACTAGCATTATTTCATCATGTTTCATCATGTTTCATCTTATTTAAGCTTATGTTTCATGATTCAAGATTTAAGTCTTTTAGTGTTCTAGTTATTTTATCATAATAAATCTTTTAACCACTAAACTATGAAGTAAACAAGAGTGTATAAGGATCTTACAACTAGCTTAAAGCTAGGGAAGAACAAGGTTGAAAATGGAGTGGTTAATAGCACACAAGAGAGGTCCTTCAAGTTCCGAGCCCACCAAACCTTCTAATACACCTTTGAGCACCTTGTGATGGCCTTGGATAGGATGAGTGAAAATCAAAAATAATGGTGTGAGTGGGGAGGTGTTCGGCCGTAGCTTTATTTGTGAGGAAGAGGAAGTGTTGTTGTGAAAAATTATGAATAAGATAATGGTTCTTATAATCTTCAATTGTTATTATCCAATGGTTTGCATGTCTTCACAAGTACCAACAAGATCCACCAAATCCCAATGTGAAGATTTAAGTGGGATTTAACTAGATATTAGAAGTTTTTAAAATCTTGGTGGGGCCATGCATCATGACCGTAAATCAGCCAGAGGGGGGTAAATTGTAATTTAAATTTAAATGGTAAGGTGGGTAATTAGTTAAGGGTTAAGATGTAAAAGTCTAGTGTCTAATATGTTTCATGCTTTATGTAATATGTTAGTGTGCTCGGGAACCATGACTAGCTCAGAAAAAGTGAGACAATGTTTTTAACAATATTTTGGTGTCCCGGGTAATGTCCGGTTGTTCGGTTAGATACCGTTTCGTTAATGTGCTAAGTTATTCCGTATAGTGTCTTTTATGTAACCTTTTGTGACACTTTTAATTCCCGACACTTAGGAAAGCATACAGGACCATTTTGCCATATTTTTGCACAATGCTAGCATGTTAAAATGCTGAATTTTGTTGTTAAATGCAGAATTCTGCACTTAGAGTGGGTTTTAGGTACTTTCTGGCACTTAAACTATCACCTAGTGACGCAGTTTTATGGTCCTTACTTCCCTACACTCCATACTAGTGTAGTACCTTGTCTCTGGCTCATACTGGGCCTCAAAACATTGTCTGTCTATGTACTGGCACTGTCAGTATATTTCTGAGTTATCCGCCCACTGTGCTAACTGTGCTTTGTGCATCAAGTATATCACTAAAGTTTATTTGTAATATATGGTGTGACAGTATGAAATGTGATGCACATGTATGTATGATGCAGAAATCATAAAGCAGTTTATATCATCAGTTGTAATCAAGCACAGTCATTAAGCACAAATTTAATATTAATTAATTGTACGGATACTTGTAATCATGAGGGTTGTCACAATAAGTCCTAAGTTCTTGTACGTTTTCTGCACTTATTGGGGGTGCAGGTTCTAGGACTGGGTTCGGAATCTGGGGTGCGGGTTCCTGGTATGGAGGTATAGGGGCCTGAAATGGGTAAGGATTCTCTAAGATTTCTCTAATGAATACATCATTATCGAAATAAGGATCTAGACTATCTAAACCTGGGTAGGCTCCTAGGTTTTGCATTGGCATGTCTTCTGGAATAGGGTAGCGTTGCACATAGTCCCTGTTATCATCCCACCATGGGTCGTAATTTGGGTCTAAGGGATTTGGTGCAGGTACCCTAGGTATTTCTTCTAGATTGAAGTCATGCATTTCTACTTGGTTTTCAGGGTTTTCTATCTCCATTGGTTGATCAGGAATTGGTGGCTGTGGTTAGGGTGCTAACATTTGCTCCAGGTTAGGGTCAGCTCCAGTGGTTGCTAATATGTGGATATTGGCTATACCCCTACTAATCATATCCTAGGCATAAGCATCAGTTTCTCTTTTAGCTGCGGCTAGTACTCTCTGCTCTTGTAACTTTTTCATACGGTTCGTACGCTCGTGTGCTCCCCTACTGAACCATCCCCTCTTTTTCTGAGGAAATGGCTCTTCAGATTGAGCCTTAAATACGAATATTCCTTCTTCTGTATCAGTAGAGTACCCCGAGAGGACAGGCTGAGAAGAGGCACCTTCGCTTCTAGGCTAACCAGACAATTGACGATACGTGTCAGATGGTCCTTGGTCGCTCATACTGTAAACTAACAAATAGTCAAATAACACATAATAAGAAAATACAGTTATGCACGTATTCCCGTAATTTATTTCCTAACATATTGAATTTTGGTGTCAGCAGAATACTTTTGTGGCTGAATCAGTGGCTTAGCTCTGATACCACCTTCTGTTGCAACCCCCGCCCCCTATCTGTCCCGGGAACGGGCGGCCGCGAACTTAGTGTTGGTGGTATCGTGGTTTATTTATTTGGCAGCGGATTTTTCATCAGGACCGTAGTTAGGAAATATTTTATCAGAGTAAAATACCACATTTTATATAAATAACACATTGGGATAAAACCCAAGTTTTCATTACAAACTAATTTATAGGGATAAATCCCATTTTATTGAAATAAACGCCTTCTTTTATTTAGGTAACTTTTATAGCCACTTTTCCAAGCCTTCAGTGCTGTCCAGCTGGCTTCTAATTGGCTTTCACATTGTGTTACCTGAAACGCGTTTTGAAAACATTTGTCAGTGGGAAATACTGGTGAGTGAATCCCAGTTTAATCAAGAAAAGTTAATTTAATTTAAACAGTATTGAGAGCGATTACAATGTTTATATCTACCCAATTACTCATTCAGTACTGTCAATCCTGACTGGTGGGTCATATTACACATTGGCTAACTCTTCGTCCAATGGTAACGTGTTCCACATTTTGTATACAAAACCCCAACATACCGGCAGTAATCGTAGAATTACAAAGACTCAATCACTGCTAAATTGCATTGTAAAATATTTAAGATTTTGTAAAGACTGTTTACAAAAAGGAGATTACTCACATTGCTGTCTTAGGTTTTCAGTAACGATTTCCTGGGAATAATCTATAAATTACACAAATGCACGTGTGTTAGTATAATAACCCATTTTAACATTAGGAATACCCTCCCCGAGACAGCATTCCAACGACTACGTCGGGCAGAACCACGACAGCCGTTACGGAACCCTAGATCAATTGGGCAGAGTATCTAATACGTATCCAGGGGTTATGATTCTTAAAACGGAGCAGAACTTCGTTATTTAGGGGGGTATAATACCCATGTATTATGCCTACTACAAGAAAATTGAGAGAAAGAAAGATTTCTGAACGAGTTTCGACTGAAGGCCCGATGCCTCCTTATATAAGGGCTGATCTTGGGTTTCTCGCGGCCCACGTAAGAGTAGCCAAAGGGCTACGCGGCCCGTGTCAACGCTGGTTAACAGCGTAGCTTGTCCGGATCAGCTACTAGACTCGCCACGATGATGACATGTGTCGGCCTGGGGTGTTGCCGCGTTCTTGATCTCTCGCGGCCCGTTTAAGCTTAAGGGGTGGCTTACGCGGCCCGCCTAAACTTAAAAAAAATTGATTTTTAATTTATTTTTAATGGCATAATGGATTTTGGGCTCGGTTTTCACATACGAGGTATATTTTAAGACATATTGGGATATTTTAAATATTTTTAGGGTGTCGGAAAATATTATGAGGGTGTCGGTTTACGTTAGGGTTGTTATATCCTGCAAGAAAGAACCAGTAAGACGGTTGATACGTACGAAAAACATGTAAAAATATGATATCAGGGGTTCTGGACACGGACCCGTGTCTGTCGAACACGACCCCGTGTCTGAGGGTTATGTTGGGCACGGCCCCGTGCTGAGACAGCACGACCCCGTGTCGACGAGTCTGTTCATCCAAAATTTAAGGTTTTCACGCCGGCTTCGAAAAATCTGAAATTTTTGGTTTACCAGTAGCGGCTTACCCCGATTAAGAAACCTCAGTAACCATTTTTACCAAAAACGCACGTTTACCCTTCCGATTTTAACATTTCCCATCAAGAACAAGGGTTTGGCGAAAACAGTGTGAATCAATCGATTTCCTCAATAATGTTCAGACATTTACTTTCAAAATTACTAAAACTAACTACTACTAACAAGATCTAAACAAAAATTCAAGATTGGCACGAGTCTAGATCAAGAACCCTATATTAAACCTGAATTTTTGGGTGTTAAACTACATGCAAATCGTTAAACTAACTACAATGATATTAGAATCATACCTTGTGGTCGGATTGGAGAGATCGAACGTGGAAAACTGTTAGAAAATTGGTAGGAATTGGCGTACCAGAGAAACGAGTCGTGTTGTGTTTGAAAAAGTGAAGACTGAAGGGTTTTATATCCCAACAGTTAGTCGGCCATGGCCCCGTGCTGATGCAACATGGCCCTGTGCCGTATCTCTTATTTTTTTGTGTATCTGGACATTTGGGCACGGGGGCGTGTCAGGTGGGCACGGCCCCGTGTCAGACTGCCAGTAACATTATTTTTTTAATTCATGCACGCGTGTTTGACCGTTTCTCTGTGGTTCCTTTGGTACTTATCTGTTTTTCTTCAAATCTTCATAGTTGATGCTTTCCAATTGTTTCTACAAGTTGATTAAAAAGAAAAAAAAATATGCAAATAAACAAATAAACATTTGATCGTTTTACCGATTATGCTTCTACCTCTTGAAGATCCATTTCAATTGCTTCCACCTCGATGAAGCCTCGGTAGGGTTTAAGCCTTTGTCCATTTACCTTGAAGGGTACACCGTTTGGAGGCTTAATTTCCACCACTCCATGTGGAAAGATTTGGGTGATGGAAAAGGGTCCCGTCCACCTTGACTTATGTTTTCCCAGAAATAATCAAAGTCTTGAATTAAAAATAGCACTTTATCTCCCTCCCGAAATTCTTTAGGTTTACTTATTTTATCATGTATATTTTTCATGCGTTCCTTATAAATTTTGGAATTGGAATATGCTTTATTTCTTAATTCATCTAATTCATTTAATTAATAGAATCAATTTTTACCGGAAATTTCTTGGTCAAGGTTTACGTTTTTTAACGCCCAATAGGCCTTATGAGCAATTTCTACCGGGAGGTGATAATTTTTCCCATAGACGAGCTTATATGGGGTGGTACCTATTGGTGTTTTATAGGCAGTTCGGAAAGCCCATAAAGCATTATCTAATTTATCCGCCCAATATTTCTAGTTTTGACCTACGGTTTTCTCTAGAGTTCTTTTTAGCCCTCGATTTGTTACTTTGGCTTGACCGTTGGTTTGAGAATGATAGGCGGTTGAAATGCGGTGATAGACCCCATATTTTGTTAAAATTTTGTATAATTAGTGATTGCAAAAATGGGTACCTCTATCACTAATTAGTGCTTTTGGAGCACCAAAAAGAGAAAATAGTCGTTTTAAGAATCTTATTATGACTCTACCATCGTTGGTTGGAAGAGCTTCGGCCTCGGCCCATTTGGATACGTAATCGACCGTTACAAGAATGTATTTATTACCTTTTGACGGTGGGAATGGTCCCATAAAATCCATACCTCAAACATCAAAAATGCCACAAATAAGAATGCCTTTTTGGGGCATTTCGTTTCTTGTAGAGATATTACCTGTCCGTTGGCATGCATCACAAGTTTGAATGAAATTGTATACATCCTTATGGATGGTTGGCCAATAAAATCCTGAATCGAGTACCTTTCGTGCGGTGCCTGTGACTCCATGATGTCCTCCGTATGATCCTTCATGACAATGGCGAAGAATTTCGCTTGCTTCTTTTCCATGGACGCATCTTCGAATAAGTTGATCGGCAGACATTTTAAAAAGATATGAGTCTTCCCAAAAATAGTGTCATACATCGGCGAAGAATTTTTTTTTCTTTGTTGATGTGACCAACCTTTGACTAAAATGCCACTAGCGAGGTAGTTAGCATAGTTGGCGTACCATGGTTCTTCTTGGTATTCGACCATTTCCAAAGATTCAGTAGGGAACTTTACGTTGATGAGCTCTTCTCGAGTCGACTCCAAAGCGGGATCTTCTAAGCGTGACATATGGTCGGTGGCTGTATTTTCGGCTCCTCGTTTATCTTTTAGTTCAATGTCGAATTCTTGGAGGAGAAGAATCCACCGGAAAAAAACGTGGTGTGACATCTATGCCTCTACGACCATCATACGGATACAAAACCAATGAAATCTTGTGTTTCATACTTGGGTTTGTATAAATATGTGTATCATTTGCACATATCAATTCTTGTTCAATTACGAGCTTTAAATCGCTTTCTGGAAAGTTATACGCAAACTGATGCGTAAACGTAATCAATTTAACGTGACAAACACTCCGTAGTAGTGATATAGGCTTAACATACCTTAAATAACCTTTACATAACTTAGAAATAAGTTTTGAAGGGTTTGGTGTGTTGAAAACAAGTTTATTCGATCGCAGGGACTATTTATGTCAAATTGTGAAAGTATGCTGATTTGTATAGTAACGAACAGTCAGTAACTTGATCATAAGCTAAACATACCCTAAATATCCTTTTCATAACCTTATAAACAGGCTTTGAGGGGTTCGTTATGCGAAAATACACTTATTTGATCAATAGGGACTAAAAGCGTCAAAAAGTGCATAAGTTTGCATTTTCGCGCATATCTTAAGTTTTGAATATATCTGGACATCCAAAAATTTTTGTAATCATTAAAATATTTTATTTTAGTGATTGGAATGCAAAAATACCATTCGTCGCGTAATTTGGATCGTTTTTGCGGCCGTTCGAGCTTTCGTCGTAATCAACCGAATAACGCAACCGTACGACCAAATGAACTGACATCCGAGATAATTTCAAGCATGTTTCAAGTCCCCTATGCTTTAACATCCTTGTAGAGCCTTTAAAATGGGTCAAGGGGGCTTAAACGCATCAAAAATGCACTAAATAGTGTGCAGGGACCTGTTTTGTAAAATTCTGAAACTAGCAGCCTAGCCGTAGCGCTGCGCGACGCCTAACGAGTTTTCCTGTCGCGCGACGCGATGGCCCTATCTGGGTAGAAACCTTATTTCAGCAACTGGCTTGAATTTCAGGGTCTTTATGCAAATTTTTCAATACTATGGACTTGTTTTGGAGCATCCCATTGTATTAGAAACCATGTTCCACAGGTGTATGGCCAAGATTAAACCTGCTAACACTTGGAATGATCTCCTTGATCCAAACTTACTATAAATAGAAGTGGGTTTCTCATTCATTCTTCACCCAAATTGATCAAATCTGATCAAATCCACAGGTGTGGCACCCGAGGAAAATCCACAGTCATCCTGATCTAACACCTTACTATTTTTGGGTTACTTATCAAATTCCGGGATGAAATTTCTTTCAACTTGGGGATGATGTGACAACCCGTATTTTCGAGGTTAGTGTCGTTCAGTTTCATGATTCTTAAATTACGTTTCACTATGTTTTACTATCTTATGCCACACGACTTGCATAATTAACTTATTTAAAAATTGAATTAAATTAGCTAATGTAACATATATATATGTCGTTTGTTTACATAACCAGAAGCCCACTAACTAGCCAAACAGCCCTAGTCCAATAAAACCCCAAACCGCCCCACCCTCTAATCCCCTTTTATTCACGTACAATCTGCTTGAGACCATTTTCCCCCACACAACAAAACAATAAAGCGACCTCCAGGCTCCTGCCCTCCCTCTGCTTCTTCTTGATCAGCGACACACAAGGCCGCGGTTCACCGAGTCGAACTTTGATCGGTTCTATATCATTCTTAACTTGGTAATAGTTCTGATTCTTGTTTAATTGTCTTATCTTGGCTGCGATTTCTGGGTTTGATAATGATCCTTGACGTTTTTTATGATTACTTGTAACATAGGATTGCTAGAAATCATTGTTGTGGATGTTATGATTGATTATAGTTTCGGTTGGTCGCTAGGGTTTTGTGTATAAGTTTAATCTTGTTGGTTCTTGATGCTTTAGTGATAAATAATCTGAACTTGAAGATAATCTGCTGTGGATGATTGAATATATTCGTGTAATGGCGGAAACATGATAACGAAACTCGAAAACTCGTTTTATGTCACCAAGAGCTGAAACAGGGAATCTGTCCAGCGAATTTAGCCAATTTCAGTTGGCTGTAACGGGGTCATAATTTAATGAAATCTGGATTTTCTTGAGTATATAATGTGCTATTTCGAAATACGCTTCTAATGGCTCTGGAATCATGATTTTTGGATATCGTTTGCCATTTTAAATAAATTATTTTGTTTCAGCAACTGAAGCTATGTTTTTCTGCAAAAAATATGTGCTATGGTCTTCGTCATTACTTGAAATCTGGATAGAGTTAGCTTATGAAATTCGTAAACTAGATGGCCACGGGTGTCGCAGTAATTCCTCAACTGGAATTTCATCAATCGGACTTACAATGAATTTTAAATGATTTTTTCCGTGGACTACAGTCAGAAAGTGACGAATCTGACTGCAGCCCCGTAAATGATTTTTATAATATAATTGGTAATGAATTGAGCCCCGAGATTTTTACACAATGTGATGTGACCCGTTTGTAACATTCTATAAAACTTTGGGAATTTTTGAAACAAGTTAACTATTTTATTAAAATACCCGAAAACAACCCACTTTTGGATGTTGAAGCTGAAACAATATAAGTAGTGATTTGCGTGTCTAATTGTCGGTTAGGTTATCTGATAAAGATCCAACTTGTTATATGTTAACGAAAGTGTTATGTGAAGTATGGTGTGCTTGCTCTTGAGTAGTTATAAGCGGAATGTATATAGTTTATGACTTGCATGAGTTTGAATAACTGCTATGTGTTATACGGTGATCTTTGCTTTGAATACACACTGTGAATATACGTAACTCAATTGATTATGAAACTGATTTCATTGGTAACCACGGTAGGATTTAGTTGACTAACTTGGAACGGGTAACTTAACAAACCGAGCAAAACTAAGGTGAGTTCACTTCTCTCAATACAAGCAAGCGTCCGGTGGGGACAATCAAACATGCAAACAAATAAACGGGTTTTCATAAACCCACATCCTCGTAGGGGATGTGAGGCAGTTTTCACAAACCCATATCCTTGTAGGGGATATGAGGCGGTTTTCAGTAAATGTTGATGTTGGATAATACACTCCCTTTCTATCACTTAAGTCCCATCATACTACCGAACAAGTTTCTTGTAGGGCAACGGGGTTATTAGTTGATAGCGCTATTAGGTTTGGCACCCTCACGACGTACCTGGATAGGACGGGCCTGAACTAATAACTTTAAATTCATGACCAATGTTTGATAGAGCATTGGAGAAGGGCAAAAAGGAGCCGTCTGCGGTATCGAGTTATTATCAACATAACATAAGTCAATACTTGGTAACAAACGGTTAAACAAACTGTGAACTCACCAGCGTTGTCTGATACACTTTTCTGCATGCTTGCAGGTCCTTAGGTACACTGTTTGGAACTTGCTGTCTGGGAAGCTGGAGTGGTCATGGGTCGTGACATTTGGAAACGCTTCTCGCTGTTGCATTGTTTTGAATATTTTCATTGAAACTTATTGAACAAATTATTATGCTTCTGCTGAACATGTCTAATTTTCTACACTGGTGTTTGAATTATACTATTTCGTTTAATGGAAAGTTTATTTTATTTATGGTTCAATATGATTAGTGGCTAGATCCTGGTACGTCACACGCCTCGCGAAGGTTTCCGCTTGTGGTATTTTTGGGGGTGTGACAGATTGGTATCAGAGCCACTGGTTATAATGAACTTGGTTTTAAAAATGTTTTTATAAAACCAGACTATAACCGAACAGTTTCTTAATACGTGAATACGACCATGACACTCAGCTCCAGATTACAAGGTTCATCTTTTCACCTGTTGTATACATTACATGACTAGTGTATACTTGTTTATGATGTAGCATACGGACACACACTCGTCACTATAGCATAATTTAATGAATTGCTTGTTTACATTATGATGCGTCGTTAGTATGTCGTAATAATTAGATTTTTGTGATCTTGTCATTTTGACAACCTCTGTTTGACATGTGAGTTCGAGGAACCATTTGACATGAGTTAGGAGGAACTGAGATGAGCATGCAAATCACAGTATTATTGTGGGTGCAAACATACTAATAATGTGGGGTGCATGTGAGTCCCAGTGAGGCTTAGCGAATGTGAAAGGGGTTCTGTTCCATTGTCCGACCTAGTGATAAACACAATAGTCTATAGGAGTCTTAGCGATGACTGTCTCCTACTCGAATCTGATCCTTTCAATCCTTACAAATCTCGATGATTATGAGTGTTGCCTGAACATGTATCTGAACGTCTGGTGAACCGTATAGGAATGCTAGGTGTAAGTGCGAGCATCTCTAAGTTAGTTGTCAAAGCGTCGAATGTTTGGTCTGTACTTTCCTCACTTTTCTCGTTTACTTGAACTCAACGAGTTGACGTCTCAGAAGTATGATCACCTCTGCAATCCTCTAGCAGCACACCGTGTATTATCAAAACACCTAGCAAGACCGAGGGACAAGAGGATGAGCGTGATACATTAGCAACCCTAGTATTAGGACGATCCTGCTCACCGACAACGAACACTCACAGACTGACTTCAATCGAGTCCCTAACCCTAGTCAGCAACCTTTGGGAGCCAACCCTTATGAATCACTCAGGGCGTAACCACTAACAATCGACCATAATATGGGATGTGTAATTTCTAGCGCTTTGGGCAGTACCCTATATATGTCAAGGAATGCAGAAAGGTGGATTATCGTAGAGATTTGTTCAAAAGCAACAAAATTAGGGGCAATGGCCATAGTGACAACAAGGTATTCGCAATCATAACCTTCAGTATGGAAATGAAGGTGACTTTGACAAGGATTGGTCGTTGTTAAGTCAAGACGTCAACAACCAAGGGAACAATGACAGTGTTGGGAATCCTCGTAACGATAACGACGACACTGGAAGGGGTGCTCATGGAAGAACATTTAGGATTAGCGTGGGCGATGCCAGGTATAATAGCAACATGGTGGACTGTACGTTTTGGTAACTAATCATTTCGTCTCTATTCTGTTCAACCCCGATACCTCTTGAAGTCAGACACGTTGTAAAAGTGGCTGATGGCAAGCCAATTGAAGCCTCACACGTTTGCTTAGGGTGCAAACTCAAACTTGTAGGTCACGTGTTCGAGATTGACTCTTTCCCCGTTACTTTTGGAAGCTTTGATGTAGTCGTCAGTATGGACTGGTAGTCCAAGCATCGATCAGAAACCTTTGTAAAGACAAAAATCGCATGTATATCCCTCCCTGGTGGAAATCCACTGAATGTCAGTATCACTTCGACTAGGGAAATCTAGCAGCGTTTCAGCTACCCTACTACACTATCACTGGTTACCGGTACGCACCCCGAAGAACTTCCAGGTTTACCTCCCCCCCCCCTGAAACATTAGGTGGAATATCAGATTTGAATCACGACAGAAGCAACCCTGATTTCTAGTACCCCCCCCCTATTGTTTCACACCAGGAAGGTTACAAGAACTGTTTAATCAACTTCAGGAACTACTGGGTAGGGGTTCTAATTGACCTAGCTTCTCGCCTTGGGGAGCCCGCGCTCTATTTGAGAAAAGGAAGGTCGAGTCCTTTCGCACGAGTATCGACTACTGTAAACGCAGCAAGGAATCAAGCTTCTATTCGGAAATCGACCTAAGATCGGACTGCCACCTGAAGGAAGACCCAAGGGAAGATGTTCCTAACACGCCATTACAGACGCAGTACGGCCATTGTGATTTTCTGTTCATGTCATTCAAGTTACCCAACACACCAACAGCCTTATGAATCACATGAATGGTATGTGTGAACCTAATCTCGCCAAATTCGTTAACCGTGTTCTTGGATGAAGTTTTAAATCACAACCGGGAGAAGCAACTCGTATCTTATCTTAGGGCTCCTAGGGGAGGAGCAACTCCACGCGAAGTCCTTCTAAGTGTGACTTCAGGATTCGAGAAGTACACTTTCTTGGTCACGTAGTTAACGAACTGGGGATACACGTGGATCCCGCTAAGATCCATTTTATTAGAAATCGATCGGCACCGAAGAGTCCTTCGGAGGTGTGGCAATTTCTTGGTCTCGCTAAGTACTATCGCAGATTCATCAAGGGATTTTTGAAGATCGCACAGTTTTTGTTGCTTTAGCACAGCAGGGTGTTGTGTATTCGTGGAGGACAAAACAGGAGGGCATCTTTTCATCTTTGAAGCCAAACTCTACAATGCACTGAATATTGACCTTACTTAATGGTACATGTGATATTATGATGTATTGGGCTGTTTCGATCCAAAGTCGCGGTTGTGCGCTGATACAACGCGAGAAAATGATAGTTTACGCTATTCGATAGTTAAAGATTCACGAGAAGGATTTCGTGAGTGAAAGCCACGGCCTTTGGAATTTGAGTTTGGAGGCATTACTTGGACGGTACCAAATGCACTATTTAGACCGATCACAAGGGCCTCCAACCCATCTTTGATCTGGAAGAGCTAAGCATGCAACGGCGTCGCTTGATGGAACTCTTGAACGATCACAACTGTGTAAGCTGAGCGTGTACGAGCCTTGTAGCTCACTATCGACTCTAGCCTACCTAATCAGATTCTTTCTGCCAAAACCGAAGCATTGAAGGAAGAAAATCTTCAAGTGGAATCCATGCGAGGCATGGAAAGGCAACTTGCAGCAGAATCAGACGGTATTCGCTACTTCATAGAGCGAATATGGGTCCCACTATACGACAACCTTAGGGAACTTGTGGAGGACGATGCACACAAGTCTCAATATCCTATCCATCTGGGTTTTGATAAGTTGTATTAGGATCTAAAGATCTTGTACAAGTGACCGGGCATGAAGGCCCACATAGCAATGCAAGTGAGCGATGTTTGACTTGTGCGAAAGTCAAGGTGGAGTATCAGAAACTTTTAGTTTGTGTTAGCAATCAGAAACACCCATATGATTGGGAACATACTGCCACGGATTTATCACTGGTCTACCTAAAACTCGAAACAGAAACAATATCACATGGGGGATCGTTGATTATCTCATGTACCCAGCACACTTCCCTGCAATCAAGGAAACTGACGAGTATTCGCAGCTTGTGGATATTCCTCTGGGAGAGGCGGTTTCTAGGCATGGGGCACCGACTTCTACTACCTCTGATTGTCATCTGCATTTATACCTAATTTGTGGCCAGTAACACACAAATCCTGTGGCTCACGTCTAGACATGAGCACTACCTATCACCATCAGACAGATGGTTAGAGCGATCGAACCATCCAGACACTCAAAGACATGCTGCAAGCATGTGTGATTGACTTTGATAAAGGTTGGAAAGACATTTACCTTTGGTAGGGGTTTCCTGCGACAGCTACCATTCTTGTATTCGGGCAGCACCGTTCGAGGCATTGCATGGACGACAATTCCGGTCTCTTTGTTGGGCTGAGGTGAGTGACAGCCTAATCACAGGCCCAGGGCTTGTGCTCGAAACTCAAGAGAAGATTTATGAAAACAAAAATCGTATGGCGGCAACGCGTGACCGCTAGGAAAGCTGTTAAGCTTAGGAAACACTGGGAGTTCGCTGCAGGCGAGCGAGTCATGTTGAAAGCCTCACCTTGGGAGGGTGTGATACGCTTTGGGAAGTGCGGCAAGCTAAATTTACGCTACGTTGGGCCATTCAAAATTCTAGAGAGAATCGGTAACGTGGCCTACAAACTCGAGTTACCTGACGAATTGGGTAACGTTCATGATGTCATTTATGTCTCGAATTTAAAGAAGCGTTTATCCGATGAAACACTTGTGATACCCTTACTTGCGCCTAAGGTTAACGACAAGTTGCAGTTGTCGAGTAACCTATTGAAATCATGGACCAGGAAGTCAAGGTTCGTTAACCTATTCGAATTCCAATCGTGAGAGTTCGTTGGAACTCAAGACGTGGACCGGAGTTCACGTGAGAACGCAAAGATCAGATGAAGCTCTATTATCCTCGATTGTTCAAACGGTTGAATCAACTTCTGATGTCATTGGCGAATTTCGGGACGAAATTCCCTTTCAAGTTGGGGATGATGTGGCACCCGAGGAAAATCCACAGTCATCCTGATCTAACACCTTACTGTTTTTGGGTTACTTATCAAATTTCGGGACGAAATTTCTTTCAACTAGGGGATGATGTGACAACCTGTATTTCCGAGGTTAGCGTCGTTCAGTTTCATGATTCTTAAATTACGTTTCACTATGTTTTACTATCTTATGCCAGACGACTTGCATAATTAACTTATTTAAAAATTGAATCAAATTAGCTAATGTTACATATATATGTCGTTTGTTTACATAACCAGAAACCCACTAACTCGCCAAACAGCCCTAGTCCAATAAAACCCCAAACCGCCCCACCCTCTAATCCCATTTTATTCACGTACAATCTGCTTGAGACCATTTTCCCCCACACAACAAAACCCTAAAGCGACCTCCAGGCTCCAGCCCTCCCTCTGCTTCTTCTTGATTAGCGACACACAAGGCCGCGGTTCACCGAGTCGAACTTTGATCGGTTCTATATCATTCTTAACTTGGTAATAGTTCTGATTCTTGTTTAATTGTTCTTATATTGGCTGCGATTTCTGGGTTTGATAACGATCCTTGACGTTTTTGATGATTACTTGTAATATAGGATTGCTAGAAATCATTGTTGTGGATGTTATGATTGATTATAGTTTCGGTTGGTCGCTAGGGTTTTTTGTATAAGTTGAATCTTGTTGGTTCTTGATACTTTAGTGATAAATAATCTGAACTTGATGATAATCTGCTGTGGATGATTGAATATATTCGTGTAATGGCGGAAACATGATAACGAAACTCGAAAACTCGTTTTATGTCACCAAGAGCTGAAACAGGGAATCTGTCCAACGAATTCAGCCAACTTCAGTTGGCTGTAACAGGGTCATAATTTAAATAAATCTGGATTTTCTTGAGTCTATAATGTGCTATTTTGAAATATGCTTCTAATGGCTCTGGAATCATGATTTTTGGACATCGTTTGCTATTTTAAATAAATTATTTTGTTTCTGCAACTGAAGCTGCGTTTTTTTGTAGAAAATGTGTGTTATGTTCTTCGTCATAACTTGCAATCTGTATAGAGTTAGTTTATGAAATTCATACAGTAGATGGCCATGGGTGTTGCCGTAATTCTCCAACTGGAATTTCATCAATCGTACATACGATGAATTTTAAATGATTTTTTTCCGTGGACTGCAGTCAGAAAGTAACGAATCTGACTGCAGCCCGGTAAATTATTTTTATAAAATAATTGGTAACAAATTGAGCCCCGATATTTTTACACAATGTGACATGGACGTTTGGAACATTCTATAAAACTTTGGGAATTTTTGGAACAAGTTAACTATTTTATTAAAATACCCGAAAACAGCCCAGTTTTGGATGTTGAAGCTGAAACAATATAAGTAGTGATTTGGTGTCTAAATGTCAGTTAGGTTATCTGATAATGATCCAACTTGTTATATGTTAATGAAAGTGTTATGTGAAGTATGGCGTGCTTGCTCTTGAGTAGTTATAGGCGGAATGTATATAGTTTATGACTTGTATGAGTTTGAATAACTGCTATGTGTTATACGGTGATCTTTGCATTGAATGCACACTGTGAATATACGTAACTCAATTCATTATGAAACTGATTTCATTGGTAACCACGGTAGGATTTGGTTGACTAACTTGGAACGGGTAACTTAACAAACCGAGCAAAACTAAGGTGAGTTCACTTTTCTCAATACAAGCATCCGGTGGGGACAATCAAACAGGCAAACAAATAAACAGGTTTTCATAAACCGACATCCTCGTAGGGGATGTGAGGTAGTTTTCACAAACCCATATCCTTGTAGGGGATATGAGGCGGTTTTCAGTAAATGTTGATGTTGGATAATACACTCACTTTCTATCACTTAAGTCCTATCATACTACCGAACAAGTTGCTTGTAGGGCAACGGGGTTATTAGTTGATAGCGCTATTAGGTTTGGCACCCTCACGACGTACCTGGATAGGACGGGCGTGAACTAATAACTTTAAAATCATGACCAATGTTTGATAAAACATTGGAGAAGGGCAAAAAGGACCCGTCTGCGGTATCGAGTTATTATCAACATAACATAAGTCAATACTTGGTAACAAACGGTTAAACAAACTGTGAACTCACCAGCGTTGTCTTATACACTTTTCTGCATGCTTGCAGGTCCTTAGGTACACTATTTGGAACTTGCTGTCTAGGAAGCTGGAGTAGTCATGGGTTGTGACATTTGGAAACGCTTCTCGCTGTTGCATTGTTTTGAACATTTTCATTTAAACTTATTGAACAAATTATTATGCTTCCGCTGAACATGTCTAATTTTCTACACTGGTTGTTGGTGCATGCGTCTGTCGACTTCGTCTTATATCGAGTCTTGTACGTAGAATGTTAGAATAGTGCTCGTAGTTCAAGATTTAAAGGTATTTCGCTTGAATGGAAGGGGTTTCGCTTGAAAGGAACTTGTGCAGTTTCAAGCGAACTCAACATATGCTGGTTCGCTTGAACTGACATGTTGACACTTTCAAGCGAACTCAATTGCCTATAAATACCACTCAAGCGAATTCATTTGTAATCTTCTTGTTTCCGGTAGCGAAGCTTTGCCGAAGTGTTCTCAGACGTGTAATCGATATTAAATCAATATACGAACAGTTGAAAGGGTGAATCTTGCTGAATTGAACTTGATACTTGTGTTTCCGCCACTCGTATTAAGATAAACTCTTCTGATCGACTCGTTTGGGTCTGAAAACGATCCTACAAGTGGTATCAGAGCTCAGGAGGAAGAGTTCATTCCATTTCAGTCGCAAATTCTGGTTTTCTACACCTTCTTTCAAAATCAAACAAGTTTCCACGGTTAAAAACATCTGATTTTCACACATCATGTGCGTAATACTGTTTTAACAAACCCTAGAAAGTTTCAGAACAAAATTCGACCATTTGATTGACAAATTGGACAAAATTCAGACCGAAAGTATGACATCATGCTAAGTTCGCTTGAATAGTTTTTGTTGGTTTCGCTTGAGTGAGCAATTTGTACTCATTTCGCTTGAAAATTGATACTGGGTTCACTTGAAGAGTACACTTTGCGGTTGGTTTCGCTTGAGATAGACAGTTCGCTTGAAATAGTTCTGGTTGAGTTCGCTTGAAAGTAAAATTTTGGGCTGCTTTCGCTTGAACAGGGTTTCGCTTGAGAAAACTTGTGGTTTTGCTTAAAATTGTATCAGAGTTCGCTTGAACAGGGTGATCTTGGTTATATTGTGTTTTCGCTTGAATTTGACAGTTTGTGAATTTGTGTAAACTGAAATATGGAAAACGAGTTTTATAATGCCTTTGCTGGTCCTGTGAACATTACTCAGAGTACATTGCTTGAGAATGAAACGGGGACATCACAGAAACCGCCTAAGCTCTTGGATATTGATGATTATAATGGTTGGTCCGAACGCTTTGGAAATTGGGTTGAAGCTTATCACTTGGATGCTTGGGAACATACTGAAGTTCCATATGAAAGGCCCACAAGGAATGGTATTCAGTTAACAATCAGAGAAATGAGTGCTGATGAGAAAAAGAAGTATAGAGATGAGAAATTGATGGTGAGTCTGCTTCAGCAAGCAATTAAAAAGGACATTTTGATTTTGCTTCAACATGATGGAAGTGCATATTCAATCTGGAATGAATTGGAAGCAAAGTCTATAGGAAGTGATGATATGCTTAAAAACAAGATGTCTCTAATGAAGAAAGAATTTGATCTATTTCGTGGGTTGAAATCTGAAAAATACCAAACAAATTATTGAGAGATATTGTAACTTGGTGAGAAATATGACGAAATTAGGGATCAAAAAGGATACTGATGAGCTGATTGAGAAACTTGCTGATGCATTACCACATGATTCTTGGGGAACATTGCTGATGATGTTGAGAAACAATCGGAAGGAATATAAAAAGTTAACATTGGGATAGTTCATCAAACATCTAGAAGCTCAAGAGATGGAGCAGAGGAAGATCGCCAGGATGAAGAACTACGATGGAGAACAAGACATCGGCTTGTATTTCAAGAGTGGTGTTAGTGAAAAGACAAATTTTTCTCCAAAGGTTGAAAATGCTTATAACGCAAAAGGTTCTTCTGAAAGTGCATCTCAGGGATCAAGCAGCACAACAGGATTCTCTTCATTTCCAACTTATGATCCACAGTTTTCTACAACAAAGAGTGGCAAAGTTCTTCAATGTAACATTGCCTTAAAACTTGAGAACGATCAGAATTATACTGAGGAAGTTGCAAAAAGTCACATGTCTTTGTTGGTGACCGTGCTTGAATCCTATGGAGGCCTAGTTGCAGGGAGGATCGGAAATCCAATGCTCACAAAAGAGGATTACGATCAAATTGATGCCGAGGAAATGGAATTGATGGATATTAAATGGTGCATGGCTAGTGTGTTGAGACGGGCTGAAAAGTTTAAACAAATCACAGGCAGAGATGATTTTCGCGAGGAAAATGTTTTAACTTTAGGTTTTGATAAATCTAAAGTTACTTGTTTTCGTTGCAGGGAAAAGGGGCATTTCAAGAGAGAGTGCACAAATCGAGAAGCGAGTGGAGCTCAAAATCCTTTCGGAAACAACGATTACTACAAAAAGGCGATTTATCATCAAGTCACACAACAGCCATATCAACAACAACAGGCACCACATCAGGCTCAAACTGCACATGGTAGAAAAGAAATTTAAGATTCAAAGAGAGCATGTCTGGTTAATCAGGGCAAAGATGGTGGATTCATTTGGAATAAATACATTCCAACAGACAGCAAAGTGTGTTTAGCAGATCAAGATGATGAAAAATTACCTGAAGGTTTCAGTTGGGACAATTTTTGCCCAGATCAAGAATTCATGGCCAAAGAGATGTCCAAAGAGATGTCAAATGTTAAAGCCTGTATTGCTAATGCTTATGATGAGTATTGGGCTGCAAAATACAGAAAAGTCAGGGAAGCTGAAGAGGAAAAATGGAGAAAAATTGAAGAAGAGGAAGAAGAAGAAGAAAGGTTAAAAGCTGAAGCTGAAGCCGAGAAAAAGAAAAGAGCTGAATTTTTCCAAGCGAAAAGAACAGTCAAAGATGTTCCGGAATTTGAAATCAAAGTTGATACTGAAGCAGTTAAAGTTTCTGAAAAGTGTTTGAATTGTGATTCTTTGATCATGCAAAACAACGAGATGCTACACAACATATAAAGATTGAAAGAATCTTATGATACTTTGAACAGAGAGATTAACAAGTACACTGAGTCGAACAGTGAACAAGCTGTTGCATTGAATACACTCAAAGGAGCTTACATGAGACAGCTTGATGATGTCAACTTTTACACAGAGAAATGTGTTGAGCTGGAATTGAAGCTGGCAACAAAAAAGATTGAAACTGAAAGAGTCAACAATTTATTGAAAAGTTACTCATGTTCTACTTTTATTGTTAACAGCATTTACCCGATCGTTGAAAGATTGAAGACATTTGAAAAAGAGAAGACTTTGGAAGAAAAGAATTCCGAGATAAAAGAAGAGGATGAAGTAGAAATTTCTGGTAAGAAACCAAGTGTTGTCTACAATAAATGTCCGCCCCCAGTCGAAAATGGATATTTGTCTCAAAATCCAAATTCCGAAAGAGTCAAAAAGGCAATTAACTTACAGTGGGAGTCAGGGTCGTCGGATAATTTGCCAGAAAATATTGATGTTACATTCACATCGTCTGACACTGATCATGAGTCCGAGCTGATTAAACGTGTGGTCGATCAGGTGTTAGATAAAGATGACATAGAGGAGTCAAAAACGGAGTCTAAATCTGAGTCAAAGTACGAATCTGACAAGTCAAAGTCAACAATCAAAAAGGACAAACGGGTTTATGATAAGGAATTTTTGCTATCAAAATCTAATTTGAATGACGAACCGGACAAAGTAGCATATACTTTGAAAGATTCTGACAAATTATATTCTGATGAGATTTTTCCAATAAGAAGTGTTAGAATTGAAATGATTAAAAAGGTTTTCAAAATTACAGAAATTAATATTTCTGAAACAAAAAATTTAAATCTTTCTGGAAAACCTAACCAATACACTTCAAGAGATAAACAGATAATTAACAAGAAAATGGGTTACAATTGTGGTTATAGTTTTCAAAAGAAACCAAACCATAATAGTAATGTCAATGTCACACCCCGATTTCCACGTGTCACCGGTGGGCCCGGTGGGGGAGTATCGTGACGTGGTTGGCAACGTAATAGTCAAACAACACAATATAATAATGCACAGCGGAAGCAATTTAAAATAAGATACAACCGAATTTATTTATTGTAATCAAAGTCACACTATCCGGTGTTTATCCACAGTAGGATCGAGACAAAACAACATTTAATGGTTCAACAGACTTCTGGCATCCTAAGCTTGCGAGACTTTTTAATGATGCTTAGGAGATAATCCAGCCAATTTCGCTTAGTACCTGCATTCAGTCTTTTTGGGAAAATACGTCAGTTTACACTGGTAAATACATTCAACTGACTCATTTTGGAAAATGATTGAAAATTGGTTTGGATGTACGTGGCATAAATCATTTTATTTAACTTGGGAGAATTATTTAATATTATAATCTTGTGAACGAATTACATGTTACTTATGCGTTCAGTAGCCCGAATCAAATCCGGGTTAAAGATCAATAGACACTCCACTTTAAGTGAGTTATACACGGGAGTACGCCTACACCCCGTGCTCAGGTCGTGGCCATCTCGTAAGATGATGCCAGGGATATCCGGGACATGGTCATTAACCCCCCAAAGGCTGTAAAGTAAACAAGACTGTTTAAATGAGCCGATCAAATTATTCAACTACCCACTAAGCGTGGAGATTTGATGGTCGATCAAGCGGTACGCTATGTACCGTAACCCAAGCCCGTATAGGGAAAATAAGTTAAAAGTATTTACCTGATGCAAGTATAAATCACAATAAGCAGAATGCACGTAGCTTTTACTGTTTTCTCCTAATCTGGAACGAAGGTTTAATATAACCTATTAGAATTCTAACGGGTCTTTTATTAAGCTTAAGCTTAGACCGGCTAGTTTCAAGACACGGTTCGTACGCACAATTAAGCGAAGACCGGATAGAATGTGATTTAGACCCGACAAGTTTGGAGACTTGTTTAATATGGGTTTATTATTCACATTCTGTATTTTGAGATAAAACCGTTAAGGTTTGACCCGTTTCGGCTAATTTATGTAAACTTGTTACATAACCCGAACCGAACGCGAAATAAGCGTAACGGGTAGTCATGAGAGCTATATACAGGTTTCCTAAGTTAATTATGTCTCAAATATGTTGTGACATCAGTAAGGTGTCTTTCGTTATGCCCGAAATGTGTTTAAACACAAACTAGGCCCCGTAGGGGTAGTTTGGTCATTTAAAAGTTTATAAAAGGTTTTAAGTGACAATCTGAGTTACAGGTCTGATGAAATCAGTAAATATACTCAATTTTCTAAGTTACATCAGTAGGTTAAAGCATGTATGTGAAACTTATCATTTTTAACCAAACTAGGCCCCGTAGGGGTATTTTGGTAATTTCACATATGCCGAAAAGCTCAAAACTGAATTCTGAGCTTATCAACTTTTGCTTACTGTTAAAATATAATAATTTGCCTCTTATATCAGTAGGTATCAACCCGGGTATATCCAATATGATTTTAAAACATACTATGCGTTAAAAACGCTAAATAAGGCGATTAAAGGCCATTACCGGGTTCGATACTTAAATCTGATATTTTTATATTTCCAGAAGGCTTAAAATAATTTATTTATCATAACTAATCAGTAGCAAAAGGTTTGGAATCGTTTAGATGTGTAAAACTCATTTTATGGCCCGTAAGGGCAAAACCGACAATTACCGAATTAAGCCTACGACTACGAGTTATGCTCAGCCTAAAATTAATTAAAAATCTTTAAAAATCCCAAAATAATATATTACATCAATGGGTAAAAGATTTGATACCAAAAAGTATGCTTAACTAGGCTATACGCTAATTACGCCATTTTATTAACATAAAGCATTAGTTTTGCGATAATGAGCATAACTCTTAATCTACAAGTCAAACTGATGTCAAACTTTGCATACAAGTTTATATATCAGTATTTAAGGTTTCTACACTTCTACATTTTCATAAATCGCGTTTTAAGGTAATAAAGGCATAACGGTCAACATATGAGCAATTAACGGAAACATGCGTATTAATTGGATAATCAATGAAACAAGTACAGAGGCTTATACTATCATGTAACCTAACCCTAATGAAGCATTAAGGCATTTCTAATTCCATCTAACTCGGGCCAGAACTGAAGTCAACGTGAAAGTCAAAGTTTCGTGACTTTCGGTTCCGAACCGGCTTAAAACTGAGAGTTGTCGAGTCGAACGAGTTTAGACATGTCCGTACACTTATTACCAGGTTATATTAAGTTTAAAACAGTTTACACGCCTCACGTATTGCTAATCGTGCATTAAATCATAATTTACATAACTGTTGACTTTTTCGGTCAATGTTTGACTCGACAAACGACCTAGTTAGGTCTGGAACCAGTACGTGCCCTTATAAGGGTTTAATACCCATATAATTATCTACTTAACGGTACTTTTAATTCGAGATAAGACTGAGCGATTATATATTAAATTTGAAGTCAAACCGTAATCACGTCGGTTTGACTTTTAACTAAATAACTAAGCTAAAATTTATTATAGAAGGTTAGGCAACTTACAAAGGGTTTAATGATGATTATGGAGGTCTTGTAATCAGCTTGAAAGCTCCCAAAATTGATCAGAAGTGAGAATGAGGATGTTTGCAACTTAGAAGGTCTTATATAATGGTTCTAGACACCATAATATGTTGACAAATAAGTCTACAACTTACCATACCCTTCCAACAAGTGTCCTACATGTTTTAGGGGCTGTTTAGGGGCCAACATATATGAGGAAAGTTGTTTAAATGCTGAATACATGCGCATAACAGCCAACATATATTCTGGTCGCTGGCAACATGTGCGCAAGTCTCCCCCAAAAGCCAAAAGTCTTTTGTTCTTTGATGTATTGAAAGGGCAACCATATTTTTTGACTTTGGGACATTCTTTTAACATTTAGGGGCCTCTAAAGTGAGCCTTTAACAGTTACATACCCCACACATTGGTATGTTTCATTTGAGACATTATTAAAGTACCGAAAACAAAGGTTAACCATTCATTTTCTTCGTGGGATCCAATCATGCTTCTGGAAATCTATCAATGACAATAATTCACTGATTTTAGGGAAACATAGATGTGTGTAAAATTTAATTGGCCTTGGAATTTATAACTGAGGTCGTTTCAGAGGTAAAAATTTACATGACGCCACTTTAATTCCTGCCAGAACATCAAAAAGAATCCGGGTTTACAACGCGTTTTGTCAAACATGACACGTGTCGTTTATTCTATTTACCACGAAATTTTTGAGGTGTTACATCCTCACCCCCTTAAAATAAATCTCGACCCGAGATTTACTGAAATAAATAAGGGTATTTTTCTTTCATGGTGGATTCTAACTCCCACGTGTATTCGGGACCTCTACGGGCATCCCATTTGACCTTTACAAAAGGTATATGCTTCCTTCGAAGCTTCCTTACCTGTCGATCTTCAATCGACAAAGGTTTTTCCACAAATTTTAAGCTCGCGTCTAAATGCACATCTGTATGTGGCATGACATGTGATTCGTCAGCGGAACACTTCTTTAGATTGCAGATGTGGAACACATTGTGAATTCCACTGAGCTCTTCTGGTAAGTTCAACTTATAGGCAACTGACCCGACACGTTCGATAACCTCGAAAGGTCCTATGTATCTCGGGCTTAGCTTGCCTTTCTTACCAAATCGCATCACCCCCTTCCAGGGTGACACTTTAAGTAGGACTTTGTCACCTACTTCGAAGTGAAAATCCTTGCGATTTGGATCCGCGTAACTCTTCTGCCTCTTCCGGGCAGCTTGGAGATTGTTACGAATCTGGACAATCTTGTCCGTCGTTTCGAACACGATCTCTGGTCCTGATAACTGGACTTCTCCAACTTCCGCCCAACAAACTGGCGATCTACACTTTCTACCGTATAATGCCTCAAACGGCGCAGCCTTTATGCTGGTATGGTAGCTATTGTTGTAGGAGAATTCGATCAATGGTAGGTTCTTATCCCAGCTACCTCCCAAATCGATCGCACATGCGCGCAGCATGTCTTCCAACGTTTGAATAGTACGCTCACTCTGACCATCAGTCTGAGGATGATAAGCCGTACTAAAATTCAAACGTGTGCCCAAAGATTGTTGGAAACTCTTCCAAAAATGTGACGTGTACCTAGTATCCCGGTCAGAGATAACAACTACAGGTATGCCATGTAAGGCCACAATCTTATCAACGTATAACTGGGCTAACATATCGGAGCTATAAGTCTCCTTGATGGGTAAGAAATGAGCTGACTTAGTCAGTCTGTCAACTATAACCCATATCGTATCATTTCCTTTCCTTGTCTTAGGTAACTTGGTAATGAAATCCATAGTTACCATTTCCCACTTCCACGTAGGAAGTTCAGGCTGTTGTAGCAAACCTGACGGTTTCTGATGCTCGGCTTTGACTTGCGCACATGTCAAGCATTTTGCTACATGGGCGGCTACAGACTTTTTCAAGCCTATCCACCAATAATTTGAATTCAAATCCTGGTACATCTTATCAGCTCCAGGATGAACGGAGTATTTGGAACTGTGGGCTTCTTGGAGGATTACATCACGAAGTCCTCCAAAAATTGGAACCCATATTCGTCCATTTAATCGCAGGATTCCGTCCTTGCTAAGAGTTAACTGCTCCTCAGTTACTCCTAACTTTTCATTAGGATAGTTAGCTTCCAACACAGCTTCCTTCTGTGCAGCTAACACCCTTTCTATCAAACTGTTCTTTATCTCCATACGCTTGGCGTTAATTCGGATGGGTTTAACTCTTTCCTTTCTGCTCAAGGCGTCAGCGACTACATTCGCTTTGCCGGGATGATACTTGATTTCACAATCATAGTCATTCAAGGTTTCCATCCAGCGGCGTTGCCTCATGTTTAATTCCTTCTGATTAAACAGATGTTGGAGGCTCTTGTGATCCGAATAAATCACACATTTGATACCATAAAGATAGTGCCTCCAAAGCTTCAGTGCGAATACAACGGCACCCAACTCCAAGTCATGGGTGGTGTAATTCTTTTCATGCACTTTCAGTTGTCTTGATGCGTAGGCAATCACCTTGCCTTTCTGCATAAGCACACACCCCATGCCAGTGTGCGAAGCATCACAATAAACCACAAAGTCTTCAATTCCATCTGGCAGTGTCAGTACCGGGGCGTTGCTCAACTTCTACTTCAGAATATCAAAGGATTCTTGCTGCTTAGGGCCCCAAACAAACTTAACCTTTTTCTTAGTTAAGGAGGTTAGGGGTGCAGCAATCCTTGAAAAGTTTTCAATGAAACGCCTGTAATATCCAGCCAATCCCAGAAAGCTACGTATTTCCGTAGGCGTCTTTGGCTCTTGCCAATTCATAACAGCTTCAACCTTAGCTGGATCCACCTGGATACCACGCTCACTGACCACATGTCCAAGGAATTGGACTTCACGAAGCCAAAATTCACATTTAGAGAATTTGGCATAGAGCTTCTCTTGGTGTAAAAGTTTGAGAATACATCGAAGGTGTTTCTCGTGGTCAGCTTGATTCTTAGAATAAATAAGGATGTCATCGATGAAGACGATAATAAATTTATCTAAGTAAGGATTGCAGACGCGATTCATGAGATCCATGAACGCGGCTGGTGCATTAGTGAGCCCAAAAGGCATCACTAGGAACTCGTAGTGACCGTAACGAGTCCTAAATGCAGTCTTGTGAACGTCTTCATCCTTAACCTTCAACTGATGGTAGCCTGACCTCAGATCAATCTTTGAGAAGTAACTTGCCCCTTGAAGCTGATCGAACAAATCGTCGATCCTGGGCAATGGATATCTATTCTTGATCGTGACTTTATTAAGCTCGCGATAGTCGATGCACAGACGCATCGACCCATCCTTCTTCTTGACAAATAAGATTGGCGCTCCCCAAGGAGATGAACTAGGTCTAATGAAACCATTAGCCAGCAATTCATCTAGCTGCGTCCGCAACTCCTTCATTTCTGTGGGTGCCAATCTGTATGGTGCTCTGGCAACTGGTGCCGCTCCGGGGATGATATCGATCCTGAACTCGACTTGTCTATCTGGTGGTAGGCCAGGTAGATCTTCAGGAAACACTTCTGGGTATTCATAAATGACAGGGATGTCTTCTAACTTCGGTTTAATTTCCTCCATAATCACTTGCGCCATGTAAATGACACATCCCTTCTTTAAACACTTGGAAGCCTTGAGCATAGTCACCTGCTCAGGCAGCCCATACTGGGTATCTCCCCGAATGGTAAGTGATTCACCAGACGGAGTCTTTATTACCACATGTTTCTGGTTGCAGACAATTTGGGCCTGGTTATGAGATAACCAGTCCATACCCAGAACAATGTCAAAACCAGCCAATTTGAACGGAAGTAGAGATAGAGGAAAAGAATGGTTCTTAATGGATATAGCACATCCATCTAACACAGTAGAGACGGTTTCTATGGTACCATCTGCTAACTCTACCTCATAGTTTACGCTTAGGGTTTTGACAGGTAAATTCAGCAATTTACAAAACTTATGATCTACGAAAGACTTATCTGCACCTGAATCAAAAAGTACTCTTGCAAAGACATCATTTACAAGGAATGTACCTGTTATGACATTATCGTCCTGCACATCTTCTTTTGCGTCCATTCTGAAGACTCTGGCATTAGTCTTCTTAGCCTCCTCAGGCTTCTTGTTGTATTTCGGGCAGTTGGTCTTGATGTGCCCCTTCTCATTGCAACGGTAACACGTTGCGTCTTTTATCTTTTTGCAATCCAGGGTTTTATGATCCGTGGACTTGCAAATTCCACAAGCAAAGGATTTTGACTGAGTCTGAGTGCTCGACTCCAGTCTGCACTTTCCATAGTGCTGCTTCTTGCAAATTTTACACTTGGGCTTCTCATCAGACTTACGCCCATCCTTCCTCGACTCAGATCCCTTCTTGTTATCACCGTTCCCACGGTGTTTCTTATTCGACCTTCGCGAACCATCATCTTCACGCTTCCTCTTCTCGGCCTCCTTATTCCTCTGCGATCTCTGTCGGACCGCATCCAGAGTGTGGGATAAGGAAAGGTCAGTTACAGACCTGAAGGTAACTGGCCGAGAAGCTTTAACACTGGCCTTGATCTCGGGTTCTAAACCACCAACAAAGCGAGCGATTCTTTTTGGCTCCGGGGTTACCAGGTAGGGAACCAACCGGGACAGCGTATTGAAGCTTGTCAGGTAAGCTTGGCAGTCGAGGTTCTTCATCACCAACGATAGAAAGTCAGATTCTATCTTCTCCACTTCATGTTGAGGGCAGAAATTTTCCTTGATTAGGGCAATGAATTGATCCCACGACATGCTATACAACGGGATCTTTCCGGAGGCCTCCATCAGAGATCTCCACCATGCCAATGCTTCACCCTTGAAGGACTGTGACACAAACTTAACTATATCCCTTTCAGCGCACCCGCTGATATCCACCACCGTGTCCATTTCATCCAGCCAAGTCATACAGTCGACGGCCCCCTTTTCCCCAGTAAAATCCCTGGGTTTACAAGACACGAAGTACTTATAAGTGCAACCCTTGTTACGGGGTCCTTGATGCAGTACCAATTGCTGAGATGGGACACTTTGACGGTTGGTGGACTGACGGTCATCACCATCTTTCTTGGGTCCATCCTTTTTGGGAGGAGGCTTGTTATGAGCCTCAGAATGTGTCCTGGACTTTGAATGTGATGCAGAGTGGGTCCTACTTCGAGTACCACTGTATTCCTCATACTGTCTTTCCAAAGCCTGAGTAACAGCGCCGTCTATGATTGCTTTTAACTCGGCACCCGTTAACGTAATCTGGGCGTTCTCATTTGGCTCTGCTGGATGGCTATTGCCTTCATCAGAGTTAGCCATTTGTATTGAACTGTTGCAGAAAACAAGGACAATAATTTATTTGGGAGTTTATTATGGAATTACCCCTTAGGGTAACTCGTTAACCATGGTAAACAGAGACCATATTTGGTTAACTTATTAATCGTATTAATTTAGGATTTTAATTAAAATTTATCCTAAACATAAACGATAACAATATATATTAGCACATAAGGCTTGGTCACATGGACAATTTAAATTTTAAGCTATGATTTCAGAGAATCAAGACTTTTAAGGTTTGAACCTAGTTCATTACCCTTATCAGACAGGGAGTCATAGCTACCTCTGTCTTTTGGCTCATATAAAAGTGAGCGGGGCCCGTAGGCATCATATTACCACGTATGGTAAAAATATGATCATCTTAATTGATGATCTTAACCCATGATTCAGAGATCATATAATTGGGTTTGGAATCTTCTAAAGAATCCTTATACATATATAAATGACATGTGATTTTAACGAATCACTTCTGCCAGGAGTGTTAACATGTTTTAAGATGTTAACAGGGATTTGAATCTTTTAAACAGGTCTTACCATTTTGGCCCGGTCTTATATTTGACACAAGGCTAGGTTTCACACTTTAAGATCCTTAATTAAATAATTTCCTAGGCAGATTAATTTAAAAGAATGATTTTAATTTATTTATTTCATTTATAAGTTATATATGCACAATTGGCAATCATGAAATTTATAAAAACAAACATTCCATTTATTTATTCAAAGCATTACACACTTGCCCTAAACGGGTCTTTCAAATTACAAATTTACCCACGAAGGGGTGAAACAGATACTTACCCACGCAGGGGTTAAATAACACACATGTCCATGTAGGGACTACATAATATAATAGTCCACGCAGGGACTCACACTAACAATACACCCACGTAGGGGTTCAAACAAACAAGCATGCCCACGCAGGGGCTCAAAGCAACATACCAAATACACCCACGCAGGGGCTCAACAGTAAATACAGGAGAAAATAACTGTGGAAGGATTCAACGATCCATCTTGTTCTTCCCCTTGATCAATCCCACTAATCCCTGGAAGAACGTTTGCCTCTCCCGGCGGTCCTCGTGAACTACTCGTTCAACTTGATTTAACCTTTGCAGGAGTTCTTCATGTTCGGCTGGTGAGAATCTAGGTGGCTGCGATTGATTCCGGATGATGGGTCTAGGAGGTATCGCGTATCCCTGAGTCGGGTAACTCACCCCCCATGGATCCCCATAGGGTCCTTGGGTGTTGTAGTTCGCTGCTAACATGTACGGATCAGCCTCCGCGTACCCATAGTCGTGATGCGTTGGGGGTTCAAACGGGTTGTATCCCATGCCACTCGTATATGCCGGGATTGGGTTGTCAAATCCCATCGGCGGTGGTTGTAGTCCAGCAGGGTTGGAGGGTCCACCAAATTGCAGGTCCTCCTGGTGTGGTGGGTAGTGACTAGCACTTGACTGTTGTGGGGAACTGAAATTGAAACCCCCCGGTCATACCGACATGCGGGCACCGGTTCTCCTACGCCTTGGCGGTTGAGGAGGTGCCGGTTGAACTGGTGGCGGTGGAGGTGGTGGCGTAACTGCCACAAACCGATGATCCTCGGATGAATCTTGATGATGCGGCTGCGGCTGTGGCTCCTGCTGCTGCTGAGACTGCTGCTGCTGATGCTGCCCATGAGACGACGAGTGGTGTGATGGTGTATAATACCACTGGTGTTGATCGAACAGGGCTTGGAAACTGTCTGGACCACCATAGGGTGATCCGTGAAAAGACGATCCATCAGAGATTTCGATCGGGTGGTTTGGAGTACCACTTGCCGGCATGACGGGGTCCGTGTCCTCGTCCATATCGTCTGCGTGATCTCCTGAAAAGTGGTCCTCTGGACCCAGTGGGTTAAAACCCACGGGCTCTGGTATGAACCCAACCGGGTTAAACTGTCCCCGAAAAACAGGTGTAGGGTCTCCATATGAATGATGAGATAGGGATCTCTGAAGTGGTATGTAGGACGGTTGAGGGTTATTGGGTTCATAAGGATTTAGAGCAGGAGGTGTGGAAGTATGCAAAACCGACCGTCTGGCCGGCTCGTACTGGTTTCTTCGGTTTTCCCGAGGGTCGTCACTCTCGGTGTTGGATGGAGCTCGCCTTCGTGAAGGTCCAGCTTCATGATCGTTGGGGGCGGTAACTGGCCCCTTTCCACGTCCTCGTGTTCGGAAGAATCTAGGAGGCATTTTGTTGTTCCTGTCAATAAGGCATAAGATAACAATAACAAAAATATAAAATTTAAAGGACAAAACAAAAACCGAAAAGGTGGAATTTGTCCTATGTTATAAGTCTAGACTCGAAGGTTTAGATATGTGCAATTGTGTAACTGAGATTAAACACAAAAGGCTAGTGTTTAATTCACTCAGTGTTGGCTCTGATACCAACCTGTCACACCCCGATTTCCACGTGTCACCGGTTGGCAACGTAATAGTCAAACAACACAATATAATAATGCACAGCGGAAGCAATTTAAAATAAGATACAACCGAATTTATTTATTGTAATCAAAGTCACAATATCCGGTGTTTATCCACAGTAGGATCGAGACAAAACAACATTTAATGGTTCAACAGACTTCTGGCATCCTAAGCTTGCGAGACTTTTTAATGATGCTTAGGAGATAATCCAGCCAATTTCGCTTAGTACCTGCATTCAGTCTTTTTGGGAAAATACGTCAGTTTACACTGGTAAATACATTCAACTGACTCATTTTGGAAAATGATTGAAAATTGGTTTGGATGTACGTGGCATAAATCATTTTATTTAACTTGGGAGAATTATTTAATATTATAATCTTGTGAACGAATTACATGTTACTTATGCGTTCAGTAGCCCGAATCAAATCCGGGTTAAAGATCAATAGACACACCACTTTAAGTGAGTTATACACGGGAGTACGCCTACACCCCGTGCTCAGGTCGTGGCCATCTCGTAAGATGATGCCAGGGATATCCGGGACATGGTCATTAACCCCCCAAAGGCTGTAAAGTAAACAAGACTGTTTAAACGAGCCGATCAAATTATTCAACTACCCACTAAGCGTGGAGATTTGATGGTCGATCAAGCGGTACGCTATGTACCGTAACCCAAGCCCGTATAGGGAAAATAAGTTAAAAGTATTTACCTGATGCAAGTATAAATCACAATAAGCAGAATGCACGTAGCTTTTACTGTTTTCTCCTAATCTGGAACGAAGGTTTAATATAACCTATTAGAATTCTAACGGGTCTTTTATTAAGCTTAAGCTTAGACCGGTTAGTTTCAAGACACGGTTCGTACGCACAATTAAGCGAAGACCGGATATAATGTGATTTAGACCCGACAAGTTTGGAGACTTGTTTAATATGGGTTTATTATTCACATTCTGGATTTTGAGATAAAACCGTTAAGGTTTGACCCGTTTCGGCTAATTTATGTAAACTTGTTACATAACCCGAACCGAACGCGAAATAAGCGTAACGGGTAGTCATGAGAGCTATATACAGGTTTCCTAAGTTAATTATGTCTCAAATATGTTGTGACATCAGTAAGGTGTCTTTCGTTATGCCCGAAATGTGTTTAAACACAAACTAGGCCCCGTAGGGGTAGTTTGGTCATTTAAAAGTTTATAAAAGGTTTTAAGTGACAATCTGAGTTACAGGTCTGATGAAATCAGTAAATATACTCAATTTGCTAAGTTACATCAGTAGGTTAAAGCATGTATGTGAAACTTATCATTTTTAACCAAACTAGGCCCCGTAGGGGTATTTTGGTAATTTCACATATGCCGAAAAGCTCAAAACTGAAGTCTGAGCTTATCAACTTTTGCTTACTATTAAAATATAATAATTTGCCTCTTATATCAGTAGGTATCAACCCGGGTATGTCCAATATGATTTTAAAACATACTATGCGTTAAAAACGCTAAATAAGGCGATTAAAGGCCATTACCGGGTTCGATACTTAAATCTGATATTTTTATATTTCCAGAAGGCTTAAAATAATTTATTTATCATAACTAATCAGTAGCAAAAGGTTTGGAATCGTTTAGATGTGTAAAACTCATTTTATGGCCCGTAAGGGCAAAACCGACAATTACCGAATTAAGCCTACGACTACGAGTTATGCTCAGCCTAAAATTAATTAAAAATCTTTAAAAATCCCAAAATAATATATTACATCAGTGGGTAAAAGATTTGATACCAAAAAGTATGCTTAACTAGGCTATACGCTAATTACGCCATTTTATTAACAAAAAGCATTAGTTTTGCGATAATGAGCATAACTCATAATCTACAAGTCAAACTGATGTCAAACTTTGCATACAAGTTTATATATCAGTATTTAAGGTTTCTACACTTCTACATTTTCATAAATCGCGTTTTAAGGTAATAAAGGCATAACGGTCAACATATGAGCAATTAACGGAAACATGCGTATTAATTGGATAATCAATGAAACAAGTACAGAGGCTTATACTATCATGTAACCTAACCCTAATGAAGCATTAAGGCATTTCTAATTCCATCTAACTCGGGCCAGAACTGAAGTCAACGTGAAAGTCAAAGTTTCGTGACTTTCGGTTCCGAACCGGCTTAAAACTGAGAGTTGTCGAGTCGAACGAGTTTAGACATGTCCGTACACTTATTACCAGGTTATATTAAGTTTAAAACAGTTTACACGCCTCACGTATTGCTAATCGTGCATTAAATCGTAATTTACATAACTGTTGACTTTTTCGGTCAATGTTTGACTCGACAAACGACCTAGTTAGGTTTGGAACCAGTACGTGCCCTTATAAGGGTTTAATACCCATATAATTACCTACTTAACGGTACTTTTAATTCGAGATAAGACTGAGCGATTATATATTAAATTTGAAGTCAAACCGTAATCACGTCGGTTTGACTTTTAACTAAATAACTAAGCTAAAATTTATTATAGAAGGTTAGGCAACTTACAAAGGGTTTAATGATGATTATGGAGGTCTTGTAATCAGCTTGAAAGCTCCCAAAATTGATCAAAAGTGAGAATGAGGATGTTTGCAACTTAGAAGGTCTTATATAATGGTTCTAGACACCATAATATGTTGACAAATAAGTCTACAACTTACCATACCCTTCCAACAAGTGTCCTACATGTTTTAGGGGCTGTTTAGGGGCCAACATATATGAGGAAAGTTGTTTAAATGCTGAATACATGCGCATAACAGCCAACATATATTCTGGTCGCTGGCAACATGTGCGCAAGTCTCCCCCAAAAGCCAAAAGTCTTTTGTTCTTTGATGTATTGAAAGGGCAACCATATTTTTTGACTTTGGGACATTCTTTTAACATTTAGGGGCCTCTAAAGTGAGCCTTTAACAGTTACATACCCCACACATTGGTATGTTTCATTTGAGACATTATTAAAGTACCAAAAACAAAGGTTAACCATTCATTTTCTTCGTGGGATCCAATCATGCTTCTGGAAATCTATCAATGACAATAATTCACTGATTTTAGGGAAACATAGATGTGTGTAAAATTTAATTGGCCTTGGAATTTATAACTGAGGTCGTTTCAGAGGTAAAAATTTACATGACGCCACTTTAATTCCTGCCAGAACATCAAAAAGAATCCGGGTTTACAACGCGTTTTGTCAAACATGACACGTGTCGTTTATTCTATTTACCACGAAATTTTTGAGGTGTTACAGTCAAAAAGAAAGGTCTTGGATTTAATCAACCGAAAAATCATAAAAATGAAAAAGTTTATAAACCAAAAACTGTGTTTGTTTCAGGAAAATCTTTAGAAGATGAGAAAGAGCAAGCGTTCAGAAAGCAGACAAACAAAGAATTCCTTGCCAAAAAGCAAGAAGAAGTGAAGAAAAGTGTTGCTCAGAAGACTACAGAGACGAGAACCTGTTTTAAATGTAAAACAGTAGGTCATATTGCAAGGAATTGTCCAAAGACAATACAGACAAAACAGGGAGTCTCTGGTAAATTGAAAGAAAAAGTTGTTGAGAAAACTAAACTTTCAAGCAGAAAATTTACAGGCTTTGAAAATTCAACTTTTGAGGTTGGAGAATGTTCAAAGAATGTGATGAAAAGAAAAGAAAATTTGAAAAACCAAATATGGGTGGTTAAGGGTTCAGGAAACAGTTCTGGTGATGAATCTGATTCCACAAAATCAGAGGAGCCAAGTGTTAAAGAAAAGGTTGAGAAATCAGTTCCGAATGTGGATGATGTCAATTTTCCACCTCTGTAGGCTGAAAATTTTAAAAAGAAAGTTGGAAATGTTGAAATTTCAAATCAATTTTATTCTGAAAAGAAGAAATTTGATGTTGAAAAAGCTTTCAACGGAACTGTGAAACACATTTTTGTAAAAATGGTCGATGGTAAGGCCAAAGGAGTGAAAGAATTTTATGCTTCCAAAAGGAATGTTCACAGGTCGGTTGAATGTCACAGTGAAGAAGAGATTGTTTCACCCAAGAATGGTCAGTCTTGGGTGGATATATTTTTCAAAGAATAAAAACCTGACTTGCCGGAGCTCCCTAGTTAGTAATCGTGGAGCATGAATCGGCATCATTCATTGTTTATGAACATTTTTAATTGAAAAGTGTGAATTGCCGGAACTCCCAGGTTGGTAAGTGTGGAGTAGGTATCGGCACTTTGAGAATTCAACCAATAGATGATGTTTGGTTGAAAATATTTGATATTTGATCTTACAAGTGATTAATCAAGGTCATTAAGTTGAACTTGATTTAACTATCATTTAAAAGTGTTGGTAAACAATGTGATGAGTTTTCCCCTAACCTACAAATGGTTAAATTCAATCAACAAAACTAATTTTCCAGAAAAACCATGTTGATTAAAACAAACTTAAGTGTTTTGAGATCATAATAGGAAAATAGTTTGTTGTGAGGGGGAGTTCTGATTGTTTATGCCAAGTGGATGGAGAATTGAGGTAATTCGATATCAGTTGTCATGTTCTTGTACAGTTTGTTTTTAATTTTCTTTAGATGTATTTGTATTTTAGAGGGAGTATAATTTTCAGAAAATTCAAAAACATTAGAAAATTTGAAAAAGCCAAAAACATGATAAAATGAAAAATGAGTTTTTGTTGCATAAAAGAGGAAATGATAGTACATCAGTGGACTGTCACAACACGCTAAAGAAATGGAAAGTTAAAATGTGATAAACGGTCTCACTAAGGATGTGACGGTAGGCTCAGCTAGACTAGTAAATTTGCGATAAAGATACAAACTTAAATGAAAAAGCTTAGTTCTAGTGGGAAACATGGTCAAAAGCATAGTACTTAGTTTTGTCCTTCTTGACTGTGTGCCTACTCAGTAATCGCTGATTGTCAAAAGACATAAAACTGGTTAAGTTTGTGAATTTTCACAACTTTGCTAAAAAGTCACTGTGATTGTGCATTTCATTTTGCCAAGATTTAAACTTGTTTTATTTCTTTATTTTGTTTAAGCATTGGACATCCTCTACGTATACGTGAGTATCGACCTGGATGTTATTGCCTAAACGTTCTGATTTATATTCTTTGGTGTTTCGTTTAAGCTTTGGATCTCCTCTGCGTATACGGAAGTATCGACCTGGTGGTTAAAGCCTAAACAACTTCAACTTGTTTTATTTTTCTTATTTTGTTTAAACATTGGACTTTCTCTGCGTATACGGAAGTATCGACCTGATTGTTAATGTTTAAACATTCTGCTTTGTTTTTGCACATATCACAATTGATAAAAGTTTAAAGGCATTACTTGAGTCAGTGTATTGCATGATGAGGGGATATGCTAAGATCGTGGGGTCCATAAGAACTTAGAGCAAAATTAATATACCTTAAGGTATCGGTAAGCATTTTGAAAGTTTTTAGATTGAGTTTAAGTGGATAACAATATCGTCAATCTATGTGAATCGTTTAAAGCTTAAAATGTTTAAAGTTTAACAGTGTTGGTGATTGGTCTCATAAACTGATATGATCCTTTTGCACAAACTCACAAAAATATTGTTTGTAAATATTTCTTTACTGCATTCTTATTCTAAAAATTCAAAAAGATTTTAAGTGTGTTTTAGCATAAATTTTGTAAAAATCCAAAAAGATTTTCGACAACTGTTGTTGGAAGGCTGAAGTTCAAAATTCCAAGTACTAAACTTGATGAACAGGTTTGGATAAAGAGTGTGTGAAAATGATTATTTTTTTAAGAGATTTTCAGAAGACAAATCATTTTAAATATTTTCTGCAAATAGTTTCTAAATTTTAAAGATTTAATATTTGAGAAACTTATGTGTGTGGTAGAGAATTTGCAGGTATAAAGTAAATTTCCAGACTACGATCCCAGCTTAGTGAGAGGGGGAGTCTGAGGACATTAAGAAAGAAAAAGAAAGAGATTGTGGATGCTTTCAATGGAGAATCTTTGGAGAGAGCGAGCAGACTGGTAAAGACTGAAGGTTTGACAACCGAAGACTCGACACTGAAGACTCGTCAACATTCGAGGGGGGGTCTATTGGTGCATGCGTCTGTCGACTTTGTCTTGTATTGAGTCTTGTACGTAGAATGTTAGAATAGTGCACGTAGTTCAAGATTTAAAGGTATTTCGCTTGAATGGAAGGGGTTTCGCTTGAAAGGAACTTGTGTAGTTTCAAGCGAACTCAACATATGCTGGTTCGCTTGAACTGACATGTTGACACTTTCAAGCGAACTCAATTGCCTATAAATACCACTCAAGCGAATTCATTTGTAATCTTCTTGTTTCCGGTAGCGAAGCTCTGCCGAAGTGTTCTCAGACGTGTAATCGATATTAAATCAATATACGAACAGTTGAAAGGGTGAATCTTGCTGAATTGAACTTGATACTTGTGTTTCCGCCACTCGTATTAAGATAAACTCTTCTGATCGACTCGTTTGGGTCTGAAAACGATCCTACACTGGTGTTTGAATTATACTTTTTCGTTTAATGGAAAGTTTATTTTATTTATGGTTCAATATGATTAGTGGCTAGATCCTAGTACGTCACACGCCTCGCGGAGGTTTCCGCTTGTGGTATTTTTGGGGGTGTGACAAATTGTTCCTAACTTGGACCCTTTGTAAGCTTCTTTCATGCTTGTTTATGCTTTTCAAGCGTGAAAGTCAAACAGTGTTAAGGGTCGTAAGTCAAGCGGTCTTGACAACCGCTTAGACTTTCGAACCCGACCGGTTTGGTCGATCGTTAGGATCCGACCAAGTATATATTGTGACCATAGTTGTATAGGGAATAACCTTCCGAGGTTATACCTTATGGTCACTTAGTTTAATTAGTTATTATGATAGGTAGTTTATATGCCTTAGGAAAATGACCAAAATGCCCTTTTTATGCATAATTTGTATTTAAGCATATGTAACCTAAATTTTGTCACTTAAACTGATTATGCAACATATTTAAACATGTTAGGGCATATAATACTTGTCATAGAACTAGTTAGGTGTCACACCCCGACCACGTAGGACAACAAAACGTGGCGGAAAACGTCGGGGAGTGTTGTAACAGAATCATTGTTTCATAACACATGGAAATTGAAATATTGTTTTATTGATTAAAGTAGTTACAATGTCTTGACAATCAAAGAAACATAACATAAATAACTAGTCTTGCATCTTTTATTGTTGCTAAGGCCCAAGTCCGCCTAAGTGTATCTTGATAAATCCTATGCATCATATACTGAAACATATGTGAAAATAGGTACGTCAGCATAAAAATGCCTGTGAGATACATAGGTTTATGAAAATAGGATTCATGACTTATTGTTTAAGAAAATGTTTAGTCATGAACCTTGTAATTTGATTTGTCTTGTAAATCATTTGAAAAACGATAAGATCAGATGATATGTATAAATAAGAGAATAATGTATGGTTAAATGAATAACCATATAAAAATGAGTTTGTATAATTTAAGTTGTTTGTAAAACAATGTATTGTGAAAAGTATGTTATTTGTATAAAATGTTATATGTCCAAATTGAAATGGTTCAAATAACGCTACGATATGTAATACCATACAATCACTTATATATAGGAAGTACCAGCGGCGTATCCACCATGCTTGTATCATATTACACACGCCTCGTTACTCAAATCACTTACCCAAACAAACCACCAATGTAAGATGTCTATGTTTAAACCAATTGCCAAACGTATTGAATAATATGTCAAAATGTTTATGTCAATATGTAAATCATGTAATGTGTAACCAATGTCAATAATGTTTATGTGTCAAATGTAAATCATGTAATGTGTAACCAATGTCAATAATGTTTATGTGTCAAATGTAAATCATGTAATGTGTAACCAAAATGATCTGTATGGCTAGTGAAATATATCAACTAAACCATATGCACAAAAACAAAGTATTGAAGTAAAACATAGTTTAAATCAAAGCTATGTTTTGTGGAAATGCATGCTATACTGATACAAATATCTATGCGGTATTGTGAGAATGCATACATCCAAGCCTTGAGACTGTGGCGATAAACCCTTAAACAAATTAAAGGTCTATCTTGTTGTAAATGTATATCGAATTCGGTCATTCCTTTCATCCCCACCTACCCAGGATGTCCGGAACGGGAGTTGTCAATTCCTATGGTACCACTACCTACTAACGAACGGCGTGATCGGTGTTAATGAATGTATATTGATCCATTAAAACAATCCAAATATCATATCAAAATGTAAGCATGTGATGAAAACAACTGTAGTAAGTATGCAACAGATGAACCTACATAGCATGTGATGTGATGTGAAACGATGTACTAAGTATGAACTAAATGGACATACATAGCATAAAATGCAATGTAAGACAATGAAATCATGTACTATAAATGTACTAATGAACATAGCAAGTATATGATGTGAAAACATGGAAAGCACGAAAGTAACAAGTAGGCACATGTGTTCCACCCCAAAATGTTTGGAAAACAGTAAAAGAGGGGTCTATGTACTCACTTGAGATTGCTCAGAAGTCTTAAGATAACCACCAAGCAACGCTAGAGATCATGGAATCAAACGGCACCTAATATAGGTAACTACATTAATAAACCGGACCTAATATCGGAGTATCGGATAGAATGAGGGTTCGTAAACCAAACGAGTATGGAGACTCGTGTAATATGATTTAACAAAGCCCACATACTAAAACGAAACTTAACCTAAGTGTTTGTGACTCATTACGACCCGTTTAGGTAGCTTATGCTACTTTAACGCGTCGTTCGCGTGAAACGCGCTCGGACCGCTTAACTAGTCCTATGACAAGTAACATATGCCTTAACATGTCTTAATATTGTTGTCAACTCAGTTTAGATGTCAAAAGTTATGTTACATATGTTTAAAATGAATTTTGGCATCAAAGGGGAATTTTGGTAATTTACCTAAGGCATATAAACTACCTATCATACAACTACTTAAACGAAGCGACCATAAGGTATAACCTCGGAAGGTTATTCCCTATATACTATGGTCACCTAATGTGTTTGGTCGGATCCTAAAGATCGACCAAATGGGTCGGGTTCGAAAGTATAAGCGATTGTTTAGATCGCTTACCTTACGACCCTATATAAGCACTAAACTAAAGTGACGAGTTAAGCATGCTAAAACATGCTTAACTAAGTTTAGAAAACAGGTTTGGTATCAAAACAAACGGTTTTGATACCCATAAGTAGTTTGGTTACAAAATACGCAGGAATACGTATTCTGACCGAAACTACGGCCCGTCACTGATCCTAGATAACGTGGTAATCAGTAGGTATAGTCACTAGGGACTATAACCATCGTGATTACGCTCACGTTATGAAGTTCAAACGAACTTCGCATCGACCATAAACTGGTCAATGCAGAAATTCAAACAAAGTTTGACTTTCGGACTCGAAAAGCAATAAAAGAACGAAGGAATACTTACGAAGGGTCCCCGAATGCTAATCTAGATCAAAATAGCTCAGGTATGAAACAAAGGTTTCAACTTAGAGCACAATTGATCAGATTCTAGTGAGAAATGAAGTTGGGGTATGTGGGTATTTATAGTTTTTCCCGAACCGTTAGGATCGTTTCTTGAAGAAGAGGGAATGATCACATCCCTACACTTGTTGGAATGTTGTGGTTCCTGAATTTGGCCACCATAAGAGTTTAACATGTGGCACTTGACCTTTAGAGAGTGTTAGGGGCTGCTAACTTGTGTTAAAAATGGCTTTTTCTGATCAGAAGGGGCCTAGCGTGACGCTAGGGGGGCTAGGCGTCGCGCTAGGGTCCCCCTGATCAGCAAACACTTTCAAATGTTCACCTTTCAGTCCCCGTTGCGTATTAAGGCCATTTCCGACATGTTTAAGGCCTGTTAACTAATTTTCAAGGCTCCACAAGGATGCCTAAACATTGTGGGCTTGAAAAATGCTCAAAAATATGCCGGATGTTAGTTCGTTTGGTCGTACGAACGCGATGTTCGCTTAATTACGACGGTAAGCGCATAAGCGCGAAAAACGATCCAAATTGGGCGACGAATGGATTTTTCTCATGCCAAACACTAAAATAAAGTATTTTAGTGCTTACATAAATTTTTGGATGTTCGGAGGTATTCAGAACGTAAGTTATGCGCGAAAATGCAAACTTGTGCACTTTTTGACGCTTTTAGTCCCTGAATGACCCAAAAGTTTATTTTAGCATACCGAACCCCTCAAAGCCTATTTCTAAGCTATGTAAAGGATATTTATGGTATGTTTACCTTATGGTCATGTTCCAGAATGTTCGTTACAGCTCAAATTGGCATACTTTCGCAGTTTGTCAAGTTTAGTCCCTGTAAGTGAAATAACTTGTTTTTGACATACCAAAGCCTTCAAAACTTATTTCTAAGTTATGCAAAGGTTGTTTAAGGTATGTTAAGCCTATTTCACTATTCCGGAGCATTCGTTGCATTAAACGGGTTATATTTACACATCAGTGCGCGTATAACCTTCTAGAAAGCGATTTAAAGCTTGAAATCGAACAAGAATTGATAATGTGCAAAGGATACACATATTTGTACATGTCCCAAGTATGAAATACAATATTTCATTGATACAGTATTTGTTTGATGGCCGTGGAGGCACAGGTGTTACATTAGGTGTCTCAAACGCGCATTTGCGTGAACGACGCGTTAAAGTAGCGTAAGCTACCTTAATGGGTCGAAACGAGTTGTAAGCACTTAGGATAGGTTCTGATTTAGAATGTAGGTTTTGTTAAACCATGAGTTCCAATACTCATTTGGTTTACGAGACCTCATTCTATCCGATCTCCCGATTTAGGTGTCGATTTATTAACTTAGCGATCCGATTACTAGGTACCACTTGATTTCCTTGGTTTGCCCGAGCTTTGTTAGTTCACTAAAAATCAAGGATACTTTGCACTTCAATGTGAGTACATAGTTCCCCTCTTTTACCGTTTTTGACTATTTTGGGGTGATTCATATGTGCTAAACGATTTCGAGCTTTCTAAACAAATGCTATGGTTTATATTAAACACAACGATTTAAACACGAACCAGTGGAACTATTGAACTATGTGAACTATTTGAACTAATTGAACCACTAGAACTATTGAACTATGTGAACTATTTGAACTAATTGAACCACCGGAACTATCGGATCTACCTGGACTATTTGAACTATTTGAACGATTGGAACTATTTGAACTATTGAACGATTGGGTAATGGTAAGTGATTAGGTAACGGGGCGGGTGTAATGTGATAAAAGCATGGTGGATACGCCGCTGGTACTTCCTATATATAAGTGCTTTTAACACATTACATGTCGTTCCGTTATCTAGATCACTCAAACGAATGTTTTCAAAACGAAGTTACACTACAAGGTTTTCTTAACAATATAAACCATACAATGTTTACTTTCAACAATGATTCACTACTTGGTTTACAAAGACAAATGTTTTCAGTTAAGATTCATGGCTACAACGGTTTTGGTTTACACATATATCAACTTGTAAAAGTTGATAGAAACATACTGCAATATCAAACTCTTTTGTTTTCAAGGTACACACTCGACAACTCTCTTAGTTGGACGAGGTATTGCAATATGAACTCAAAGCCATGAATCTGACATACTCACAAAACCTATGTACTCGTCGGCATTTTTATGCTGACGTATTTTCACATATGTTTCAGGTACCGTAGTTTGATGATGATTATGATGCATACTCACATAGGAATGGATGAGGCCTTAGTAACTTAATAACAATGAAGGAAAATATGTTTATGTTTTGCTTTTAAATTTCGAAACGATGTAACAAACTTAATTCAATAAAACAAAACTTCAATCCATGTGTTGTGAAACAATGATTCTGTTACGACACTAGCCGACGTTTCTGCCGCGGTTTATTATTTTAACGCGGTCGGGGTGTGACACGTGGTTTGGCATCTTATTTCTTGAAGAGGTATCGAATGCCGGCGTGATCCGTATAGACTATTTTTTTAGAAAGAACAAGATAGGGACGAAATTTATCAAAAGAAATTACTTCGGCTAGTAACTCTTTTTCGATTGTTGTATAATTTTCTTGTGCATCATTAAGAGTTTTACTTGAATAGTATATTGGGTGGAAATGTTTTTCTTTTCGTTGTCCTAGAATGGCTCCAACTGCAAAGTCACTTGCATCGCACATGATTTCAAAAGGTAATTTCCAATCGGGCGCTATCATGATTGGTGCATTGACTAACATTTCTTTTAAGGTTAGAAATGCTTTGTTGCATTCCTCGTCAAAGACAAATGGTGCGTCTTTTTCAAGTAATTTTGTTAGAGGCCTAGAGATTTTCGAAAAGTCTTTGATAAATCGCCTATAAAATCCGCAGGTCCTAGGAAACTTCGAATGGCTCGAACGGAGGAAGGTGGAGGTAGTCGAGAAATAGTGTCTATTTTGGCATGATCCACTTCCATTCCTTCGTTTGAGATTTTATGACCGAGTACTATTCCCTCTGTTACCATGAAGTGGCATTTTTCCCAATTAAGGGCGAGGTTAGTTTCCTCACATCGGGACAACATTCGTTCAAGATTATCGAGGCATTGGTCAAATGTATCTCCAAAGATAGAAAAATCATTCTTAAAAACTTCCATAGTTTTTCTATCATATCGTGGAAGATGGCCACCATGCAACGTTGAAACATAGCGGGGGCATTGCGTAGACCAAAAGGCATGCGTCGATAAGCAAAAGTTCCATAGGGACATGTAAAAGTTGTTTTTTCTTGGTCCTCATGTGCTATTGGAATTTGAAAATAACCGGAGAAACCATTGAGAAAACAATAAAATTTATGACCGGTTAGTCTTTCTAACATTTGGTCGATGAAAGGTAAAGGAAAGTGGTCTTTCCTTGTTGCTTCATTTAACTTATGATAGTCGATACCAACCCTCCATCCGGTGACGGTTCTCGTTGGTATTAATTCATTTTTGTCATTTGTTATTACCGTCATACCTCCTTTCTTTGGAACTACTTGGACGTGACTTACCCATGGACTATCGGAGATGGGATAGATAAGTCTGGCGTCAAGTAACTTGATGACTTCATTTTTAACCACTTCTTGAACATTTGGAATTACCCTACGTTGTGGTTGTATTACCGTTTTATAGTCATCTTCCATCAAAATTATGTGGGTGCACAAGGATGGGTTGATGCCTTCGATATCCATGAGCCTCCACGCGATTGCATTTTTATGTTTTTTTTCAAAGTTTTATTAATTTTTCTTTTTCAAAAAGTGTTAGGCTAGAAGAAATGATGACGGGGAACTTACCAAGTTCGTCTAAAAATGCGTATTCTAGACCTTTAGGTAGTTCCTTGAGTTCAAGTGGCGGTGGGTCTTTTGTCACACCCCGAAATTATCAGAGCTTGGCGTGACTGGACTGGTATCATCATTGCACAGCGGAAGCAAATAAGCTAAGTCTTTTAGAAAATGAACGCCCACTAAGTACTCGAGTCTCCAATGGTTCTCCTATTCCAACCGTGCCATAACTTTGAAAAGTAACCTGAGAAAGAACATGCGAGAAAAATCAACATAATGTTGAGCGAGTTCATATTTTGTTTGTAAAAGATTTGAAATAAATCTTTTGAGTTGTGAAAGGTTTGAAATAAATCTTTGGAATAACCGGTTTTTGAAATAGTATTGAGAAAATGAAGTTAAAAATCATTTTCTTGCCAAGTTATATGGAAACGTTGTGTTTGTAACACGTTATGTTCATAAAACCATGTATTTGTAAAGCCTTGTATTTGTAATGTTCGCATACCGTCAATGCCCACCCTGACTTTGACTCCTTACCCGTAAAATCATGTGCTTTGAATTTTATATAAAACATGGTAATTTAATTTGTATGAACAAGTAGTTTCGTAAATATATATGTCCCTGGTATGTAGCAAATAAGGGAATTGAGATCACCAATGGTTTGCAAGGCCACTGATATATGTGAAGTGCAAGTAGGGAGACTCAAACCTAGCAGATTTTTGCCACGGCATTAGTATGTGGACAAAGTCACCCCGAGGTCCGTTTCTAGTTTGGCCTGGGGATGGGCTCACTACACCCAGATAGATCTACCGCTCCTGTCCCTCGGTCCTACCATGAGGACTAATGGCCTCATGTTGCTCCTACCCACTCACATGATCTAAGTAGTAAACCTCCTTACGCTAACCATACCATGTATAAAATAAATCCCTGGTCACCCTGACCAGATTTCCTGGCTACCCTAACCAAATCCCCGGTCACCCTGGCCGAATATCATTCACATTTCGAAAATAAGCATTTGTTTTTGTAAAAACCGATATGTTTAGTATAAACCTTTCGTAATTCATTTGTGTTCCTCGAAATCCCTTCGTAATATGATTTAGAAATACGAGTTTTGCGTTAGTTCGAAACTTTGTATGTTTTTGCAAAATGTGCATGTCTTTCCACCCCGAAAACATTTACAAAAATGTAAAACCGTAAAAGTGGGGTTATGAACTCACCTGAATATTCCTGTGCAAAGCTAGCTAATTACGACTCCGTGATGTCGTTTCCAAAGTGAGACTCGCTAGCGTGCATTCTACAATATTCCTAACACGGAATATCTAATAAGTTTCTAAATAACGTAGTAACTAACTACGTGTAATTGAGCTCTACCGAATCGTTGACCGAACGATATGACGGTAAATTGTCAACTTAACAGAAGCGAAGAAGTTATACTTGTTAGCTCGTTTTAAGAAGTCGTATGTTGATATGAAGGAATATTCGTATGAAAGTAATATATAATAAACTTGTATTATATATCAATGTCTTTATCGAAATACGTGTATATGCCGTTTAGGCGTTTGAAATAAATATAAAACCATATTTATTTAATAAGAGAATTCGTATTGTATATTACTTGAAATAAATATTCAAACCATATTTATCTTTCTAAAAACGAATTCGTGTCGTTTGATATTTGGAATAAATATAAAAACTATATTTATTTTGTAAAAGGATACGAGTTAACGATGTTCGAAATAAATATAACATTGTATTTATTTGTAAAAGCGTTTGGAAATATCAAGGTTTGAAATATTATAAACTCGAACTCCATTAAGTGTCGTTTTGGAAACTATAATACGTGTCGTGTTTACGGATTTTTCTTGAAAAACGGGCAGAGTTTCCTCTGTTTTTGGACGCCCCGACAACACAAGTTGTCGTTATATTTGCGAAATTCAATCAAGTTTTCAAACAATATATTTATAAACTCAAGTTATATATCAAGGCGCAAACTTTATAAATACGATTTTATCATTCGGTTCGAGAGCTCGTTTCACGTGAGTAATAAAGTTATAGAAATAACATAAATAGTCGCGCCGTAAATCTTTACCATCTCTCTCGTGTCGATGTGCCGAACTTGCTGACTGAGTTGACCGAGTCAGCTCACTGTTGACCTGAGTTTGACCGAGTCGACTAGTGAGTTGACCGAGCCGAGTCGAGTTGGACATGTTGACCTGGGACGAGTCTTGACCCGACACCCGTGACGACCTGTTGACTTTCTTTGACCGCCGATCCGAACAAAACTGGACTTATTGACCCGTCTCCGAGCCGAGACCCATATAACGTGAGCTGGGATGTGAACTAAACCAGAACCGAGCCGAACCACACCTGCTGAACCGAGAACCCGAGCGGAACTCCCGAACCAGAGACGAACCGTTCTGAACCAAATCATCAACACCATCACCGGACTTAAGTAAAAAAAATGAAAGTAACAGAAAGGGGGGGGGTTACCGGACTGAAACCCGGGCCGAGACCCAAATCTGCGACCCGACCCGAACTGAACCAAAGCTAAATCTGACCGAACCACATCATCATCATCATCCTCGTCTGAAACCCACCAGACAAATCTGCTGACCATCGGATAAACGAACTGACCGGCGGTCCGAACCGCCGACCGCCGGTTCTTTCTCCCTCTCTCGGTCTCTTCCCTCAGTCTCTCTTTCTCTCTCTGTTGCACCGCCGCACCACCACCGGTTAGTGGTGGTGGTGGTTCGTTTCAGAATCGCAAGGGGGGGGTCGTTGTGGTGTGTGACCGAGACTTCGAACAAAACAAAAAGCACCACCACCGCTACGGCGTCTCTTCCATGTGTTTCACCGGCCTTCGAAGACAGGAGGGAGAGAGGAGCAGGTGGATGGTGTGGTTATGTGTATCGAGAAGGAGATGTAATCTCTATGTTTGATTAATATGTAATAGAGAGAGGGTAGGAGATGGGAGGGTATTAGGGTTTCTCATAAAGAAGATGAAGGGTGTATGTCTGTGTTTGTTTTGGTGTGTGTATATAATATGCAGACAAGAGATCCTTTATAGAGATTTGGAGGATTAAAGTTCTTTGTGTAATTATATTACATTCAGGGTATGTATTTTACCCTTAGGGTTAAAATCTTTTGTAAATCTAGTAAATATTTTGTCAAGATTTTGGAAAGATTTGCTAAGATTCAGCAAAATCTTATAGATTTTGATGGGATTCTAACATATTATGTGTAGGTTTAGGCTTGTGGGTTTTGGGCTTGGGCCCAGGGCCCACAAGCTCAATCCCCGTGTATATGTGGCCCGTAAATCCTACGAGACCCGTTATCAAAACCCTGAACTCCGTTTAACGTCAAAAATTAAAATACACAAAAATACGGTCTGTAGTCGTTGCCCGTTCATCGATTACGATAATAATCGCGAAAAATTGTATCGTTGCCGTTTTTAATCCGTTCCTCGATCCGGTTCCGACTGTAGTCACAACAATTTTATTACGAAGCTAATATATATCGTAAAAATTTAATATTTGTCGGCGTTGTTAGTATTCTGTTCGGTTTCAATCCGTTGCCATTTACGTTTCACCGGTTTCTCTGTAAACCACCATTCGCGCACTGTAAAGACGGATAGACGTTCCCAGGTACTCCAAAGGCCTAATTAAGTTAATCCGTGCTGTAAACACTATTTATTGTCGCGTTAATCATCTGTTAATTACGTAATTAAGAGCCGTAAATCACGGGTTGTCACATTCTCCCCCTGTTACAGAAATTTCGTCCTCGAAATTTTAGACTATGTTATCTCCTCAGAATTGTGTGGTTCGCAGGTAAGTCCGAATAATAACCAAGTGAATGACCGTGTGATCGAAACAAGACTTATCTGAATCATGACATTTCTCAACAATAAGAACCCAACGGTAAAAGCAATGTGTCTCAGTAATTGATGTCAAAGGAAACGAGACGTAGTGATACAGTCACCAGTGCGACTAAGTTAACAAGGATCCAACAATGAACAGGAACTTCGACCAATCGAATTCCGTATGAACGTTTACAACGTGTAAATGAGTTCTAGAAGCAATAACACCCACTGGATGAACTTAGAATCAACAAATCTCAATCTGTAATAGTTTGCATGAAACGTTCGATCGTGATCAGCGCAAGCTGCAAGTCATACTGACGCCACAAGGTGTCGCAATGAATGAAACAATTTAATAATAGAGGTGATCGAACAAGTATCACCTGTGTTTTGCATGAAACGCTTAATCATGATTAGCCCAAGCTACAAGTTTGTACTAACACCACAAGGTGTCGTAGTGATTCAAATAATTCAATAATAGCGGTGATCAAACAAATTCACCGTGTTTGAAGTCAAATGAAAGCGTAATAAGGTGAATCCGAAAGTTTGTTTCAAATGACATCATAGAATTTTCAATTGAAATTTGAACATCCAAGAAATAATGTTTTCGATCGAAGGTGGAGAAGCAATGAATGTCGCAAAGCATTCGATCGATGTTGAAAGAACCGTTATGAGGTACACCGGAATATGAAATGAATTCGTGTACCATTGTCTTAACACACTATTGTATTAAGACTGCTTTGATATAATAAACCGAAGTGGATTGGAGAACAATCAATAAATAAATATTTAGATCCGTGCATAAGATGCGTAAACGAGTTCAGCGCAAGCTTCAAATTAACGAAAATCACCATCACATGGTGTCGGAATCATCAAACAATTTAATGGAGTCGAATACCGAACAAGTTTACCACGACTCGGAACAAATGAAGTGCTCGTTAAAAATTGATTTGAATATGATGCTCCCAATACATCATATGGTGTCTCGAATCGAATAAGTGTAATGGGCAAGTTCAAACAATTGAACTTGGTTTTAGCGCAATCCGACAATAGATATGTGTATCGATAAGAAAACTTTCGGCATGGTCACAACGAAAAACCATGTATGTAACTTGTAGAGAGATGGTCGTGATACAATGACCATAAGGAGGAGTAGGGATACGAAAATCTACTCAGTAAATGTGAAATTCGAAATTTCAATAAAAGAAATTTGAGGACTTTACCTGGGGTTTCGTGTGACGACCAATTGTTAGGTGACATTACCATGGAATGTCGAACATAGCGTATTCGTCGTTAGTTAGGTAGGGGGGATGCGGAGACAATCGTCTTCTCCCTGGCGTGATTCGTGTCATTGCAGGATCGCGTGACAAGTTGTCGTTTCCTGATTGTTAGTTCTCCTGCTGACAGGAATCTAGCGTCGTCGTTAGATTTGTGTCATCGTTCCTTCTCAAAGGCCTCGCCTCGATAGTCGTATGTGTCGTACTTCAACCTTAAGTTTCACGTATACCTGTGCACTAGCGTTACGTTCTGCGTAGAATGTGATGTACTTCGACATCCGTTGATGTAAAGTTTGAGTTTCATGTATTGTCGTGCACTAGCGTTTCGTTATGCGTAGGATGTCTGCTCGGGAAGTTAAAATATCATAGACAATATGGATAATAGTGTGTACCCGAGTTAATATTCGCGGTTCCTACGTGATGACCTTTAATAAACACACATGCGCAAATAATCAATCATATAATTAAATAGTCCTCCTAGTCCCACTAGCCTCCCAGCCTCCCAGACTGAATCTCCTGGTCCCACTAGACTATCCTCCCAGCCTCTCAGACTGAATCTCCTAGTCCCACTAGCCTCCCAGCCTCCCAGACTAAATCTCCTAGTCCCACTAGCCTCCCAGCCTCCCAGACTGAATCTCCTAGTCCCACTAGACTATCATCCCAACCTCTCAGACTGAATCTCCTAGTCCCACTAGACTATCCTCCCAGCCTCTCAGACTGAATCTCCTAGTCCCACTAGCCTCCCAGCCTCTCAGACTGAATCTCCTAGTCCCACTAGACTATCCTCCCAGCCTCTCAGACTGAATCTTCTAGTCCCACTAGCCTCCCAGCCTCTCAGACTGAATCTCCTAGTCCCACTAGACTATCCTCCCAGCCTCTCAGACTGAATCTCCTAGTCCCACTAGCCTCCCAGCCTCCCAGACTGAATCTCCTAGTCCCACTAGCCTCCCAGCCTCCCAGACTGAATCTCCTAGTCCCACTAGACTATCCTCCCAGCCTCTCAGACTGAATCTCCTAGTCCCACTAGACTATCCTCCCAGCTTCTCAGACTGAATCTCCTAGTCCCACTAGCCTCCCAGCCTCTCAGACTGAATCTCCTAGTCCCACTAGACTATCCCCCCAGCCTCCCAGACTGAATCTCCTAGTCTCACTAGCCTCCCAGCCTCTCAGACTGAATCTCCTAGTCCCACTAGACTATCCTCCCAGCCTCTCAGACTGAATCTCCTAGTCCCACTAGCCTCCCAGCCTCCCAGACTGAATCTCCTAGTCCCACTAGCCTCCCAGCCTCTCAGACTGAATCTCCTAGTCCCACTAGACTATCCTCCCAGCCTCTCAGACTGAATCTCCTAGTCCCACTAGCCTCCCAGCCTCCCAGACTGAATCCCTGTTTCCGAAGGTCTTAAATGCATGTTTCCTAAACTCTCAGATTTTTGTGTACTGTATGTAATTGTTTTGTGTACCGTGTATAAAACATCACAATAGCGTATGTTTGAAAACAAAATTTTTGACTGTTTGTTTTTCGGCAACGGTTGGAGACCATATTCGAGTACTAGGCGTTCTGTATGTATTCAACGTCTTAATAGTCTAAGTCCCAGAGAAAAGTGAGGTTAGAGCCTAGGTACCACAACAGAAACCTAATTCGCTGTAACCTATAGCTCTGATACCAATCTGTCACACCGCGAAATTATCAGAGCTTGGCGTGACTAGACTGGTATCGTCATTGCACAGCGGAAGCAAATAAGCTAAGTCTTTTAGAAAATGAACGCCCACTAAGTACTCGAGTCTCCAATGGTTCTCCTATTCCAACCGTGCCATAACTTTGAAAAGTAACCTGAGAAAGAACATGCGAGAAAAATCAACATAATGTTGAGCGAGTTCATAGTTTGTTTGTAAAAGATTTGAAATAAATCTTTTGAGTTGTGAAAGGTTTGAAATAAATCTTTGGAATAACCGGTTTTTGAAATAGTATTGAGAAAATGAAGTTAAAAATCATTTTCTTGCCAAGTTATATGGAAACGTTGTGTTTGTAACACGTTATGTTCATAAAACCATGTATTTGTAAAGCCTTGTATTTGTAATGTTCGCATACCGTCAATGCCCACCCTGACTTTGACTCCTTACCCGTAAAATCATGTGCTTTGAATTTTATATAAAACATGGTAATTTAATTTGTATGAACAAGTAGTTTCGTAAATATATATGTCCCTGGTATGTAGCAAATAAGGGAATTGAGATCACCAATGGTTTGCAAGGCCACTGATATATGTGAAGTGCAAGTAGGGAGACTCAAACCTAGCAGATTTTTGTCACGGCATTAGTATGTGGACAAAGTCACCCCGAGGTCCGTTTCTAGTTTGGCCTGGGGATGGGCTCACTACACCCAGATAGATCTACCGCTCCTGTCCCTCGGTCCTACCATGAGGACTAATGGCCTCATGTTGCTCCTACCCACTCACATGATCTAAGTAGTAAACCTCCTTACGCTAACCATACCATGTATAAAATAAATCCCTGGTCACCCTGACCAGATTTCCTGGCTACCCTAACCAAATCCCCGGTCACCCTGGCCGAATATCATTCACATTTCGAAAATAAGCATTTGTTTTTGTAAAAACCGATATGTTTAGTATAAACCTTTCGTAATTCATTTGTGTTCCTCGAAATCCCTTCGTAATATGATTTAGAAATACGAGTTTTGCGTTAGTTCGAAACTTTGTATGTTTTTGCAAAATGTGCATGTCTTTCCACCCCGAAAACATTTACAAAAATGTAAAACCGTAAAAGTGGGGTTATGAACTCACCTGAATATTCCTGTGCAAAGCTAGCTAATTACGACTCCGTGATGTCGTTTCCAAAGTGAGACTCGCTAGCGTGCATTCTACAATATTCCTAACACGGAATATCTAATAAGTTTCTAAATAACGTAGTAACTAACTACGTGTAATTGAGCTCTACCGAATCGTTGACCGAATGATATGACGGTAAATTGTCAACTTAACAGAAGCGAAGAAGTTATACTTGTTAGCTCGTTTTAAGAAGTCGTATGTTGATATGAAGGAATATTCGTATGAAAGTAATATATAATAAACTTGTATTATATATCATGTCTTTATCGAAATACGTGTATATGCCGTTTAGGCGTTTGAAATAAATATAAAACCATATTTATTTAATAAGAGAATTCGTATTGTATATTACATGAAATAAATATTCAAACCATATTTATCTTTCTAAAAACGAATTCGTGTCGTTTGATATTTGGAATAAATATAAAAACTATATTTATTTTGTAAAAGGATACGAGTTAACGATGTTCGAAATAAATATAACATTGTATTTATTTGTAAAAGCGTTTGGAAATATCAAGGTTTGAAATATTATAAACTCGAACTCCATTAAGTGTCGTTTTGGAAACTATAATACGTGTCGTGTTTACGGATTTTTCTTGAAAAACGGGCAGAGTTTCCTCTGTTTTTGGACGCCCCGACAACACAAGTTGTCGTTATATTTGCGAAATTCAATCAAGTTTTCAAACAATATATTTATAAACTCAAGTTATATATCAAGGCGCAAACTTTATAAATACGATTTTATCATTCGGTTCGAGAGCTCGTTTCACGTGAGTAATAAAGTTATAGAAATAACATAAATAGTCGCGCCGTAAATCTTTACCATCTCTCTCGTGTCGATGTGCCAAACTTGCTGACTGAGTTGACCGAGTCAGCTCACTGTTGACCTGAGTTTGACCGAGTCGACTAGTGAGTTGACCGAGCCGAGTCGAGTTGGACATGTTGACCTGGGACGAGTCTTGACCCGACACCCGTGACGACCTGTTGACTTTCTTTGACCGCCGATCCGAACAAAACTGGACTTATTGACCCGTCTCCGAGCCGAGACCCATATAACGTGAGCTGGGATGTGAACTGAACCAGAACCGAGCCGAACCACACCTGCTGAACCGAGAACCCGAGCGGAACTCCCGAACCAGAGACGAACCGTTCTGAACCAAATCATCAACACCATCACCGGACTTAAGTAAAAAAAATGAAAGTAACAGAAAGGGGGGGGGGTTACCGGACTGAAACCCGGGCCGAGACCCAAATCTGCGACCCGACCCGAACTGAACCAAAGCTAAATCTGACCGAACCACATCATCATCCTCATCATCATCCTCGTCTGAAACCCACCGGACAAATCTGCTGACCATCGGATAAACGAACTGACCGGCGGTCCGAACCGCCGACCGCCGGTTCTTTCTCCCTCTCTCGGTCTCTTCCCTCAGTCTCTCTTTCTCTCTCTGTTGCATCGCCGCACCACCACCGGTTAGTGGTGGTGGTGGTTCGTTTCAGAATCGCAAGGGGGGGTCGTTGTGGTGTGTGACCGAGACTTCGAACAAAACAAAAGGCACCGCCACCACTACGGCGTCTCTTCCATGTGTTTCACCGGCCTTCGAAGACAGGAGGGAGAGAGGAGCAGGTGGATGGTGTGGTTATGTGTATCGAGAAGGAGATGTAATCTCTGTGTTTGATTAATATGTAATAGAGAGAGGGTAGGAGATGAGAGGGTATTAGGGTTTCTCATAAAGAAGATGAAGGGTGTATGTCTGTGTTTGTTTTGGTGTGTGTATATAATATGCAGACAAGAGATCCTTTATAGAGATTTGGAGGATTAAAGTTCTTTGTGTAATTATATTACATTCAGGGTATGTATTTTACCCTTAGGGTTAAAATCTTTTGTAAATCTAGTAAATATTTTGTCAAGATTTTGGAAAGATTTGCTAAGATTCAGCAAAATCTTATAGATTTTGATGGGATTCTAACATATTATGTGTAGGTTTAGGCTTGTGGGTTTTGGGCTTGGGCCCAGGGCCCACAAGCTCAATCCCCGTGTATATGTGGCCCGTAAATCCTACGAGACCCGTTGTCAAAACCCTGAACTCCGTTTAACGTCAAAAATTAAAATACACAAAAATACGGTCTGTAGTCGTTGCCCGTTCATCGATTACGATAATAATCGCGAAAAATTGTATCGTTGCCGTTTTTAATCCGTTCCTCGATCCGGTTCCGACTGTAGTCACAACAATTTTATTACGAAGCTAATATATATCGTAAAAATTTAATATTTGTCGGCGTTGTTAGTATTCTGTTCGGTTTCAATCCGTTGCCGTTTACGTTTCACCGGTTTCTCTGTAAACCACCATTCGCGCACTGTAAAGACGGATAGACGTTCCCAGGCACTCCAAAGGCCTAATTAAGTTAATCCGTGCTGTAAACACTATTTATTGTCACGTTAATCGTCTGTTAATTACGTAATTAAGAGCCGTAAATCACGGGTTGTCACATCTTTAAGAGACCGCTTATTTTCTTCTTTATTAAGGTCGATGGCCTAAAAGGTTTGCTCTAGGGAAATTTCCTCTTCGACGAACTCTTCTTCTTCTTCCGTATCGGGTGATTCCGCTTCATCTTCGATTAAGGGGTTGTCATCATGAATTGGGTATTTCATTGATTGGTTAAGATCGACGTACCTTTTGTCGGCCCCTAATTGAAGTGGTAGGTTGTTTTGCTTCCGTTGGGTGAAGGCTTGATGGGATTTTAAAAATGGTTGTCCCAACAAGAGGGGGCATCATCTAAGATGACGAAGTCGGTTGGGACCACCTCTTGGCTTGTTTGAATTAAGAATTTCTGACCATTCCCTTGGTATTAATCGTTTTGCGATTTGAGAGAAAAATAGGAATTTTAAGAGGAGAAAAATCACTAGTGCATAATTTTTCAAAAATATAGTTACGCATTATGTTAACGCAAAGATCTTTATCAATTAGCACATTACTAACAAAGACGTTTTGAAAAAAAACATGGTACCAGTTTTATATTCATTTCATGATATTCATCTTTTATTAGCGAAGTTTGATCATTTGTTAATGTGATGCTTACTAATTCTTCGATTTTAGTAGAAGTGTTCAACTCTTTAAAAACTTAGCATGTGAAGAAACCAAACAATGATTTTCAAAAGAAGGTTGTAAAACGTGAATTTCCGAAAAAGTTTGATCAATTTTAGAATCGTTAGTTTTAGACTTACCTTCTTGTTGAGTTGGTTCATGTGTGGGTTTTTTATTTTGTTCTTCTACTTTTATCTCTTCGATTATTACCTCTTTAGTGCAAATAGCCTCTTATTTTTCTTTAGATTTCGTAAGTAAGAGTTCTAGATTTTTCATACTTTCTATGAGTCTTGCGGCTTCGGGGATGATTCTTGGTGGAGTGTCGTAAACTTCAAACGGATTGGTATCCCAAAAGCTTGACTTTGGGAGCTCAAACCTTGGTTCTTCATACGTGGTGTATGAAGAACTTGGTGTGGTGTATGAGGTCAATGGTCTAAAAAGGTCACAATATTGTACCGAATGGGATTTTCCACAAACGGTACAATAAGGTTCCTCATAATCATCCTCAATATAATAGGTGCAGTCTTCTGAGTAGTAATCCATTGTATTGGAAGATACCCAGAAGAATAGCGAGCTTCAGGATCAAAAACAGAAATTAAAAATTTAACAGAAGATTGACCACGACCTCGTGCTGAACTGGCACGGCACCGTGTTTAGTTCTGTATCTGGGAGTTTTAAAAAAGTTTTGGAAAAGTTTGCAGCACGGGGGCGTGTCCCAACAGCACGACTGTAACATCCCGAAAACGGGTTTGGTAATCAAACCTCGTTAATACTAAAAGACGGGTAAAGTACCGTTAGTGGTAAAAGTAACCCGGTAAATATTAGGATTGAAATAAATAATCCTAATATTAGTTAAAAAGCGAATAAGAGCTTTTAAGAAAATAAAATGGATAAAAGGCCCTAGTTAACGGGACTTAAAATAAACTGAGTCATAAATTCCCTGAACCCACTAAGATAACTAGGAATGTTTAACCTAGTTAACAAGTGGGAATATTGTTAGAAAGAATTAGGTTGTGGCTAACTTAATAACTAGCCAAAACACGAGGGACTAAAGTGGATAACTTGGAAGTTGGTTTATTTAAAAGAAAAACAAAACACACAACACACGCACAAGTGTGTGTGCGTGATCGACCAGAGGAGAAGGCTCTAGAGCCAAAACCCTAACTTTCAACAAATCCATCCAATTGAAGGGCCAAGCGAAGCTCAAATTCACAACTGGACATGAATTAATGATCACCCGAACTAGGGGATCATAAGGTATGTAAAAATTTGATGATTCGTGAAGTTGTAAAATTTTAGTAATCATCATAATCGCGAATTATGTGTGGATTAGAGAAGATATGGCTAAATTAGTGATGAATACATGCTTAGAAACTAAACCCTAAGTAAAAATCAAGCATATGCTATGACTTGAATGATTTGTTGATTGCCCATATGTGTGTGTTAAGTGGGTTTTATATTATTGTAATGAACATATGATTATGTATGTTAAATTGTGAGAAAATTGATGTTATGATGTAAGATAGTGATAATGTTCATGAATACTAGACCAAGGGCTTGATTTTGATAATATAAACTTGGTTAAAAGCTAGTAGTGAACTAGACAAAAGTAGTATAACAATCTTGCCCGTAAGGTGTTTGTTAAAATGCCTAAACGAATGTTCATATGTTAAAGTTGTGAATGAAACACGTAATTGCCTAATTCGATTAATCCCGTGTGATATGGGATAATACAAGTTCTAATCATGATGTCGATTTAAGTTAAATGGTGTAGGTCATATGAATAACGGTAGTTAACTTTTAGAAAGTTAAACTAACCAATGATGAAGTCGAATAGTAGTTTCGACATAAAATCCGTAAGATGGAATAGTCATAAGTAATGATGACTAATCTAACCGTCTTACGAATTATGATGATAGTTTGACGCTTGACAAGCTAGGTGGAGGCTTGGAAAGGAAGCGGGTCAAACGAATCAAGTGTGAAGGAAAAGCGTGTTTCGGATGCAAGGTAAGTAAAGCTTACACCCTATTTGTAAGATATGTATTTATTATAAGTTATAAATACGACTATGGTTATATTTCAATTATGGTTCCGACACGAAACGATACGGGTCGGAACATATCAAAAGAAGAAAAACCATATTTCATGGTAAAAAGGGTCGAAATGGTAAATTAGTCATGAGACGACATTTATATAAAAAGGGGGTTTTTGGAATGGCTACTTTATAAGGTAAGCCTAAGCAAATAATAATGGTAAAATGGTGATTTAGTCACGTATGGATGGATAAAAGTTGAAATTTAAACGATACCGTATGGCATATGTCAAGTTGGGTCGAATGCATAAGAAACAGATTTAAAAAGGTATAACTATATGGTGGGAAATCCGTAATGAGTTAAATAATGGAATGGTAGATGTATATATATACCATTCAAATACAAGTGCAAAATGTTCAGTCGTTTAGACCAAACGGGTCAAATGGTGATTTTGATGCCATTTGACAAATAACTACTAATAAGTACTTGTTGAGTCTAATGCTCACAGGGTAAAATGGCTTATGGAATTTGCATTGCTATGTATTAGCAAATCATTAAGGTAAGGTATTAAAGCGGGTCAATATTTTGACCCAATCCAGGTACGCGTAAATAAGAATGTAGGATCGTTTGCAAGACCAAAACGAGTCGTTCAGAAGAGTTCTAATCAATACGAGAGGCGGAAACAAACGTATCGACTTTGAATCAGCTTGATTTACACTCTAATTGTCTTGTTTATTGATATTCAGCATTAACAGCTAGCGTGAACCTCAGGAATCGAATCTGGCTCTTGCATCTTCAAACTTTCCTTTACAAGCAGACTCCCCCTTGAGTTGTGCTGGGATCGTAGTCTGGCTTTCACAGATTCTAAACTTCTCCTGGCTTTCCGTAGTAACAGGATCAGAAACCTGGCTTTAATCTGCGTATTTATCAGAATCGAAACCTGGCAAACCTGCACATACTCTACCTCAAAATAAATTTCACAAATTTAAAATTTGACAAATTTATAAATCACTTGCAAATATCAATCAAAATGATTTAACTCTTTGATAATCACATGTAAGAATATCATTTTTCTTTTTTCAAAACACACTCTCCCAAACCTGTTGCTCATCATGTATAACACTCAGAATTTTGAAGATCAGCTTTTCATCATCAGTTGTCGAAAATCTTTTTGTATTTTTCAACATTTTATGCTAAAACACACTTAAACTCTTTTTGTGATTTTTTAAAAGAAAATGCAATAAAGAAATATTTACAGACAATATTTTTTTGAGTTTGTGTAAGAGGATCATATCAGTTTTTAAGACAAATCACCAACACCGTTAAGCTTTAAACATTTTAAGTTCTAAACAATTCACTTAGATTGTCAGTATATTGATCCACTTAAATTTCCACACAAAGTTCAATTATTTCGAGATACGAGATTAGTGTTTTAATGGACTTAAACTTATTCGCGTGTCCCACCTCAGAATATACTCCCGTATCTAGACTCCTATATTCAGTCTTACAGGTGAATGTACACTAATGATATCTGTAAACGGGTAATGCGAGACCATGAGAGCTCAGGTTAGAACTTCCGTTCAGACAAAGAGATGATGGCTCGTCTTTCAGTGTGTCCCGTTTGGGGATCTTTTCTTCAACAGCACATGATTAGCATTTTTCAACGTTTCATCATTTTTTGTACTGAGGGTGAGCTTTAGGATTAAATCAGTGCAAAGCATTATACGAGGACTAGGCTATTGCTTCCACAAAATCAGAAGTCCAGGTATAAAACCCCAGATATCATCATGCACAAAGACCTAGTATGTCAGAAATAGAAAGCCTTTCAAACAAGATTTCAGGGGTTACCTATATATCCGAGAAATGTTCCCCACGAAATAAGTAAGCATGATATTTAAGTTTATATCTCGAAAACAATCTACTAAGTGTGTAAAAACCTACTGGCATATCCTCAGTGAGATCGTTTATCACATTTGACTTTACAATTCTTTAGCGTGCTGTGATAGTCCACTGATGTACTATCATTTCCTCTTCGTTTATCACAAAACTCGTTTTTGATTTTTTCAATGTTTTTGGCTTTTTCAAATTTTTAAAGCTTTTGGATTTTCTGAAATTTCTTACTACCCCTAAAATTCAAAATCATGTAAAGAAAATTTGACAAACTGATGTGAATTGCTTCAATTCGCCATCCACTTGGCATAAACAATCAGAACTCCCCCTGACAACAAACTATTTTCCCATTATGATTTCAAAACACTTAAGTTTGTTTTAATCAAAATGGTTTTTCCGGAAAATTAGTTATGTTGTTTTTCACAAACCATTTGTAGGTTAGGGGTTAAACTCATCACTTTAATCTTTCAACCACTAGAATGATAGTTAAATCAAGTTCAACTTAATGACCTTGTTTAAGCACTTGTAGGTGAGAACCTTTTTTTCAACCACCTGTAGGTTTACTTCAATCATACCCTTTGTCAACTGAAATATGACAATTTTAAATTAAAAAAAAAAACCACATGTAGATCGAAATATCACAGATGTGAATTTCTTAAGAAAGATGCCGATTCCTGCTCAACGATTACCAACTTGGGAGGTCCGGCAAGTCAGGATTTCAGGTAGAGAATGTTGTCACCCAAGCCTGACCAGCCTTGGGTGATTGTGAATCATCTTTATCCCACCATCTTTTTTATTTATAAAATTTTTTTGCTCCTTTAACCTTCCTATCAACCATCTTTCCAAAAATATGTTTCACTTTTTCGTTAAACACTTTTTCAGCATCAAATTCTTCTTTACCAGAGAAGAATTGATCTAAAATTTCAATTTTTCCGACTTTTAACTTCAAGTTTTCTTTTGACAATGGAGGAAAGTTTTCATCGTTCATCTCTGGAACGGAATTCTCATCATTTTTCACAACAAATGACTCCTCTGACTTACGAGTCAGATTCATTGTCAGAACTACTCTCTGATTTAACAACCCATTTTTTTTGTTTAAATTGACTTTTCTTTTGTCAAACGTTTCGAACTTTCACCAATTTCGAAAGTCGAATTTTTGAACCTTTTAACACTTTCTGTTGTTTGTTTGTTTTTATCAACACAGTTTTCTTTCAACTTTGAGTTAGAAGAAACTCCCTGTTTTGTGTTGGTTGGATTTGGACAATTCCAAGCTATGTGTCCAACTTCTTGACATTTGAAACAGGTTCTTCGTTCAACTCTTTGTTCAGATTTTTTCAACATATTCTTTTTCTTTTCAGCAAGAAACTCTTGATTTGACTATCTCTAGAAAGATTTCTTCTCTTCTTCTTCTGAACTTGTTCCTGAAACAAATTTAGTTTTTGGTTTATAAGTTTTCTCATTTTTATAATTTTTTGGAGGAATGAAACCCAATCCATTCTTTTTGAAATTACCGTTATGGTTTGGTTTCTTTCGATAACCTGAACCAAAACTATAACCCTTTTCTTGTTTAACCTTTGTTGAACTCTTGAGGTGTAAGGTTTAGGTTTTTCAGCAAGATTTACATTTTTTATTTCAGAAATATTAATTTCTGTTACTTTGAAAAGTTGTTTAATCTGTTCAGTTTTAACACTTCTTATTGGAAATTCTTTATCAGAAAATAATTTGTTAGAATCATTCAAAGTATATGCCACTTTGATTGGTTCATCATTCAAATTATTTTTCGACATCAGAAATTTTTTATTGTAAACCCGTTTGACCGGAGAACTCGGACTCTTGTCTGATGAACTCGAACTTTCAGATTTAGACTCCGACTTTGACTCTTCATCCATATCCAACACCTGATCGACCACTTTCTTTAATAACTCAGACTCATGATCAGTGTCAGACACTGTGAATGTGACGTCAATGTTGTCTGGTAAATCATCAGTGGTTTCAAACTTTAGCTTTATATTGACTGCCTTTTTTAATCGTTCCTCATTTGGTTTTCTGGGTGAATAACTTTCCCAGATCAGAGGCGGACACTTGTTATACTTGACACTTTGTTTCTTACCAGTATTCGTTTCTTCTGTATTTTTATCTTGAAACGCTTCAAGACCTGCAACAGTAGGATAAACTCTATCAATCAAATAATCACAAGTTGTATAACTCAGCAGCAATCGTTTGATTCTATCATTTTCAATCTTTTCGAGTTCCAAATCCTGCTTCAACTTTGCACAATCTTCAATATACTCATTGATGACCTTCTGCTTAGTCATTAATGTTGAACTCATCATCGTCTGAGCAGCTCCCATTTCTAGGTTTGTTTTATTCAAATTATCAACCGTTCTGTTCAGCACATCATACGACTCTTTCATATACTTAACATCAAACAACAATTTTTCTTTCAACTCTTCTAGCTCACTATACTTCTTGTATTTTTCTTCACAATGTTTGCAAGATTCCAAACATTTTAGACAAGGTTTCGTGACTTCAACAATCTTTTCAACTTCGACGATTTTTTCAACTTCGACGATTTTTTCAACTATTTTCTCAATTACATTATGTTCTTCATCAAACTCTATTTTTATTTTACTCTCTTCAACTTCGGCTTTCACTGTTGATTTTTCTTCCACTTTTGCTATCTCGGCTTCCAATTTTGTGTTTTCTTCAGCAATCCTTCTTGCCTCCAATTCTTCCAATTCTCTCTTCAGACGTGCAACCCTTTTCTCTTTCAACATCTCAATTTTATCTGCAAAAAACAAATTAAAACTGAATGAGTCTAAACTTTTTCTAGCATTATTAATATATTCTTCTTCATCATCAGTATCTTCATCACTTTCTGATGATCTAAAAATCTTTGTTCTTTTTGGCTTAGATTTGACTAACTCTTCTTCCAAGATTCGAGCAACAAATCCTGAATCAGCTGGAATGTATTTGTCCCAGCTAAAACCCTCTGCCACTTTTTCATCATCTTGATTAACAAGATAAGCTTTCTTCTTTCCATCTTCAATAGCACGGGATGATAACGGTTGTTGAGCAAGCTGATGATAAATTGATTTACGATGATAATCGTTGTTTCCAAATGGGTCTTGTCTTCCTGTTGCTTCTTTATTTGTACACTCTCATTTAAAATGCCCCTTTTCTCTGCAACAAAAGCAAGTAACCTTCGATTTGTCAAACCCTATCGGAGATGTAGCAATATCACGAAAGTCATCTCTTCCGGTGATTTGTGTGAATTTTTCTGCTCTTCTTACAACACTGGCTAAACACCACTTGATGTCCATCAACTCAAGTTCCTCAGAGTCAATCTGGTCATAATCCTCTTTAGTAAGGATTGGATTTCTGATTTTTCCAGCAACTAAGCTTTCATAAGACTCTAATATAGTAACAAGTGATGCCATGTGTTGCTTAGCCACTTCTGGAGAGAGATTTTGACCATTTTGAATATTCAAAGTAACATTGCATTGCAGATTTGTTGAATTTTGTCTTTGAGAACTTGGTGTTGTGAAATTCGGATCAAAACTTGAATATGATGATGAATATCCACCACTCTGAGTTGTAGTGCTAACATTTGTTCCAGAAGAACTGTCAGCACTAAATGCAGTCTTAATCTTCGGACTCGGAGTACTCTCAAATTTATTTCCTCTGTAGTATAGACTAACATCCTGTTGAGCATTTGGATTATTCATGATAGCAGTTTTCTGAATATCCAATTCATGTTCTTCAATCTTCTGAATGAACTTACTTAAATTCATACTTTCATATTTTCTCATATGTTTCAAAATTAACAAATATGTTCCCCATTTATTCTGTGGTAGCGCATCAGCAAGCTTATCAACCCATTCATCGTCTTCTTTCTTGATCTCCAATCTTCTCATTTCCTGAACTAGATGACAATACCTATCGATAGTCTTCTTAGTCGTCTCATCTTCAAAGCTAGAAACATATCAAATGATTTCTTTAGTGATGAACTTCCCTTAAACTTCTGAATCAGCGCCAACCAAATTGATCTAGCAGTTTCCTCATGTTGAAGCAAAACAAAAATATCTTCTTTTACCGCTTGTTGAAGAATGCTAATCATCATTTTTTCACTGGTGTATTTTAACTTCTCTTGCGCTGAATATTCACTTAAAGCTTTTTCATTTCCACGGCCATCTGTCGGTTTAACGTAATCTACATCTAACGAGCACCATGCATCAAACTTATAAGCTTGCACCCATTTTCAAACCTATTCTGCCATCCTTTAAAATCCTCAATGTACATAAGCTTCAGAGGCTTTTGAAAAGTTCCCGTTTCATTTTCGATTTCAATAGTTTCGGCAGCTGTGACTGGGGCAGCTGGAGTAGTAGCAAACGCGTTGTAAAACTCTTTTTCAATGTCTCGGTTTTGAAAGTTCACAAATTCACAAAGTTCACGCGAAATGAAGATTCAAACGAAATAGACTTTGATGCGAAATGGAGATCTATTTCGTGCGAAATGAGCTTTTTGGTGCGAATTGGACAACTTCAAGCGAAATGATTTTCTAACAGGCCATTTCGTGCGAAATGGAGATCAATTCCAAGCGAAATGAACAACCTTCAAGTGAAATGGGTCATTTCGTGCGAAATGGGAGGTCACAAAGTTCAATTCGTGCGAAATGAAATGTCTGATTCACACGAAATGGGCTATTTCGTATGAAATGCTGCTGATGTCACACAAACGAGTGAATTTTTGACAAATTGATCAAGATTTAGGCCGATTTTAGATTTAATTCTTTCAAGGATTGATTAAAACTATGTTTCGCACGTTATGTATGAAAATCAGTCCATTTTGGCCGTAAAATCTTGTTAATTTTGAAAAAGAAGGTGTAGAAGTCAGAAATTTTGGTGAAATCAGGCCGATTTGGTAAGAACTCTTCCTCCTGAGCTCTGATACCACTTGTAGGATCATTTGCACGACCAAAACGAGTCGTTCAGAATAGTTCTAATCAATACGAGAGGCGGAAACAAACGTATCGACTTTGAATCAGCTTGATTTACACTCTAATTGTCTTGTTTATTGATATTACAACGATTACAGGCAGTAGACACTTCAGCAGCACTTCGGCTCTGGAATTCGGAACTGTTACAAATGAAATCAAGGCTCAGGTATTTATAGGGAAGCCATTTCGCACGGAATGATCAAAATCCATTTCGTGCGAAATGGACAATGTTCATTTCGTACGAAATGGATATATTCCATTTCGTGCGAAATGGTTCCAACCTATATTTATCTCGTTTTTTCGTATAACGAGCCCTGATCTATCTGTCCTATTATAAGACTCGATACAAGACGAAGTCGACAGACATATGCACCAACAAAGAATATAGTTAAATATGCAATTTTGGTCAAATAGCTATTTAGAAATCCTTCGTTGTGAAAGGAGAAACTAAAGTTGACCAAAACACCCTCGATAGATAAATTGGGTAAACAACCCTTAAGGGTTGCTTAGAAACATGTATTATGGTAATGTAAACCTTTGAAAGGTATAAAAGTTATAGGCATAAACCTTTATGGGTCAAATGCCTAAGAATGGGTATTTTCCGTAAAATGACTAACCGAAGGGTAAATTTGGAATAAACGTATTATTGTATTAAAACCACCACAAATATAGTTGTGGTGTAATATAAGTAGACATTCTAATGTTGAAATAAGATGCTAGAAATAAATGAGCGTGAACCATGCGTAAAAGTTCTTGAATACCCTTAACGGGTCAAAACAAGCATTTAAGTAAAAACAAGTTTAAGAATGTATAAAAACCCGTGATTTGAACCTAGTATGATAGGGACATTGAAATTATGAGGTTCATGAGAAATTGGGATAAAAAAAACATGTTTGTTTGATAAATACATGAACGGGTCTAAAAAATGAGTAAAAAAGTAATAGGCCGAAGGCTAAAAAGTCTCAAATTTTGTTAATTCGGATGATGGATTTTAACTCCATATGATGGAGGATAAAATTACGATCGCATAGGAAAAAGAATCGTGTAAAACGGATCAATAACGAATAAGTTATGGCCGTTTCCGTAAAAACTGGTATTGTTGGAAAATGCAGATCCCAGATACAGATCTACTGGGAAATGGTCTCCCCCGCGCCACGCGAGGGAGCAACGTGGCGCCGGCGCGTGGCGCGACAGCGCCCTGTTTCGGCGAAAAATTTGTATTTTAATCAGTCTTGCCTCTCGAACTCGTTTAAACACGTTTTAAACTACGTATGACTAATTCTATTCATATTTTATGGATTGTAGGTATAATTTACAGTACCGGAGAACGATCAAGCTCAACGAAGAACCGAACACGATGCAGTTACAAGCTTCCGCATATTATTACATTGTCATTTCGAACAACGAATTCAATCACATTTTGTTATGTTCTTTTAATACTAAGTAAAGTTTTAATAAACCCGTATTTTTATATGTATGTGTATTCGTAAATACACTTTTAATTGTCATTATTAGTACCAAAAACCCTTTTATAATAGTAAGGGTGTTACAACGACCCCGTGTTAACCTACTGTAAACAGAAAAAAAAAAGTTTAAAAACGAGCGCGCAGTTTTGAAAAAATGTTAGGATTTGATTAGGTCGCCGATTTTTAAGCTTCCTTAAAATCCTTGTGTCCCCGGCAACAGCGCCAAAAACTTGACGTGCGTGCGGGTGTCTATAATTTTTAGTTATATTTTTAGCTTTTTTTACTCGCTGATTTCAAGTTTAAAATTTATAAAACACGAGATTCTACTATCACTCTACACACACGCTAGGGCAAGTGTACCCATCGCGGACGTAATATAGTGATGGCAAGATACCGAGGTTATCCAAGGACACAAGGGCTTTTAATACCGGCTTATCGTCAACATCTAATCGAACCAAATTTTGAGAAAAGATTTTTAAACTAATAAAAAGATAAAAACAAAAAATAAAATAAAATAAAATAAAAACAGATAGACAAGAAAGAATCACTTGGATCTGACTTATCTTTCATGTACCCTTTTGATGATTTCCACACTTTGGGCATTTTAAGAGATTATCGTAGTTATAGTAGTAGTCCCCTATTTTGAAGGCGACGTTACCCTCAACCTAGTGGTTTGAGTCAGCAATGATACAATCCTACTAGGTCGGAATATTGAAAGAAAATTAAGTAAGTTATTAACGCAAAATGTGGTGGGCCCCCTTACGGGAAGCTGGCACCCTCAACCCGTTGGTCTGAGTCAGCAGGGATACAGTCCTCACGGGGTTGGTTTAAAGTTTTAATAGTAGTTTGTGAATAAGGGGTGCAAATGATTTCTTACTCTCAGTCGGGCCAGTCATTTCCAGCCAATCCATGGAGTAGTACTAAACCTGCACTAGGTTCTCGCAGGATCTATACACTGAACGACACATAGAATTACCCATCCACCCTTCTAACCCCCTTCCAAGTAGTTAACATGCTTTATATAGACCGTAAAGACATGAATATGTAAATAAACGACATATGAAGAATGGTTGAATTAATTCGCCTTCAATATAAAAAACTAATTATTAAAGTCATTAATACATACCCAATTAAAAATTTGCCAAAGATTGGAAATCATAAAAGAAATACATAAAAGATATGTCTTCACCAAGTGATGTAAGAATTTAGCCAAGCATGGCCTTTGTTTGACAAAGATTCTTACGATCAATCTTGGATCCTGAGACTACACACACACACTCTAAAAGATGTGGTGGATGATGGTGTTGTAGTGGTGGTGGAGTGGTGGCAAGTGAGAGAGAATTGGTTTGCCAAGGGATGAGTTGAAGTGAAACCAAGCATCCCTATTTATATCTGAAAACAAAACGTCCACCACGGCCCGTGCCCGCCTGGCACGGCCCCGTGGCCAACAGTCTCTCTCTTCTACATTAAATGCAGTGTCAGACTTGTACTAACACGGCCCCGTGTGTCAACGGCACGGCCCGTGGCCAATGTACTTGTTGTACTTCTTCAGATTCTGAAAATTCAAGAGTTGACCATGCCCCATGTTGCTTTAGCCCGTGTTGAGCTTGAAATTTGTCTTTTGTTGTTGTCTCTTTCTGCTGCAGTGAATGTCCACCGGGCACGGCCTCGTGCCAGAGCTTATGTCTTTGTTATTTCTTGGGTTTGGATGTGGATGGGGGCTCGGCCAAGTTGGTCAATCCTTCTTTATAGCATTTTATGTTGGTTTTTGCTGTCTTTTTGCTTTTTTTGTTCTTTTAAGCTCTTTTAATCCTGTTTATTAAAAAGTAACAAAAACACAAGCTTTTTCCAATATTAGTACTAGAAAAAGGTTGATTTTATGCCTCATTTGATATAATTTATGTGTTGTATTTTGAACACATCACCTATTATTTCAGCATTTAATGTTTCAAACACCAAATTTTGAGCATCGATATCTCATTCATGTTAGTTCTGTTTTGGACGCGGTTTAGTTCGTTATGAAGCTCTTACAACATAGAACACAAACCTACAAATAAATATATGAAATATCCTTCGTTTCTTATATTTTTTTTCTAGTCCAAAAATAGGAAAAAACATTTCCTATATTTGTGAAAATGGTATTTTCACAAAATTTCCAACACAGTCATTATCGTTTTCGGTTTGCTATTGTTAATGAGATCTTCCAGTGGGTTTTTTCGTTACGACGCATTTTTGTTCGCAAGTGTTCAAGAACTACCACACATATGATGCTACGGCCTTATCTTGTTGATTCCGCTTCTCCGTCAAGCTCCTCCTTGCCGTCGCGCCGCCACCGCTTAGTGGACTACGACCCTTGCCGCGCCGCCTACAGGACTACGGTCCGTCGCCGCGCCGCTACTTGTCGCCACCGCTCTACCGCATTGAATGCCTCTTTTAGGATTACGGGATCATTCAAAACTGTGGAGTGTCTTTGAAGATTATGGATCGGAAGATTACCGAATTTTGGCAGAAGCTTTGACTGAATCTTAAGACTCTTTTTCTTTATGTTTTTTTTTCCAGTCATAACTTTCGATTTCCTTCCGTTTTGACTGCGGGGGAGTATCAGACCATATTATTAGTGTAAGCCCACGGACCAGCTTAAGTTTTTAGGGTTTCATATATTCTCTATATAATGTAATCCTATTAAATCAATAAAGCATTCAGTCTTTCACAATGTTACACATATGATACACCGCATATGTAATTTTCACATATACGAATTACATGTAATTTGTTCTATTGTAGATAGTTCTTTTATTGGTGTAATTATAACCAACTAAAAAGAAATATAAAGGTTAGTTTGTTCTATTAATTCGTTAAGAACCGTAGACATTGATTGTCAATGTGTTTTAAATGTTAACGTGGAACTTTAAAATGATGCTTTCTTTGAATAAAAAACACCCCATCTGTTTATATTCACGCTTGAGGTATTTCAACTATATAACTTTTACTTATTTGAGAAAAAAATATACATTTTAATTCATAACCACTGGGTTTGGTGGTTTAGTGGCAAAACAAAAGTCTTTTGGTACACTCAATGTGAAGTCTTTAGTTGAAGTCTTACAATTGAGCAAGAAATTCACGTTAAAAAAAGTTATATTTACACTTTTAGATGAAATTTGTTGTACAAACTTAATTGCAGGCTAATTATGTAATAATACCTTTTTAATCTATTTCTTCTAATAATATGTTGTTAGTGAATAAATATATTGTAATATGTAATAATTACTATAGTTTTTGTTTATTTATTTATTGTTATGAATATATTTATTATTAATGTGGTTATCAACACAAAAAATAGATTAGTTTTCTCTCTAAGTTTTGTACACCTATATATACCACTATTGTATCTCATTGTAAATGATATCTATCAATGAAATATCAGTCTCTTTCTCCCTACATCTCTTTCTCTTATGGTTTGCTATTAGGTTAGTAGGTCGTTGTTTCACAACACGTTATCAGCACAAATTGCGCTTGGAGTTGGATCTATATAATGCCCAATCAAACTATGTTACAAGTAAGTTTTAGTTTAATTCATGGGATTTTGTAATTTATTAATCATGTATTAGTTTATGGTATTAATTTCTTTGATGACTACGTTACAGATTTTTCTTATTGTTAACATCTAAAAACCATCCTACGTATCACCTAGATGTTTTGAAAAGAAATTTTCAAATAGCATAAACTAAACTTTTGGATCTAAACTGTAACTTGAAATCAATATTAATAAAATTTTATTTAATTATGTTCAAAAAGTATTTTGATAGAAATTAAAAGAAAACTCCACGTATCAAAAGAATAATAGATGAGAAACACAATTGTTTTTTGAAAATTAGATTGTAAACCTTTACTTTCTCTAATTGATTATTTGATATTCTTTTAATATTAAATCATTCATGTATGGTAGCTTTTACCATATAAATAAAGGGGTATACTGTTGAAACTAGTTTCTTGCCCTATGCCCTTTATTGTTATATATCTTTTATCAATTAAATAAATTGTTATTATTATTGGATTTAAACTGAAACTTCATACGCTAATCTTTTATCAACTTTCTTTTTGCTAAACATGATATTTATAATTATGCAATATTATATATATATATCTGAATATATGAATGTTTGTGTGGTTCGTGATATGAATCTTAACTTCCCATATGATCAACTTTATTGTTTTATAAATAATTTCTTAAATGAAAGCTACACAGAAGAATTATATAAAGTAAGTTATATAAGCACATATTATTCGGTTTATTAGCTTTTTAATCATTGAGGCACTTTATTTGGTATTTGATTGCTATTTTTCAATCATACATTAACACGGATACGTAAATTGGTAAGGTATGTTTCTTTAAAGTTTGGAAAGTTAGAGTAAATTGTGAATATATTTTTTCATTTAATCGTTCCAAATATGTTCAAAATATGCTATTTTTGGAACTTATACAATAACTTTATAATAAGATAATTTTACTTGCGAGTTATACTAAGATAATTTGAACCATGATCTTTGGTTCAAATTCTTGTAAGTGCAAGATAAAAGTGGAGTTAAAGTGTTTGAAAACTTGTCGTTCAAAAAGAAAAAAAAGATGTAGTTATGTGTGGTATGTATTAAGCATGCAATTATTTAAATAAGTTAATAATAGTAAAAGTTTTAATTTAAAAGATTTATGTTCTATTGATGTAGCATAAACTATAAACTACAGTTCCTAAACATGATATTGTGTATATAAGAGAATTATAAGAACATCTATGTTGCTCGGTGTGATCATGTTTAGAAGAGTCATCTATGTTGCTTGTCGGATACCTTTTATATGTGAAATAACAATATTACTTATTATAGAAAGACTTGTTTACAAGTAACAAATGATTATATGTTAATGTTATTAAGGAATAACGGAAACATGAAACTTGATGGGATATTTGCTTATGTTTAAAAGTAGAGTAATATATATTTTCCGTGTAAGATATATTCTGGTTATATCGTGATAAAATAATATACAACAACATGTATATACACATGTTAGTGATTTTATATTATGAAGTTTTGTTTTATGGTGAAATGTTATAATGTCACGTAAACCAAAGTTGTGGTTCGTTATCATTTTTTTAAAAAGTGTATAAATATGCTTAGATACGACACCCGAAGTGTCATACTCCCTGAATCTCATTGTAAAGTTATAACATGTCGTAAGATGTTAGATTGATAAATCTTATTTGACTTAAAGATTTAATTACTTCTCTATTAGTGTTATGAAAATTGCAAAGAGAAGATTATTTACAAGAGAATGTCGGATAAAACAATTTTCGTTTGTCACACCTCAAATATGCTCTTGATGTAGCAATGTATGAAAGGTTTGAAGTGACTTAATATCCACATGTCAGCGAAAATAATGAATATTATGAAGTCTGTTTGGTTTTACTACATTCTTTGAAATGAATGTGAGTATATATTGATCATTGTGATTATGGACCTAATTGGGAATTTAATGATGGTCATATTAATAATGAGATGGACCATCGTAAATGAAACGACGATTATGTTAATAATGAGATTAACCACCAAAAGTGGCAAACTAAGAAGTGATTATATAACATGATAGTTTGAGCTTTGAAGTTAGAATACATTTTCTTGTGTCTTACATTTTGTATTACATATGTGCAAGTAATACATACACGATCCTAAACCAGAAGTTTATGGATCATAATTATTTACTTTATTGGCATGACTGGTTAGACCACACCGAGTCAATGATGATGTGAAACATAATAAAGAACTTGAAGATTTTTCAAGCTAATAGCATGTATTATTTGCTCTTAAGGGAAATTATATATTTTCCAATTAAGGGTGTGTGTCCCTAAATATTTTGGAAGTGATTAAGGGATATGCATATCCCAATATGATACCATTTAGTGTTTTAAATCAATGCATTGTCTAAATGTTTATCGAATATACAACTTAAGAATTGTGTGATTTATGGCTTCGCTAATGATATAGCAACTACATTGTTCTAGATTGGCATATTTATTTCGGTTATAACTGTGGAATTTATTTTCAAGTTATTAAGATCACTAAAATAAGTGTTTTTTGTTGGAGACAATTATTAAAGGTCTACAACTTATTGCAAAGTTAATGATTACGAGAGCAAAAGTTCATATTTCTATTTTAGTACATGTAATTTTACATGCAATAACATTAAGTCACTTCAAGCCAACATGTTGTAATAGTTTCTCCCTATTATAGTTGGTTTTTGGTCAGGAACCAAAGATGTCCCTTCTAAGATTTTGGTTGTGCGGTATATGTTGAAAATGATCCACCACTACGCACAAAGATGGGACCTTAAAAGGTCGTTGGGAATATATGATAACGAATAGGGCCTTTCACGAGATATTTATTTATGGCTCAATTAATTGATATCCATCTAAATGGATTAACATTCCCAACATCAGGGGGAGATAAAAAGCAGTTGGAAAAGAAATGAGTTGGTATGAATTATCATTGATCCTCAAAACTAAAAGTGTGAACCAGAAGTTCGAAGAATAACTCATTTACAAAGATTAGCGAATCTAGTACCAGACGCATTCACTGACCTTAAAAAGGTGACTATGTCACATATATCAACTGCTAATGCTCCAATTAAGATGAGTGTCCCAGAAGGACAATCACAACATGTTTGTAATGAGTCTATTGCACGTCTGAAGCGTGGTAGACCAGTCAATTCCAATAATAAAATTCCTCGAAAGTTGGAGCAACTAATTGATATGGTCAAGTCGAGGTTATATTAAAATAGTATCCTGAAGAGACAATAGACATGATGGTTCAAGAAGAACCCCATGTACCTGAAAATAAAGAGATCTCAATAAGTTATATCATGTCTAATATATGTATGGAATCGAAATAAAAATCCACGTCGTTATACTTTTGTATATAATCTAGTGCTTGAACTGATTAAATGATGAGGATCAAGATTTGAGATTTACCTATGAACGTAAACATAGAAATGATTGCCCAAAATGGAAAGACGCAAATAAGGCAAAGTTGGATTCTCTAATGACATGGAAAGTATCTGGACCAACAGTCCATACAATTGAAGTTGTAAAATATGTTGGATATAAACGACTCTTTTATGTGAATTATGTGAAAATCAAATTAAGCGATATAAGGAAAAATTGGTGGCACAAGAATTTTCGCAAATACCTATGATTGATTATGAGGAGACGTATTCTCCAGTGGTGGATGCATTGACTTTCCAATATTTTATTAGTCTGGTAATATAAAGAGAGAATTGATATGCGTCTTATGAATGTTATGTATCACTTGATACTGAAAGTTTACATGAAAGTCCTGAAGGATTAAATTATGTAAGTCATGTAAAGTAAGTTCTCGAGAACAATGTGATCATTTATACATATTCGGATTTGAACAGGTTATGATTATTTTACATGTTGGATATAATTGGAACTCCTGATGAGTTTCTAAAGCAAGTGAGTGTTTAAAAGGTTAATTGAAACATTTTAACGATGTAATACTTGTGCACCAAGAAACATACATAGAAAACTTGTACCCGGTGATTGTGATATCTCAATAAATTGTGTACACGCATGGTAAAATATGGATTTGAGAGATAAAAGCAAGTGTTCATGACATTTTTGCATATGATATAGATATCTATGTGTTAAATGGGCAAATTTTATTAGCAAAACTTCTAAAGAATGAAAGAACGTGCATATTTGGATAAGATGGAACAAATTCCCTCATGGATTGATAATGGCAGAAGCATTGATGCCAAAATCTCAATAACATACTATATGAAATTGATAAAATATATATGAACTAAAATAGTCGGGTCGAGTGTTGTACAACTCGAGATATTCGCCTAAAGAGGGATATAAGTTTGATTAAATTAGCCATGTTTTATCAACATTCTACTTTTAAAAGTTCACTATAATCGCAGTTTACAGTGATGATGTCTAGGCATCATCGAGAGAAACTGTCGAGCTTTTGGAGGGGGAATTTTTTAATGACATTGGCACGGTCTATTACTCGAACTGTAGTTCGAGTATATATGTAATTATATTTTATCAATCCCTCAAGTACATCTAGAATATGATGTTGGGACATAGTTGAACCTAAAAGTATGTTAAAGGTTGTTAAATCATTTGTTATAAGAAATGCTTATTATCATCTTCTATCAAAGTCGGGATTCTTATTCTAGAAGTACCATCATTAAATGATGTGTGCACTAGAATGTTTTGCTAGATATGTATGGTTATAATATCTTTCACTTGAGCTTATTGTCATGATATAACATTTGTCAAGCGAAGAGACATTGGAATGAGTTCAACGAAATATTTCAGGTATAAACGATATTTGATTATATTTTACTAGCCCATCAAAACAAGTTTGGTTAGTCTTGTAGATGCAGGAATGTAGTTACACATTCCTGGATATATAATATTTTTTGGAAGGAGGCACCAAAGTCTTGTTAGAAGATTATACAACATTGATCAACATAAATGATTGCACATTAAGGGATCGAGCGACAAATCATTGACTACAAAAGCTTTGATCAATTTTCAAGGAAGATGGACACACGTCACTTAAAGGATTTATGTTAAAATGAGGGGGATACTTATTTAAGTTGCACTCTTTTTCCCTTGACTAAGTTTTGTCCCATTGGGTTTTCTTAGTAAGGTTTTTAATGAGGCAACATACTTGATCTAGAAGTATCAGGGGGAACTAATGCGCATTACACGCTGCACTCTTTTTCTCTTAGCTATGGTTTTGTCCCACCGGGTTTTCCTAGCAAGGTTTTTAACGAGGTAGCATCAAGCGTATTATGTTGATAACCAAGGGGGAGTGTTATGAATATATTTATTATTAATGTGGTTATCAACACCAAAAATAGATTAGCTTTCTCTCCAAGTTTTGTACACCTATATATACCACTATTGTATCTCATTGTAAATGATATCTATCAATGAAATATGAGTGTCTTTCTCCCTACATCTCTTTCTCTTATGGTTTGCTATTAGGTTAGTAGATCGTTGTTTCACAACATTTATTTACTTTTTATGATCAAATTGAATTTTTTAGGTTTACCATTTATATATCACAATATTCATTTAGGCTTGCAAATAATTTGGAATACATATATTTCTTTTTTAATTCTAATCCAGTTGTAAGCATATATTTTTTCACTTGGTATATTGACAAAGTAACTCAATATCTATAAAGAGAGTTGATAGCAAACTATTTGCTTGGCTTCTGCAATTGTTATCACTCCCATCATTTTTAAGCGGCATTTGCGCTTTTATATAAAGTATACTTTCAAGAATTTTGAGTGATTGAATAAGTTTACATATCCGAATAGAGGGATGAAAAGTGGGTGGTTGAATGAACAACATGGATCAAATTTGTAATTTCTCGAAATTAAGGATGAAAGCTTAAATATCAACATACCAATCCTCATAATTTACTCGTCTTTTAATTTATTTTAAAAATCATAATCTATCTCTACTATATCATAAAAGAAACCAATGAGGGACACATGTCATTCATTTGAATCATCTATTTTTTTATTTTTCCCGCCAATTTTAATTAAAAGTTAATTACCCAGCTGTTACCCCAGCGAGTCTCTCGTGTGGGGGCAGTATTAGGGCTGTAAACGAACCGAACGAACACGAACAAGGCTATGTTCGTGTTCGTTCGTTAAGGAAATTTGGATGTTCGTGAACTGTTCGCGAACACATGACGAACAGAAGTTTGTGTTCGTGTTCGTTCATTAAGGAATTTTGGTTGTTCGCGAACAGTTCGTGAACACTAACCACGAATGCAAACGAACACAAATGAACTTTAATTTTGAAAATTAAAAAAAGCCACCGTTAATTTTAAACATTGTAAACAACGAAAGTAGTTAAAGATAACCATTTAAAGATTGAAGGGATGGATAATATTGAGTTCAATCAATTGGAGATAAGCTGAATGAAGGAGCGTGATATCAAAAGAGGGAGAGGGCCAGAGAGAGGGAAATAATACATGTGGGGAAAGTAAAAAATTAATAAAACATTAAAAACTTTTAGAAAAATAAACATAAAAAACCGAACACGAACAGACATAAACGAACGAACACGAACGAACATAAACGGACATATTACCGAACGTTCACGAACGCAGTCGAACGAACGAGACATTTGTTCGTGTTCGTTTGTTAAGCTTATCGAACGGAATTTTTTGTTCGTGTTCGTTCGTTAAGCTTATTGAACGAACATAAACGAACTTCCCGCCGAACGGTTCACGAACTGTTCGCTGAACGTTTGGTTCATTTACAGCCCTAGGCAGTATGGTTTCCTGGCGGAAGTCAGCTTGCGCAACGGCCGGGGCCCGATCGAACATCGCGTCCGGAAGAGCGGGGCTGACGGGGGAATGTCTTTGACATGACCCCGGAGACCAATTCGGTCTTGTACAGAGAAAGTCTCCTTCCAAAAAAAAATACAGCTGTACAAGAGATAATTTACTTGGAATATCATCTATATTTATATTCAATTATACAATTGAATTTAATATAAATTTAAGCAGGAGATAATACAATATTTTGAAATGTTCATCGTATAATAATAACTACAATATTAAATGTCAATAGTGTTTATCAACTTGGACGTATATAATTTGAGTCTAATTTTGTATTTGAAATTGTGAATTACGTTAGCATTATAGAATTTACGTACACTTCATTAATCAATTTTTAAGAGAGAATCAAAACCAATCAAAGCTAATTATAATTTCATTCGTGGGGTCAAGTTTAGCTAAATATAGGCTTTTATCATATATATATATAAATATTAATTTGTAAAGTTTCAAGAAGAATCAAGTATATGAGTTAGTTTTTTTAGAGATACAACTTTTTTTTATTATTTGGTATATAATATTAGATTTATTTGTGTAATACATGAGGTTTTTAATGACATAATTTTTTTTATTATCTACTATACAAAAATTTAAAGACTTAATTTTTTTTGTTATTTACTATACAAACATACATTTATTCAGGTTTTTTAAATATAAAACTTTTTTTATTATTTAGTATATAAAATTAGATTTATTCAATCTGTGCAATACATGAGGGTTTTTAATGATGTAACTATTTTTTTTTATTATTTAGCATATAAAATTACATTTATTCAACCCACAGGGTTTTTTAAAGACATAACTTTTTTATTATGTACTATACAAAATTACATTTATTCAATCTGTGTAATATACAGTGTTTTTAAAGATACAACTTTTTTATTATTTGATATATAAAATTATATTTATTCAATACGTACAATACACTGGGTTTTTAAAGATATATTTTTTATTATTTAGTGTATAAAATAAAATTTATTCAACCCGTATAATAAATAAGGTTTTTAAAAACATATTATTTTATTATTTAGTATATTAAATTATCTTTATTTAACCCGTGTAACGCTAAGAATTCTAACCAAGTTTTAATATATATTGAATCCAAAATTGAACCCATGTTTGAAATTTGTTCGTATGAATATTAGAAATTACCAATCTATTCAATAACATACTAAAAGGTTAAATTTAAGAATTAAATATTATGAATTAGCAACAAGATTAGGCATCAGGTAGTTGTACTGCTTGCAATATGGGTTTTATGAGCTTATTATGTATTGTACATTTAGGAGTGTTGTTTGTTACTTCAACTAAGCGATACACGTGTCCTCCTACGTGTTTCTTTTGATACACATGTATTTGTATGGCAGCCTTATCTATCCATATTTCTCTCATCTCCAGTTCTCTCTCTAGATATCACAACTCTCTTCTCTTTACTCTTTTCCCGGCAACTATGCCGGTCCCATGGCGGGGATTCAAGAAAGAGAAATAGAGAGCAAGTTGGGTTAGGTCCGCTGTTGCCGGCGGCTCTGGCCTTCGATGGCGGTGGCGGAATTACCCCGTCGTTGCCGGTGGCCGATCGTATATGGTGGCGGCGGAAGGTGATGATGATGAGCATCAGGTAGTTGTACTGCTGGCAACATGGGTTTTATGAGCTATTATGTATTGTGCATTTAGGAGTGTTGTTTGTTACTTCAACTAAGCCATACACGTGTCCTCCTATGTGTTTCTTTTGATACAGAGAGCAAGTTGGGTTAGGTCCGCCGTTGCCGGCGGCTCTGGCCTTTTATGGCGGCGGCGGAATTACCCCGTCGTTGCCGGTGGCCGGTTGTATATGGTGGCGGCGGAAGGTGATGATGATGAGTTGGACCTCATCTGAGCCTCGATGGATGCGATGGTATTGTTTTCGAACAACCGCCTTGGGTTTTAAGGCCACCAACCATACCTGATTCTGGAATGCTTGAGTATTTCTATGTAAAATCGATGACGATGATCTAAATTTCATCCAAAATTATCAAAAAAGGGTGGTGATGATGGGTAAACCATACCTGAACCCTATTCGCTTAAGTTTTTACCTTTTTGTATCCTTTACATGTTTTAAGCATGTTACGGATTGTTTGAAGCTATGATGGATTTCCTGAGCTTCTTGGGGTTTAGGTCATGGTGGTGACAGTATGGCGACGGTGGTGGTTGTGAAATAATGTTGGTGTTGGGTGTACTGATTTCGTGTTGTTGTTGACAGTTGTTTTCTCTATATGTTGTTTGGGGTTTGAGAAAAACGGAAGTGTGGTGATATACAGGTTTGATTATACAATATTACAATAAACAGAGGTATTTTAAAGGGTGAAAAGAACGGTGGCATGATGGTGGTTACTTGTTAGATAGTGGTTAAGCGATGGTATGCATGTTGAAGATAGAGGTAGAATATGAGGTTTTTAATTTTAAAAATAAGATGGTAATTCAAGGTGAAATTTATGGGAAATGAACAAAGTTAATAGTATACAGTAGTTGCAGCTTTCTTGCATACTATTGTTCACACCAAAATTGTACATCAATATTTTAATTATTGTCTTTGGACTATTGGAATACTTTGTTAGTCTAGAAGGTAACTACCATAGATTCTCGGGAGTCGGGAGCGAGAAAGTATCAAGTTTTAAAGCTTTAAGTAATATTTTCATGATATATGTAATTAATTGTTTTAATATTGTACACAATGGCATTATATCTGTGTGTTTCAATGTTAATTGGAGACAATATGTGAGCATCTTCTATTTTTGAAGCTATGAAAGTTAAAATAATAATGGGTGATGTTACCTAACTTTCTTAAATGATCATTTAGTCTCATGTAACCTAAATGTTTGATGAAATGTGTGAATAAAATAAAAGCTTGAATTTAAACATTATTTGATGTAATTATCAAATTACTTATCGGTTATAAGACAATACGCAAAGAAAGCGAATATTATCAAATAAACACGTGCTTATAATAATCGTCATAAATAAACGTGTTTTTGTTACGCCATATTTTGTAGGCCCCCGGCCGCATCGCGGCGGGGGCTTCCATCTAGTTTATTATAATTTCATATCATTAACACCTCATACGTTATTATTTATTTGGTTTATCATATTTTTGTTTCAAAATATTCACATTTAAGTAGTATGAAGAAAGAAAATGAATTGATTGCAACCAGACCATGAAATATGGATGGAGAGTGTGCGTCGTTTATTATATAGACTGAATGATTATACATGCAAAGTGTGACAACTGTCAAAATTCCAGGTATCCGTACAACTATTAAACTAGGATTAGTGCTTAATGACCGTGCTGCATTACAATTAATGATTTGAACTGCCTTCTGATTTCTGCTTTATACTTACAGGTGCATCACATATTGCTTAATATTATATCATTATTGCATGAGAACTTTATTGACTTGAATGATGCACGAAACACCGTTAGCACAGTTATCAGACAAATCAGGAAAATACTTACGGAGTTCAGTACATACACAGATAATGTGTGGAGACATAGAATGGGCCAGAAACCAAGTATTACACTAGTGTAGTGTGTAGGAAAGTAAGGATCACAAAACTGCCTTCCTAGAGATAGTTTAAGTGCCGGAAAGTGCCTAAGACTCACTTAAACTGCAGAATCATGCAGAAAATCAGCAAATTCAGCATTTAAACACATTTATATCATGCAGAACTATGGTTAAATGGTCCTGAATGCTTTCCTAAGTGTCGGGAATCGAAAGTGTCGCAAAAGGGTTCATAAAGCACACTAAACCGCATAGTTAGCACCTTAACGAACCAGTAACCAACCGAACAACCGGACACTGCCCGAAACACCAAATTTACACTAGAAGCACTGTTTTAACGTTACCAAGCTAGTTATGGTCCCCGAACATCATAACAAACTAAATAAATATCTAGTAACTAAAGTCTAAACATCTAAGTAATACTTGGATTTTAACCTAAATGCTAACTAATGGTTGGAACCTAGTCTACATACCCCCCCTACCTATGTTACATCGGCCAACATGGCCCCTACATTGTGATTTGTTTTAATTTAATAATAGATCTTTTATTAGACACATTATACATGAGATAAAGCCATAAGATGGATTATAAGTTAACACATTAAGCTCATTTCCTCAAACTCACAACACACCACACTTTCTTCTTCCTCTTCCCCCACTTATGGTCGAAGACACCCACCCCCACATCCCTCACCTTCGTTCACTTCTCATCCAATCCAAGCATATACAAGTGTGTTAAAGGTTGCATAAGGAAGCTAGGAGCTTTCGGAAGTTCAAAGACCTTCTTCATTTGCTATTAACCACTCTATTTCTTCTCTTGATCATCCCTAGCCTTGAGCTAGTGGTAAGAACATCCTACACTCCATTTTACATCATATCTTAGTGGTTAAAAGAAGATACATAATGATAATCTTGAAGAACATGAAGAATCACAAGAATAAAACTTGAACACAAGCTTAAATCATGAAGAAACTATATTGTTTATGTGTTGTTATGCTTGATGATTGTTGTTTATTAATGTATTTGATGTTGATCATCATATGATCTTGCTAGATCATGATTAAAAACATAATCTAGGAAGATGAGAGGATGAAAATGTTGTAGGATTATAGATCATCCTCATAAGAAACATGGACTTGAAAGGATATGTTGTTATCTTGTAAAATAATGATCAAAGTAAGTTGTAATACTTGTAGATCTAAAAATTTCATGGATGATTTTCTCTAGAAACCAAGTAAAAATACAAGTTTTACTAAATCTTGGTTCTTAAACAAATAAACCTAATTTTTTGTGGTTAATAAAGTGTAGAAGTATATGTGTAACAAGAAAAATCCATGAGGAAACATTTTTAGAAAATAAGATTGTAAGTTGTAAGGATCTAAATTCTTTAAAAATGATGTTTTTAAAAGATCAACCACACTTTAAAGGGTAACAAGACTTACTAAAAACACTAGTAAGTTACTACAAATTTTTATAAATATTCAAGTTCATGAAGTAGTAGATTATGCTTGTTTTTGGCAAAATTGGTAAGTAAAGATTGTTTGTTGTTGATTGTGGATTGATTGTATTGATTTACAAAAGAAAATGATATACCTTCAAGGTATGGATACCTCCATTTTTAAGGGAAACTATGTCAATTTTTTTCTAAAAATTAAACACTTAGAAAAATATTTCTAAACAAACATTTACAAGTGTATTTCAAACCATAGAATTTCACATAAAGTTTTCCATAGAATTTTTGTTCAAAAATATAAATATTGGAGGTTGGTTTTTATAAATAAAAGTGACTAAATATGTATTTAGGAGATATATATTTAGAAGGCACCGTGTGTGTGATTATTTGTATACTATGTGTATTAGTTATATCATTTTAGGACTTGAAATAATATAACTCATCATAATACCAAAAATTACAATCCAAAATATTACCAAAATTCCAAGAATATGAATATACAAGTTATACACAAGATATTGGTGAAACCGAACTAAGGAATATAACTTACAAAATATTTCGAAAATATTATTCATGTGTATATTTTGGTAAATAATATTTTAGACACCAAAAGAAATAAAAATATGATTTTTACAATTATTACAAATTTATATCATATTTGTGACTATAAGAAAATATATTTTTTTGGTGAATAAAAATATATATGTTTTCTCGGAATTAATAGAAGATATATTATTTTCGGAAAGAAAAATATATTTTCTCAATGTGCATGAAATGTTATTTTTGGGAGAAAAATAAGTTTGTATATATTTTACAAGTTAGACTTGAAAATGTATTATTTTGGAACTCATATGAAAATACAAATATTTTTGCCAAAGGAAAAATTTTCAATAATTTTTCTAAGTAATATTTCTTAAAATATATATTTTGGAAATATATATTTTGGAAATATATATTAATGTATTTTTTTACTAGAAATATTTTTCCGGAAAAGTTAATACAAAATTAAGTATAAAGAATACTTGGCAATTACAAGAAATACGTATTTTCGTATGTATAATTACACTCCAGAATACGACACCGATACTTGGCAAAAATATACAAGTTTAAGAATACAAATACAAATACACCCATCCTTGGGAAGGAAAATACATGTATAAATACTTGAAAAGTATTAAGTTCAATTATTCCAAAATTTAATAAATTTAATTTAAGTTAAAATATTTATTATTTTAACAAATAATTATACGACTTGGAATAATATTGAAGACACAAAGAACGTAACTCAAAGACACTAATCCATTCTAAGTCAAGGCACTACCTGCTCGTCTAATAGACCATAGTACGTTGTAGGTAGTCGTGTACACCAGAGGAAACTTTGAGTTACAGGCGGATTCGAAGAACGCAAACCAGTGAGTTCATGTTCCCCTTTTCTTTAACTGTTTTCGGTTTTATAACTTTGGGGGTGAAGTACATGTTACAAACTGTTTACAAACATTTATATGTGGTATGGTTAGCTAAGGAAGGGTACTGCTAGATCATGTGAGTGGTGGGTATGACGCTTAAGACCATTAATCATGTTTTCTTTTCACTGTTTCATTGATTTGCTTATGGATTTCAATCCTAAACATGATTCTGTTCATATTCCCCCTGATCCTCCTCCGGATTTAGGGTTTGGAAGTGTATCGAAGGTGACTGATGGACCCAAGTCTGTTGGTGAAGGAGAGTTTAGGTTTGGTGGTACTAAGGATGCTGGTTTTCCTTGTAGTTTGAGGATGAATGAAGCTGGTATGAGTTCGCAAGCTCATTCTAGGGCTTTGGAGGTTCCGGTGGGTGCTGACTCAGGTATTATTCGTTCTGTTGTGTTGGGTGAGTCTGATGTGGGTTATCTGGGTAAGATGTTGGGAGATAACTGGAGGTCTAGGGTGTTAACGGAGAAAATTGTTTTTAGTAATTCAGATCAGAGGTTTTCATTTAATGCTGATTCAGATCTGAAAAGCATTAATGTTGGTTGTTCTGTGAATCTTATTATTGTAGGGTTGGCAATGAGGAATTATCCGATGGAGTTGTTCCCTGGTCATTATGGATCTGTTTTGGATGTATTGACTTTTTTAGCTAAGCAAAGGGGTAGTGTAGGAGTGGAATCAGTTAACAATGGGGGTAATGATATGGTTATGAAGGAGGTGGGTGGTAGGTCTAAGTTTTCTCAGTTAGATCCTAACACTAATGTGTTTGATTTTAACTCTGTTGGGAGTTTTGAGTTGCTGGATAAGAGAAAGAAAAGGTCGATTAGAAATGAGGGATTGCAGGTGAAGGCTAGCAAAATTACTTGGGACGATAATTCATATGTGAAAGTTCCTTGGGAGGGTAATGTTGCTGGTAAGGATGAGATATTACCTGATGGGGCATGTGCTCATGAAATGGCTGCTAGTTTGGCTATAGTGGGGAATAAAGGGAGGTATAGAAATGGAATTATGAAAGGCAACAGAAGGGGTGGTTTCAATGATAATGCTAGGATGTTTAGTTTTTCTGTGGCTGCTTTAAATTTCTCGTTTAATCCTGGCTCTAAGAATGGCACAGTAAAAGATGATGCTCCTACTTTTGTGGGAGTGTTGGATAGAGGTAAAGGGGCTATTGGGCAGGTTGTTAAGAAAGTTGGAGTGGATAAGTTGGGTGGGGAAAGAAGGTATAACAGGGTATCTATGAAGAAGATGATCCAGGAGAAATCTGCAGAAATGAGTCCGTATTGTATCTCTAAAGTTGACATGCCTTTTATTAACAGTTTGAAGCCTATTATGAGTTCTTTTCTGAATTCAGTTAAGCTGAAAGATAATGTTGTTTTTACTGCTGCAAGAAAAGAGGTTAAAAATAATGATAAGGGTAATGATAGTGTTTCTTATGCTGCTACTGTTGGGAAGTCAGAAACAGTGATGATTGAGAAAGTTGGATTCTATCCTCCTAAGATTTTGGAGAGTGGTGAGAAGGTTGCGGTAATTAAACCTGAAAAAATTGCTGAAGCTAAAAAATTTTATAGTGCTTATTTGTATGGGTATTTTGTGGGAAGGGATTTGCCTATAGGGATGGTAAGGTATCACTTATACAAAATGTGGAAGAAGTTCGGGATTCTTGACATTTCTACCAACAATAATGGTATTTTCTTTTTCAAGTTTAGGAATGAGGTGGGTATGCTTAATGTTATTGATAAGGGACCTTGGTTGGTTAATGATATACCTTTGTGTATAAAGATATGGGAGGCTGGGATATGCATTGAAAAAACTGAACCATCCTCTATCCCTTTGTGGGTCACTATTCCTAATCTGCCTCTAGAGTTATGGAATTCTGAAAGCATTTGCAGCATGCTTAGTTGTATTGGGGAACCCATCCTCTTTGATAAGGTTACATTGGAGAGATGCAGGATGAAGGAAGGCCCACCAGGTTTTGCCAGAGTGTTGGTTGAAGTTAAAGCTGATACTGTTCTGCCTGACTTTGTGAAGGCATATTATCCTGAGGAAGAAGGTAATCCTGCTTTTATTAAAGATATTAAAGTAGTGTATCAGGTGAAGGTGAAGAAATGCTCTGCATGTAAGGTGTTTGGTCATGACTTTGATACTTGTACCAAAAGGGTATTATCTGAAGATGAATTTAGTGCTAAAGCTAAAAAGCTTCTTAATGAGATTAAGAAGGTTGATAAGTTGTCTCTTCCTGTTTCTGGAGTCATTGTAAATGAATTTCAAACTGTGGGAAGAAATAACAAAGTTGTTAAAGGGGTGGATAGCAGGCAGGGGAATGTTCAGGGTAGAGGCACTTATGTCACACCCTGGCTTTTGCGGAAGCGTGGGTTTATTTGGTGTGACTACTTAATACCATAGCAACAATCACAACAATGCTATATGATAAAAATACGAGATGTTCCTCCATTAAAAATAGTGAGAAAATACCACAATATCATTGTTTAGAGACATCAACATTACAAACCATAAATTATTTAAAACATTTTCATAGGACACCAAAAGACTTTAAATAAGACGAGGTTTAGAGATATGTAACCCGTCCAGGAATAGGTTACACTTCTCAAACTTCACAACTTTGGATGACATCTATTTATCCAACGCAGCTAGACACATGCATACCCTGCCAGATCCTGCTAGTTCCCTGAAATACATGTAGTTTGAAAAATCAACAAAAAGGTTGAGCGAGTTCATGTGTAAGTCTGTGTGTATAAGCCTTCAAAATATGTCTTGTGTGTATAAATGTCTCTTTGTTACGATGTATGTATAATCCTTTGTAAACAGTGTATGAAAGTCCCTGGTATGTAGCAATAAGGAAATAAAGAGATCACCAATGGTTTGCAAGGCCATTGATATGTGTGAAGTGATGCAGGAAGACTCAAACCTAGCAAATTTGTGCGTCGGGCTCAAAGTCACCCCATGGTCCGTACTGTGGACTCAGGAGCTGGGCTCGCTACACCCAAATAGATCTACCGCTCATGACCCTCGGTCCTACAACGAGGATTAATGGCCTTAAGTTCCACCTACCCACTCACATGATCTGTACGTCCTAACCCTCCTTAAGCTAACCATACCGTGTATGAAAATGTCTGTAATAGTTGTAACATACTTGGTACTCGTTCTCACCAAGAGTGTTTCTTGTTATTATATCATTTGTAAACATTGTAACATTTGTAACATGTATTCCACCCCCGAAGTATAAAACTGAAAACAGTAAAAGAAAAGGGGGACATGAACTCACCTTAATTACGAGTAAGTCCTAACGAGTATGCAAATGTGAGAGTTCTTGGAAATAAGATTCCACGTCACTCTAATTGATTGAACATGCAACAATATGGGATATGTATCAACAATAATGTTTAATTGGATAATTGGAAATCCTAAATCTATAGGATTCGGTAGTGTTTTGTTTAAATGGTACTTATGTGGTTAGGATAACCTAATAGAGAACTCGGAAAGTGAATATGAGGTAATGGAATTATTTATGAAAAATATTTATTTATCATAAATAATAAAATTACACAAATTGTACAAATGATTTAATATAAACATTTGTAATAATAAACCAAATATATTTAACTAGTATAATAACATAATTAAATATAATGATTATTGGCAAAATATTGTACAAGTGATATAATTAATTTATAAAAATTATAAATTAATTTATATGGTTGAAATATTTACTATTTGAAAAATAAATATTTTGTTTAAAAGAATACATATGATAATTATATGATTAATTATCAGAATAATTATATTAAATCTGAATAATTAAAAATAACATTTTTAATTATTGAACTTTAGTATTACAGATTTAAAATAATTATTATGGCCTTGGAATCATTTTAAATGATTAAAATGAATTAAAATGGTTAAAATAACCATTAATAAGTTTATATAAGTTTAATTATCTAAATAATTAAATATAATAAAAATTCAGATTCTTATTTTGTATAAACTCAAAATAATGCATATTTTGTCATAAAAATAATTTTGGATCAAAATTATATAGTTATATAATTTAATTACATTAAATTAAACTATATAAATAAGTATAAATACTGATTTATTTATATAAATATCAAATTTACATAAAATATCAGTAATAATATTATTTTTGTAAAGTCCAACATGTAAAATAATTACTATAAAAATTTCAATAATTAATTCACTGAATTCGAATTATTATAATTTTGTAAAGATTAAACTATTTTTAATTTATAAAAATAATTTTATAAACATTTTGACTAACATAATATTTTTAATTATTGAATCAGTAATTAAAGTATACATGTTAAAAATTTTCGGACTTTAACTAATTATATCAGAATTATTACGAATTTTTAAAGAATAACAGTTTTAATAAAATAAACAATAACACTATTCATCATCTTCTTCCCCAAATCGGTCAACAGAAGTCAAACAGGTCCCGATTTTGATTCGAAACAGGTTTATATTCTAATTAAACTCGGGAAAATATTATATAACTGATAACGTACCGATTAGACGAATAAAACTGATCCGGTTACGTCTGGAACGACGTATCAACCGTTCTCCGGCGACTAATTTCCGGCAAGACTTGCAGACGGTGAACAGAAGTCGATTTCGGTGTGTTTATGAATTTTGAAGGGTGTGTGATGTTCGTGGGGGTCTAAGCGACTTTAATAACACAACAATTTAATCGAATCCGACACAAATTAGTGGGTTGATTCCTCTTTAAATTTTTTTTTAAACAAAAGTTCCGATTTAAATCGGTTGGCACGAAATAATGTCGGTTAATTGCTTTAATGAGTTGTCAAAGTGATTGGGGACCATTGTGGTTTACTTTCGGCGGATTAAACAATGTGTTGGTGGATTTCGGATCCAAAGCCGGCGATGACAGGCTGTTCCGGTTGAGAAAAAGAATTAATATATAGATCTAATTTGTGTGTAAATATATATAACTTCCTAGAATAACCGGATGAGGCATGCCCGGCCGAGTGGTTAAGTTGTTGCTTGTTTGTTCGAGAGGTCGCGAGTTCGAAACCAGCAAAGGCCGGTTCTCACCCAGGAGACCCCTTTTTGACTGATTTAATTGAAATTCACACTTAGGCCCCTCAAGTTTCGTTTTGTACAAAAATGGTCCTTAAAGTTTCTGAAAATGTCACAAATGGTCCCTGTAACAGTTAACTAACTAGGTTAACTAGGTTAGGATTTTAAATAAGAAAACCTTATAATACTTAACCCGGTTAGACTTTAAGGTTAAGAATAGTTTAATAAATGACTGTTTTGGTCCCTGAATTAGTTAACTGAGTAGATTAACTAGGTTAGTTATCAAAATAGGAATCCTTCTATAAAAAGTAACCCGGTTAGTGTATTTAGGTTAAAACAGTTTCTAAAATGGCAAAAGCAGTCCCTGAAATACTAGTTTAAGAAAATGACCAAATGGACCTTGAACTTTTATTTCAAAACTATATATTTATTTCTTTATAAAATAACTTTCCAAAACTTACAAAAAGAACCCAAAACTTATAGTTTGAAGTAATTGCACTTTAACCCTTGTATTTATATAGTTTCAAAAATAACAATTTAGTCCCTAAACTTTATACTTTCAAATAACGACGGTTTTAGTCCTCGATGTTTTCTAGCAAGTTTCAAAGAATGTCAAATAGGTCCCTCAACCTATTGTTTGGCTATGTTTTGGCATTGTCAACATGTTTCTAAGTTATCCGTTCAGTGTGTTAACTGTGTTTTGTGCATCAAGTTTATTACTCAAGCTCGTGTGTAATAAATGGGGTGACTGTATAAAATATGATGCATGTGTATGTATGATATAAAAATCATAGAGCAGTTTAAATTGTCAGTTGTAATCAAGCACAGTCATTAAGTACGTAATTAAAATTAATTACAGTACCTGAAATTTTGAGGGTTGTCACAACTTATGCTAAGAGAAATCAAGGTGGTGGAAACAAAGTTAATGGGGTTCGGATTGCAGGTAAAGACTATAATGGGGGTGCTAGTACTTCAGGAACTAAAAATGATAAAGGGGAAGTTAAAGGTCAGATGTATAATGCATAGAATAAAGAGAGTACAAATGTGAAGAAGGAGGATGTGAAAAATTTGGTGAAACAAGAGTATAGAGTTAAGAAGCTAAGTTCTGGGGTGGCTAAGAAGGGTGTATTTAGGGATGTGTTGGAAGTGAAGACTGGTAATAGTTTTGATGTTTTGGGTGATGAAAAGTTGGGAGGGATAAATAATAGTGAAATGAATGATATTGGAGCTGTTGAATAAAAAAAGAGTAAGACTTTTGATGGGAGTATGAAAGGTGCGAATATAAGGCCTGATTATGAAAAAGAAGTTGTGAAGGAAAGTGTATTGAAGAATGATAGTGTTGATACTGAGATGAAGGAGACTGTAGTGAAGTCTGTGATTGCAAGTGAAGTTTTGAAAGAGAAAATGCCTATTAAATTAGAAACTGAAGTTAATGTAAAAACTGGGTACTTCAAAATGAGTGAAGAACAATTTGATGAAGTAGCTAATTATGTGCTCAATAAAACTTGTCCGGCAAATACTACTATGAGAAAATGGAACATTGGACAAAAGAAGTTATTTTTTGAACAATGGGATAAACTTTTGTTTAAGAAGTTGGTGGAGTCTTGTGATGTAGAATCAGAAGAGGATGAGATGGCTGTTTTTATAAAGAATGATGATGAAAGAGTGGTTGATGGGAATACCAATGTCTTGGGTGTTTCCGAAGATGGAATGGTTTCTCAATGAAGGTTCAGACTATGGTTTGGAACGTGAGAGGTCTTGGGCAGGTGAGTCATCAGGCTGAGATTAGGAGGTTGATTAGGGATAATAAAGTTAATTTTTGTGGGCTTGTTGAAACAAGAGTTGGTTGTGATAACATAACTAGTGTTTGTCAGAAAATTAATAAAAGATGTAGTTGGTTTTCTATTGCTGGTAGATGTGGTAGCTGGGTGAGAATTTTGGTGGGTTGGGACCCTAAAGCTGTGAAGGTGAATATTATTGATTATGCTGAACAAGTTATTCATTGTGAAGTTAGTTCTACTGAGGGAGATGAGGTTTTTGTGTGTTCGTTTGTTTATGGATTTACTAAATGTAGGATCGTGTTGCGACCCAAACGCGTCGTTCAGAAGAGATTAAATTCGTTTCAGAGGCGGAAACAAAGAAACGAACGTCAAAACAGCTTACGTATCACTTTAAACACTGATTATATTGATTTACTATCGATTACAATCAGTCTTCACACCGGCAGCACCTCGGTATGGAATACAAGGATCTATTCTGTCTCTCCTTTTCTGTCCGCTTCAAATGACAAATGACACATATATATACTAGCCTATACCGCTTGAAACATACATGACATGTTCAAGCGGTTACATTCAAGCGACCAAACATATTAAATCCTATTTCAAGCGAACAATGTGACAACTCGAATTTCCGACATTCTTTATTCGCATTAAATGCACATTGACTTTGACTATATAGTTGTGATATGGTAACGTATTGTGTTTGCGTGATTATGTGTTGGATTGTATAACATGTCGTGAAACATAAACTGCTTAACATAGGAAGAGTCCGACGAAACACAAGTGTGTTTCGCCAAGTCCATTCCGACGAAACAAAGCCTGATTCGCCAACTGCAACTCGACGAAACAGAATGTGTTTCGCCGAGCCCAGATTCGCCAAAAGCCCAGTTCGGGCCCAGCTTGTTATTCCGAGTTTTAATACGTAAAACAACATTAGTTCACACTTTTATCATAACAATCGAAACCCTAGAGCCCTTCTCTCCTGTGTGACGGCAGTAGGAGCTTCTCGAAGATATCCCTAGCGATCGATTCGTATTTCTCATATCTCAGTTAGTATGTGTTCGTTAATCGGTTCATGTTTCTGTGATATCTCGATTCATACTTGTGCTTATGGTTGATATGTGTTATTGCTGCGATAAGAGTAGGATGATGATGATATAGATTTTGTTATGATATGATATAGTAGGATATATATAAATGATATGCGAAACTTGATACAATCAAATGCTTGGTTCTGAATGTTGTTTATATGGCCTGATTCTGATTACATTAGTATCTTGATAGGGATTGATGTGATGATGTTGTATGTTATTGGATATGCTATACACATAAACTAGGGTTTATGCTAGACAATGATTCTTGGATGATTGAGTTATGATGATTCTGCATACACCTTGACCTTCATATGATTTCTGATATTGATGACGGCTGCTAGAATGATTAGGGTTTATGTGTTATTCGCATTCTGCTGTAACTGATGTCTGCGAAACAGACATCCGACGAAACAGGACTCTCGGCGAAACAGAATGTGTTTCGCCAAGAGTCATCGACGAATTAGGAGTTCTGTTTCGCCGAAGGAGACTTCGACGAAATAGAAGTGTTTCGCCAACTTATGTGTTTCGTCAATATCTGTGTTTCGCCATTATGTGTGTTTCGCCGAATAGCTGATCTGTGCAGGAACTTGAGTTAATTCTGTTAAGTGTTAACTGGAATATCTGACTGCTGTTAAATGATATACATGACTTGTGTGATTGCGACTACGTACTACATGCTTATACGTGTACCTTGTGACTACAAACTGATTATTCTATACGTGCATACTTTAGGACGTGATTGATTCACTTTGAGCACATACTTAGCATACCGAGCAAACCAAGGTGAGTTCACACTCTTACCAAGGCATGGGATTCCCCAGGTGGGTTGGGAATGGGATTGATTGATTGCTTGTACACATTACTACTAGACTACATACCACGGTCCTCGGATTGGGAAGGATGCCTGTGCCAAAAATCTACGTACTATCCTCGGATGGGAAGGATACTAGTGTTAACACATACAAAAATCCTAGGTACCAAATGTTCTCGGATGGGAAGAACACCAGCGCTAAACCTACGTACTTGATACGTACTATCCTCGGTTGGGCAGGATACTTATTATTATCCTCGGATTGGGAAGGATACTTATGAATCCAACTAGTCTAGTAAATATACATTATGGGAAGTCCCCACCATTAGAACGTACTAACGGCCCAGTAGAGCCACATGTTACATATGAACTTACTATTACGCACTTACTCTCTGTGAACTCGCTCAACTAGTTGTTGATCCTCTGTTACATGCCTTGCAGGACCTTAGGTACTTATGGAGCTTGCACGGGAGGCGTAGTCGTTGTGGGCATGGATTTTGGATATTTGTTTAGACTTTATGACATTTCATACTTTATTACGATGGGTTTAATCATACGCTTCCGCTATACTGTGATAACATACTTATGTTTTGGAACACCTTTCATATGGATTGTTGGAATTAAATTGCAATTACTTTTACTTTATACATTGTTCTATATGATTGGTGGCTTGATCCTGGTCAGTCACGCCTCCAAGCGGTGATACTCCGCGTGTGGATTTTGGGGGTGTGACAGATTGGTATCAGAGCCATTGGTTATAGAGAACTCGGTTTTAATAAGGGGAAAACGATTTTATTAAAACCAGACTATAACCAGAACAGTGCTCTCAACGATCCACAACGACGCTTCGCTCCACGTGCAAGACTCGACATCCTAGGTAATAAGGTTTATGTTTATTGCCTACATACTAGAATTACATAGAACTTTGCTCGTGGTATGCTTAGATTACAATGCTCACTAATTGTTGTTGCATGAGAACACTTGTGTGCTCACTCTCTTCGCACTATTCGCGAACCTCTCACCCACATGTTCTCCTTGATGTCAAGATCATGGGTGTACGCGTTAACCTAACACAAGCCTAGTTGGCGGCTTCGATCACTGAACAAGTTACTGCAGCACTCGCAGCTACCCAGACAGGAGGTGTAACCTGACATCACCACTTACTCTAGGATTTTTAGATCCTACTCTTGTGACTCAACACTTGTGCTTAATTTTGATTACTGTTACGCACACGACAAGTCAACACGCTCAGCCACCTGTGTGCACATACACGACTTTTATGGACTGTCGTCCTACTACTTTCAGCGACTCTCGAATCGGCCTTCAAATGTGCGAATGACCTGAGGTTCGTAAGGTGAAATATGCCACTGGTATTCTCGAATGCACTGCGCAAACTTGGTGGAACGCACAAGTTACGATACCGGGGCTGGCGGCTGCTAATGCCACCCCATGGAATGATTTTAAGGAACCTATCAAACGTGAATACAGTAGTTATGATGCCATCCACAAGTTGGAAGTGGAGTCCTTTAACATGAAGATGACGGGGTCAGAGATAGAAGCGTGCACGATAACGATCCAACAAACTGGCAATTTTGTGTCCAACTATGGTGGATCCTCCCAAAATGAGCTTTGAGCTGTACCTCAAAGGCTTAGTACCAGGAATTCAAACCATGTGATGACGGCTAAACTTGCTACTATTCAAGATGTTACTCATCTTGCTCATCGTCTCATAGACCAGGCAGTGGAACAGAACAAGCTGCCTCAATGTATCAGCGCTACTACTGCAACTACTTTTGCTACCCTCAGTGACAACCAATGAAAGTGGGATGGAACTTCTAGCAAGGGTTCGACTACGAATCCGTCCCAGGCACAGCAGCGAAAGATCAATGACAACCAAAGTCCTGGACAGCAACCATTTAGTATTCAAGGGCAGGGTGGATACAAGGGAAACCACCCTAAGCGCAAACGATGTAACCTGCACCACAGCGGGCAGGGCAAACGCAATCATCGTCAATAATGCAACAAGCTTGGTCATGGAACCAAAGATGGTAGAAACTCACGTCCTGCAAACCAGAACCGACAACAACAGCCACAAGATCTATAGAATCGGCGGCAACAGCAGGGAAACGAGAGATGTTATCAGATGATGTTGAAGGTCACATCGAAGTACACTGCCCACGGTTGAACCAGAACCAGAGCTAGAACCACAACCAAGGAAACGAGAACTAGTGAAGACAACAACTGGGGTAATAACGACGGCAATGGTGCCAGGGGTCGAGTGTTCGTGATTGGTCAGAGTGATACTAGGAATGACCCCAGCGTTGCGATAGCTTCGACATCGTCATTAGTATGGACTGGTTATCCCAACAACAAACAGAGATCCTATGCAAGGAGAAGATCATTCGCATTCCTAGTTCTGGTAATGAACCTCTCGAAGTTAAAGGCGACAAGAGTGGTGTCTTGAGTGGCATCATTTCTTTCTTGAAGGCTCAGAAGTGTTTACGAAAGGGCCACACAGCTGTTTTAGCACTCGTTACCGATACATAGAAGAAAGAGAAAAAGATTTAGGATATTCCTGTAGTACGCGACTTTCCTCAAGTGTTTCCAGAAGAATTACCTGGGTTACCGCCTCATCGTCAGGTCGAATTTCAGATCGAGCTCGCTCCAGGAGCAGCACCCATAGCTCGAGCGCCTTATCGTCTAGCTCCAACTGAATTAGAAGAACTGTCAAAGCAGCTACAAGAACTCTTGGAAAAGGGTTTTATACGTCCTAGCTCTTCGCCTTGGGGAGCCCCAGTGTTATTCGTAAAGAAGAAAGACGGTACGTTCAGGATGTGTATAGACTACCGCGAACTCAACAAGGTGACGATCAAGAATCGTTATCCTCTTCCGCGTATAGATGATTTATTCGACCAGCTGCAAGGGTCGAGCTACTACTCCAAGATAGACTTAAGGTCAGGATACCACCAGCTGAGAGTCCGGGATGAGGACGTCTCCAAAACAGCGTTCAGAACACGCTACGGCCACTACGAGTTTATGGTCATGCCATTCGGGTTAACGAACGCGCCTGCGGTTTTCATGGATCTTATGAACAGGGTTTGCAAACCTTACCTCGACAAGTTCGTCATTGTTTTCATCGACGACATCCTGATTTACTCGAAGAGTCGGGAGAACACGAGCAACACTTACGACTTATTTTGGAACTTCTTCGAACGGAACAACTATACGCTAAGTTTTCAAAATGCGACTTCTGGCTTCGTGAAGTCCACTTCTTAGGCCACGTGGTAAACAAGGATGGGATTCATGTAGATCCATCCAAGGTGGATTCGATCAAGAACTGGCCTGCACCTCGCACACCAACAGAAATACGCCAATTCTTGGGTTTGGCGGGTTATTACAGAAGGTTCATCAAAGACTTCTCAAAGATTGCTCAGCCACTTACACTACTGACGCAGAAGGGTGTTGTCTACCGTTGGGGTAATGCACAGGATACAGCGTTCCAACACTTATAGGATAGACTCTGTAGCGTACCTATTCTCTCATTGCCTGAAGGCACGGACGATTTTGTAGTCTACTGCGATGCATCTATCCAGGGTCTTGGATGTGTGTTGATGCTGCGGGATAAAGTAATTGCTTATGCTTCGCGCCAACTTAAGATTCACGAATGGAATTACACTACGCATGATTTAGAGCTGGGAGCGGTTGTTTTTGCACTTAAGATATGGCGACACTACCTGTACGGTACCAAATGTGCTATCTACACTGACCACAGAAGCCTCGAACATATATTCAAACAGAAGGAACTGAATATGCGACAACGACGATGGGTCGAACTGCTAAACGACTACGAATGCTCAATCAGGTACCACCCAGGCAAAGCCAATGTTGTGGCTGACGCCCTCAGTCGAAAGGACACCGCGCCTAAGCGCGTGCGAGCTTTACAACTCACTATACAGCCTAGTCTTCCTTCACAGCTACGAGATGCTCAGGTAGAAGCATTGAAACCAGAAAACATCAGGGCTGAAGCCCTACGTGGCTCAAGGCAACGCTTAGAACAAAAGGAAGATGGCGCTTATTACGTAACAGGACGCATTTGGGTTCCACTCTATGGTAACTTACGCGAGCTTGTAATGGATGAAGCTCATAAATCTCGTTACTCGGTACATCCAGGTGCGGATAAAATGTACCACGATATCAGAACTACATACTGGTGGCCCAGCATGAAGGCCCACATAGCCACATACGTTAGCAAATGCTTGACTTGTGCGAGAGTCAAGGCAGAATACCAGAAACCGTCAGGTCCGCTCCAACAACCTGAGATACCACAATGGAAATGGGAACAAATTTCCATGGATTTTGTTACCGGTTTACCTAGATCCCAGCGCGGAAATGACACTATTTGGGTGATCGTGGATCGACTCACTAAGTCTGCTCACTTCCTGGCAATCAAAGAAACGGATAAGTTCTCCACACTGGCAGACGTATATCTTAGGGAAGTTGTTTCGAGGCACGGTGTGCCCACCTCTATTATCTCTGATCGTGACGCACGTTTTACTTCAGAGCTGTGGCAAGCAATGCATAAATCTTTTGGCTCTCGTTTAGACATGAGCACGGCGTATCATCCTCAGACCGATGGGCAGTCTGAGCGCACTATTCAAACTTTAGAAGACATGCTTCGGGCGTGCGTAATTGATTTTGGCAATGGTTGGGAGAAACATTTGCCACTCGTGGAATTTTCATACAATAACAGCTACCACACGAGCATTAAAGCTGCACCATTCGAGGCATTGTACGGGCGTAAATGCCGATCACCTCTCTGTTGGGCAGAGGTGGGGGAAAGTCAAATCACTGGTCCAGAAATGGTAGTCGATACTACAGAAAAGATTGCACAAATACGACAACGCATGGCGGCAGCTCGGGACCGTCAGAAAGCATACGCTGATTTAGACAGGAAACTACTCGAATTCCAAGTTGGGGATCGAGCGCTACTTAAAGTTTCACCCTGGAAGGGTGTGGTTCGTTTTGGCAAGCGCGGCAAACTAAATCCACGATATGTTGGACCTTTCGAAGTTATTGAGAAAATAGGCAAAGTGGCCTACAGATTGAACTTACCACCTGAACTCAGTGCAGTTCACAACGTCTTTCACGTGTCGAATCTAAAGAAATGTACGTCAGACGAGACCCACGTAGTTCCCTTGAAGGAACTCACTATTGACGAACGGTTGAACTTCGTCGAGGAACCTGTTGAAATCACGGACCGGGATGTTAAGGTCCTCAAGAACACGAGAATCCCTCTTGTACGAGTTCGTTGGAACTCCCGTCGCGGCCCAGAGTTCACCTGGGAGCGTGAAGATCAAATGAAACTCAAGTATCCCCAGTTATTCGGAACCAATGCAACTACTACTGAGGCTGAAGCTACCAATACAGAATTTCGGGACGAAATTCCAAATCAACGGGGGGATAATGTGACACCCCAAGAAAAACCACTAATCTTCGCAAACCTGCTCGGGGAGCCGCGATACAATACAGGTAAACAACGTCACACCACTAGCTTCCTCAGTAACCGCATGCTAAATTTCGGGACGAAATTTCTTTCAAGTTGGGGATAATGTGACAACTCGAATTTCCGACATTCTTTATTCGCATTAAATGCACATTGACTTTGACTATATAGTTGTGATGTGGTAACGTATTGTGTTTGCGTGATTATGTGTTGGATTGTATAACATGTCGTGAAACATAAACTGCTTAACATAGGAAGAGTCCGACGAAACACAAGTGTGTTTCGCCAAGTCCATTCCGACGAAACAAAGCCTGATTCGCCAACTGCAACTCGACGAAACAGAATGTGTTTCGCCGAGCCCAGATTCGCCAAAAGCCCAATTCGGGCCCAGCTTGTTATTCCGAGTTTTAATACGTAAAACAACATTAGTTCACACTTTTATCATAACAACCGAAACCCTAGAGCCCTTCTCTCCTGTGTGACGGCAGTAGGAGCTTCTCGAAGATATCCCTAGCGATCGATTCGTATTTCTCATATCTCGGTTAGTATGTGTTCGTTAATCGGTTCATGTTTCTGTGATATCTCGATTCATACTTGTGCTTATGGTTGATATGTGTTATTGCTGCGATAAGAGTAGGATGATGATGATATAGATTTTGTTATGATATGATATAGTAGGATATATATAAATGATATGCGAAACTTGATACAATCAAATGCTTGGTTCTGAATGTTGTTTATATGGCCTGATTCTGATTACATTAGTATCTTGATAGGGATTGATGTGATGATGTTGTATGTTATTGGATATGCTATACACATAAACTAGGGTTTATGCTAGACAATGATTCTTGGATGATTGAGTTATGATGATTCTGCATACACCTTGACCTTCATATGATTTCTGATATTGATGACGGCTGCTAGAATGATTAGGGTTTATGTGTTATTCGCATTCTGCTGTAACTGATGTCTGCGAAACAGACATCCGACGAAACAGGACTCTCGGCGAAACAGAATGTGTTTCGCCAAGAGTCATCGACGAATTAGGAGTTCTGTTTCGCCGAAGGAGACTTCGACGAAACAGAAGTGTTTCGCCAACTTATGTGTTTCGTCAATATCTGTGTTTCGCCATTATGTGTGTTTCGCCGAATAGCTGATCTGTGCAGGAACTTGAGTTAATTCTGTTAAGTGTTAACTGGAATATCTGACTGCTGTTAAATGATATACATGACTTGTGTGATTGCGACTACGTACTACATGCTTATACGTGTACCTTGTGACTACAAACTGATTATTCTATACGTGCATACTTTAGGACGTGATTGATTCACTTTGAGCACATACTTAGCATACCGAGCAAACCAAGGTGAGTTCACACTCTTACCAAGGCATGGGATTCCCCAGGTGGGTTGGGAATGGGATTGATTGATTGCTTGTACACATTACTACTAGACTACATACCACGGTCCTCGGATTGGGAAGGATGCCTGTGCCAAAAATCTACGTACTATCCTCGGATGGGAAGGATACTAGTGTTAACACATACAAAAATCCTAGGTACCAAATGTTCTCGGATGGGAAGAACACCAGCGCTAAACCTACGTACTTGATACGTACTATCCTCGGTTGGGCAGGATACTTATTATTATCCTCGGATTGGGAAGGATACTTATGAATCCAACTAGTCTAGTAAATATACATTATGGGAAGTCCCCACCATTAGAACGTACTAACGGCCCAGTAGAGCCACATGTTACATATGAACTTACTATTACGCACTTACTCTCTGTGAACTCGCTCAACTAGTTGTTGATCCTCTGTTACATGCCTTGCAGGACCTTAGGTACTTATGGAGCTTGCACGGGAGGCGTAGTCATTGTGGGCATGGATTTTGGATATTTGTTTAGACTTTATGACATTTCATACTTTATTACGATGGGTTTAATCATACGCTTCCGCTATACTGTGATAACATACTTATGTTTTGGAACACCTTTCATATGGATTGTTGGAATTAAATTGCAATTACTTTTACTTTATACATTGTTCTATATGATTGGTGGCTTGATCCTGGTCAGTCACGCCTCCAAGCGGTGATACTCCGCGTGTGGATTTTGGGGGTGTGACAAACAAGACTAATAACATTTCAAGTGAACAGACTTTTGTCTTCATTTGAACTTTCCATTTCATTTCATTTGCTTATGTAGGATATGATGTCATATATGTGATGTCACATATATGATGTCACTAGTTCAGATCCGCAACGCAACCAGAGACACGATAAAAGACGAAGTCGACAGATGAATGCTCCAACAGACTCCCCCTCAGATGTTGACGAGTCTTAAGTGTCGAGTCTTTGCATCTTCAGTCTTTATCAGTCTGTTCATTTTCTTCGCATATACCAGGATCTTCTCTTTGGTTCTAACCTCATCAGACTCCCCCTCTCATCATTATGGGATCGCCATCTGGAATTAGCTATCGCCTTGAGATTGCATCCTGACTTTAACTCTGTTCTGTTCATCTCCTGCACAAATTTTCTCACCACCACATAAGTTTTCACTTAAATCAATAAGAAAAACTTACTGGAAATAGTTACATCAAGTTCAAATTAATGACCCTGATTAACTAATCTCAACTTCTTTCTCAAATCAAAAATTTTCAATTCAACACACACACACCCAAACCAGTTCATCATGTTTAGCACTTGGAATTTTGAAAATCAGCTCTCCAACATCAGTTGTCGAAAATCTTTTTGTATTTTTCAAAATTTATGCTAAAACACACTAAAATCTTTTTGGAATTTTTTAATGAAATGAAATGCAGAGAAGAAATATTTACAAATAATATTTTTGTGAGTTTGTGTAAGAGGATCATATCAGTTTTTAGACAAATCACTAGCACCGTTAAGCTTTAAACATTTTCAGTTCTAAACGATTCACGTTGATTGACGATATTGTTTTCCACTTAAACTCAATCTAACAACTTTCGAAATGCTTACCGATACGTTAAGGTATATTAATTTTGCACTAAGTTCTTATGGACCCCACGATCTCAGCATATCCCCTCATCATGCAATACACTAACTCAAGTAATGCCTTTAAACTTTATCAACTGTGATTTGTGCGAAAACAAAGCAGAATGTTTAAACATTAACAATCAGGTCGATACTTCCGTATACGCAGAGAAAGTCCAATGTTTAAACAAAATAAGAAAATAAAAATAAGTTGAAGTTGTTTAGGCTTTAACCACCAGGTCGATACTTCCGTATACGCAGAGGAGGTCCAAAGCTTAAACGAAACACCAAAAAAAATAAAGCAGAACGTTTAGGCAACAACATCCAGGTCGATACTCACGTATACACAGAGGATGTCCGATGCTTAAACAAAATAAAGAAATAAAACAAGTTTAAATCTTTGCAAAATGAAATGCACAATCACAGTGATTTTTTAGCAAAGTTTTGAAAGTTAACAAACTTAACCAGTTTTATGTCTTTCGACAATCAGCGATTACTGAGTAGGCACACAATCAAGAAGGACAAAACTAAGTACTATGCTTTCAATCATGTTTTCCACTAGAACTAGGCTTTTTCATTTATGTTTGTATCGTTATCGCAAATCTACTAGTCTAGCTGAGCCTATCGTCACATCTTTAGTGAGACCGTTTATCACATTTTATCTCTCCATTTCTTTAGCATGCTGTGACAGTCCAACTGATCTACTATCATTTCCTCTTTTTGACAACAAAACTCATTTTTGCATTTTTTCAATGTTTTTGACATTTTCAAATTTTCTAATGTTTTTTAAAATTTTTACTCCCCCTAAAATCAAAATATGTCTCAATTTTGATTTTCTGGGAAAATTTGAAAACAAGTTGTACAAGAAATGTGACAACATGATGAGAATCACTTCAATTCTCCATTCACTTGGCTTGAACAATCAAAACTCCCCCTGACAACAAAACATTTTCCCATAGTGACCTCAAAACACTTAAGTTTGTTTTAATCAAAATGGTTTTTCCGAAAAATTAGTTTTGTGAGTCATTTCACAAATTCGGGGTTTCATTCATCACTTTGTTTTCTTTAACCACTTGTAAAAACTAACATATTTAAGATCAATCCGCAAACATCACTTGTAGAAAATCAAGTACAATTTAATGTCCCTGATTTACCACTTGTAAGTTCGAAATATCACAAACGTGAATTTCTTAAGAAATGTGCCGATTCATGTTCCACGCTTACCAACCTGGGAACTCCGGCAAGTCAGGTTTTTCATTTGAACAGATTCACCCAAGCCTGACGGTCCTTGGGTGATTTTGAATTCTTGTTCAACAATGGTGGAAAATTTTTATCATCCATTGTTAAACCTGAATTCTCAGATTTTACCTCAACAACAGGCTCTTCTGGCTTTGACGAACCAGAATCATTGCCTGCACATGGCTTGTCTGACTTTGACCTGTCAGATTCATTGCCTGATGGTGGCTTGTCTGACTTTGACACATCAGATTCATCGCCGACCATTTTCTTCTTCTTCTTCTTCTTCTTCTTCTTTTCTTCTTTCGTCCTCAGATTTGTATCTGATGAATTCGTCTTGCTTGACTTTGCAATCAAGGAAGTTGATTCATCAGAACTCTTATTTTTACCAACAGATGAACCCGAGGACAAGATCTTCTCGAGATACTCTCTCGCCTTCTTTCTCTTCTTCCTCAGTCTGTCTTTCTGCCCCTGAGAAAATTTCACTTTCGTTTCTTGAACTTTAGGTTCTTGAACCTTCTGTTCTTTGGGCTTGACATTGACTGATTTCTTTGCCATCTTCTGAGAATTAACCCTCAATCTTTCATTTGATCTCCTTGGGCAATCTCTGACAATGTGTCCTCTGATGTTGCAGTTAAAGCATTTTCTCGTCTCATAACTCCAACCTTGGCAGTTAACAGCAATGTGTCCTTGATAACCACATCGGTAACACACTCTGTTATCGTACCAATCACCATTTTCAGCCCAAATGCTCAAATCAAAGCACTGTTTGGCTTGGTGATAGTCCTTTTTCCTTTTGATTGCTGGATTTGACTTTTGAGCACTGTGGTCCGACCTGCACCACTTATTGCCAACAGTTTTTGAGTTTTCATTTTTCAATTTTTGTGATTTTTGATTTTGATTGGATGATCGATCTGATGAGCTTTTATTATCTTTTTGAACATTTTTCTCATTTTTAATTTTTTGTTTCTGTTCCACTTTCTTCTTCAAAGGTTTTTGCTTAGAGCATTCTCCCTTTTCAGTCGATTGCGGAACAGTTTTCTGAAATTTATCTTTTAATTTCAAAAACAATTTTTGTTTTTCAATTTTATCTTTTTCATCATCAGATTTCTCATCACAATCTTCAACTTTGACTTTATCAAAGTTTGTGACATCGTCACTTATTGGAACAGAATTGATCAGTTTTGGACAGGGGAACTCAGATGAAGTCACAAAACCTTTCAATTTCTTTTCAAGTTCATCAATTTTGTTCATTGAATTCTCAGCTTCATTTTCAAGCTGAGATATTCTCTCAAAATGAGACTTGATTGAATTTTCATTTTCATTCTTCATGTTTTCAAGAACAGACTTTTCATTTTCCAAACCTTTTATCTGTTCTTGAAATTTTGTTTCATTTGCTTTCAAGTTCTTGTTCTCAAGCTTTATCCAGAAATCTTCATTTTCTGAAGATTTCTTTTTGCTTTCATTCTTTTCTTCTAACTCCTTGATTTTCTTTAAAGCACATTCAATTTCTTTTTCAAGTCTAATAATTTTCTGAAGATGGGAATTTATCATTTTTTGCTTTTCGATGTTATTTTGACTAAAAACATTTCTCCCATCTTCAAGAATTTTTATTTGATTTTGAAATTCTTTTTCAGCTTTTGATTTCTTTATTTCAAAAACTTTCAGTTTATCTTCAAAATTTCTTGCATTTTCTTTCAACTTCTGATTTTCCAATGTCAAACTGTTCAAGTTACTTAACAGTTTGTCATTCTCAGAATTCAGCTTTACACATGTTTCTTTCAAACCAAAAATCTGTTTATCATCAGCTTGCTTCTTATCATTCAGCTCTTTGACTTCCAAAATCAAACTTTCCGCATCTTTCACGAGTTTGTCATTTTCCGTCTTTAAGCTGTCACATGTAAAACACACTGATGCAGAATTTGAAGATTCATTCTTTACAGATTCTTCCTTCTTTGACATTTCCTTTATCTCTGTTTTGTATGTTCCTGCACAAAAAATTTTAACGAAATCAAGAGGATTCAAATTCTCATCAATATAACAACCCCTTTTCATATCGTATGTCAGATTACTTTTTGCAGCAAGACATACATTAACTCTTCTTTTCATTTCAAGAATCAAATTCAAATCCATTTTCATCAAATTACTTTCCAAAGCTTTACACAATTCTTTCCTTTTCTTTCCATTTTCAAATTCATGAGTTTTAAGTATACTGATGCACCTTTTTAGTTGTAATTTTGAAAAATTTGAATCCTTTCTTAAAATTTTTAAAAATTCACTCCATTCAAAAGGTAAAGCATCTGCAAATTTTTCTATCTTTTCAGCATCTGATAGAAATATCTCATGATGTTTTAAGTAACCAAGTAAAACATTATATCGGTTTACTAGATCATCCAATGTTTCATTTTTCAAGCACACAAAATATTTAAACCTTTTCTCCCATCCAACCTTTTTCACATTTCTATAACTATCGTCCAAATACCCCATATACCAATCATTTAATCTTTCAAGATCATGATTTTCCATCTCATCAAACATCATTTCCATTTTTCAAATAATCCCGACAAATTTCACTCAAAACACACTTTCAATTTAATTATCACACAATTCGATGCACTTTTCAAGCAATGTGTCGGTTTCAAGCGGTCATGACGTTTTTAAGCGAGCAAATTATTTCAAGCGATCAGATGTTTACAAGCGGTCAGGCGATGTATTTTCAAGCGATTGAACGATTTCAAGTGGACAAATGATGTTATGTTCGCTTGAACAGATAATGATGTCAGCAACTACGAATCACTTTCAAGCAAGCAGATGAATATAATCAATTTTTAGGTTGATTTTAAAGCTGAAACTTTACAGGATTTGATAATACATGATAACGCACAATGTGTGAAAATTTGAGCCGTTTTTAACCGTAAAAAAATTTTAAGTTTGAAAAAGAATGGTGTAGAAATCAGAAAAAGTGACGAAAACGAGCTGTTTTAGCAAGATCTCTTCCTCTTGAGCTCTAATAACAATTGTAGGATCGTGTTGTGACCCAAACGAGTCGTTCAGAAGAGATTAAATTCGTTTCAGAGGCGGAAACAAAGAAACGAACGTCGAAACAGCTTGCGTATCACTTTAAACACTGATTATATTGATTTACTATCGATTACAATCAGTCTTCACACCGGCAGCACCTCGGTATGGAATACAAGGATCTATTCTGTCTCTCCTTTTCTGTCTGCTTCAAATGACAAATGACACATATATATATACTAGCCTAGACCGCTTGAAACATACATGACATGTTCAAGCGGTTACATTCAAGCGACCAAACATATTAAATCCTATTTCAAGCGAACAAGACTAATAACATTTCAAGTGAACAGACTTTTGTCTTCATTTGAACTTTCCATTTCATTTCATGTGCTTATGTAGGATATGATGTCATATATGTGATGTCACATGTGATGTCACATATATGATGTCACTAGTTCAGATCCACAACGCAACCAGAGACACGATAAAAGACGAAGTCGACAGATGAATGCACCAACACTAAAGTTGCTGGGAGAAGACTGTTATGGGAAGAATTGGTGAGATTTAATGGGATTGTTCAGGATAAGCCCTGGGTTGTACTTGGGGATTTTAATGCTATACTTAAACCTAATGAAAAAAGGATCGATGAAAAGAGGATTAATTATGGTATGGAGGAGTTCAGAAGATGTGTGAATGAGATTGAATTATATGATATAGCTATGTCAGGGCTCTTTTATACATGGAATCAAAAACCGGGTAGCTGTGGGGGTATACTTGAAAAGTTGGATAGAGTTATGGGAAACCAGAAATTTGGGGATGTGTACCCGGCAGCGTTTGCTAAGTTTCTGCCTTTTTATACTTCAGACCATTCTCCTGCTTTGCTTGTTATGACATCCATGGGCAAGTCAGGGCCTAAACCTTTTAAATTTTGGAATTATTTGGCTGCGAAAGAAGGTTTTTTACCCATTGTTAAGGAGGGATGGGATACATGGATTGATGGCTGCAAAATGTTTAGGGTGGTATCTAAACTTAAAGGGTTAAAAAAAACCTTTAAGGAAGCTGAAGTACTCTCAGGGTAATCTGCATAAGAAAGTTGAGAGATTGAGATTAGAAGTGGAAAGAAGTCAGGGAGTTATTGGGGAAGATCCTTATAATGAGGAATTGAGGTGTGAGGAAGTTGTTTACATTAAAGAATATAAAGAAGCTCTTGCTGATGAAGAGTATATGATGAAACAAAAGTCCAGAGTTCACTGGCTGAAAGTGGGAGATCAAAATTCTAAGTTCTTTCATCATTCGGTGAAGAATAGAGAGAGCAAAAATAAGATTAATAATGTTAAAGACCTGGAAGGGAATGATTATTCAGGGGAGAAGGTTGGGGATGCCTTAGTGAAGTATTTTAAGGGAATTATGGGGATGAAGGTTGGGGTTGAGCCTATTAGTGAGCCGGATTCATTGTTTATTAAAACGTTGAGTGAGGATGAGTCGGAGAAGCTTGTTAGTACTGTTAGCAGAGAAGAGGTTAAGGATGCAATGTTTCAGATTGCGGATGATAAGGCTCCGGGACCAGATGGTTACACTGCTAAGTTTTTCAAGGCAGCCTGGTGTATTATTGGGGATGAAGTTATTGATGCTGTTTTAGAGTTTTTTAGTAATGGGAAGCTGCTCAAAGAAATTAACGCAACGGTAATTTCGGTGGTGCCTAAAGTTAAAGTGTCGAGTATGGTTAATCAATTTAGACCAATTGCTTGTTGCAATGTGATTTATAAGTGTATAAGTAAGGTGTTGTGCAATAGATTGAAGGGTGTGCTGGGGAAACTTGTTTGTAATAACCAGAGTGCGTTCGTTCCAGGTAGGTTGATAAGTGATAATATTATGTTGTCACAAGAATTAGTTAAAGGCTATGATTGGGCGAAGGGGTGTCCGAGGGTGTCTTTAAAGATTGATCTTCAGAAAGCTTATGATTCAGTTGATCATGGGTTTCTTGAAGAATGCATGAAGAATTTTGGATTGCATGGAAAATTTATAAAGTGGGTTATGGTATGCATTTCTTCTGTTCAATATTCAGTGGCTTATCAGGGGAATTTATATGGTTATTTTAAAGGTGAAAGAGGAGTGCGGCAGGGGGATCCTATTTCCCCCTATTTATTTACTCTAGTCATGGAAGTTTTGAACTTAACGCTGATGAGAAGAATTATAGACTTTGAAGGGTTCAAATACCACTGGAAAGGTGAAAAATTAAGGCTGACGCATTTATGTTTCGCTGATGATTTGTTTATTTTCAGCGGAGCTGATTTATGTTCAGTTGAAGTTATTAAAGATGCCTTGAAGGAGTTTAGTGCGGCTTCTAGTCTGGTGCCTAACATGCATAAAAGTGACATCATATTTGGTAATGTTGAAGATGTATTGCAGAAGCAGATTTTGGAGATATTGCCATTCAATGTTGGTAAGTTTCCTATGAAGTACCTTGGAATTCCTTTATCTTCTAAAGGCTATATAAAAAAGATTGCAAGGTTTTAATTGATAAAGTTAAAGCTAGAATAAATGATTGGAAGGTGAAATTCTTGTCTTTAGCTGGTAGAGTGCAATTAATAAAATCCGTTTTATCCTCAATCACTATTTATTGGGCTTCTCTATATATTCTGCCGGTTGTTGTTAGTGAGGAAACTGAAAGGTTGTTGAGTGGTTTCTTGTGGAGTCAAGGAAGTGGTAAAAAGGGTATGGCCAAAGTTAGCTGGGAGGAGATATGCAAAGCTAAATGTCAAGGGGGATTGAGTATTTCATCGTTGAAGACTCAGAATATGGCTTTAATGTCCAAACATGTGTGGAATGTGTTATCTAATAAAGAATCTTTGTGGGTTAGCTGGTTAAAGGAGTATAAATTGTGTGGTAAAAGTATTTGGGATGTGAGTGAATCAAATTATGATTCTTGGAGTTGGAGACAAGTTTTGCAACATAGAAAGTTTTTTAGAGATAAGTTTTGGGCTATCATTGGTAATGGGAAAAATGTTAGAGTTTGGCAAGATCTATGGCATGAAAAGGGAATTTTAATAAACTACATTAGTAGAAGGGATATTAAAGCTGCAGGGTATGATGCGAATACAAAACCGGCTGAGGTTTATGATGGGGTTAATTGGCAGTTGCCACAAGAGTGGATTGGAAAATATGATTGGTTGTGTCAGTCAAACATTCCATAGTTTAATGTATTGAGGGAAGATAAATTTATGTGGAAGATGTATAATGGGAAAGTTGAAGAGTATTCTGTTAGTAGAGTGTATAAAAGCCTATGTATGGGAGGCCCTAAAAAGTTGTGGAGTGATATAGTGTGGTTTAGCCAAAATATACCAAGACATGCATTTATAACTTGGTTGGCTTTTAAGTATAGGTTACTTACTCAGGACAGATTGCTGAGTTGGGGATATGAGGGGGAATTAAAATGCGCTTTATGTAACAGGTGTCCTGATAGTCATCATCATTTATTTTTTGAGTGTGAAGTTTCATTAGCCATTTGGAAGAGATGTAAGGTTTTTTCGAAGCTGGTGGATGTTCCTGATAAATGGCCTGATGTCATCAGTTTTATGGAAGGTAATGGGTTATCAAAGTCAGTTTGGGGAATCATTGGGAGATTGGTTTTTGCTGCTGTTGTTTACTTTATTTGGCAAGAAAGAAATAAAAGATGTTTTGATGGTGAAAGAAGGTCAGTATAGCAAATATGTAGTCTTATTTTTGACACTGTTAGGATGAGAATTTTGGGCTTGAAGTTTAAAGATTCACCCAGTGTGAGATCGGCCGGTGAAGTTTGGAGGTTTGAAGTGAATACTAAGGATAGTTATAATGGGCTGGGAGACAATGGGTAGGAGGTGTTGTTTTTGTGAATGGAGGTGTGATGTTGTTATTATGATGGTGGTTGGTATTAGCTATATATGGGATTGCTGCTGCTGCTATTATGCTGATGGTGGGGATTCTTTGTTGTTCTATGATAAAAAAAACTGTTGGGGAGCAATTGGAGACGGAAGGGTATTTAGGGAATTTTGGTTGTTGGTTTTATATAGAGCCGGGTGGGGTATCGGTTATGGATAATACTAGCAAGGTGAGGTTTATTATGGTTATAAGGGGAGGCTGCTCTGTTGATAAGGTGTGTGCTGTGGATAAAAGGGCTCATAGGCAGTGGATGAAGATCGAGGATCTAAAGGGTCTACAGTGGTTATGTATGAAGAATAGAGGTTTGGGATGGCTGCAGGTTGCTGGTTATGGGCTGCTGAGGATGTGGATCAGAGTTTGTGTTGGAAAGCTTCTGGATGGGAGTGCTAGAAGTTGTTTTATTGAAGACTTGGGGATGCTTGGGATGGGAGCTGTGAAGTGAAGACTAAAGGCTTGTTTTGTTTTTTTAGTCTTGATGTATAGGTTTTGTTTTGGTTTTTTGGTTATGTTGTTTTGGACTGGTTTTTGTTTAGATTGGTTTTGGTTGGAGTATAGTTTAGGCAAGGGCCGGGTTTGGTTGACCCATTTTGTTAGGCCCTTTGCTATTGGGGTGGTGTGTTCCTTGGGTTTTATGTCCCGGGAACCTAAACCCTTTTAGGTGTAAATATTTTTTGTTATTAATAAAATTTACCGGAGGTGCCGCCCTCCTTTACCAAAAAAAAAAAGACCATTAATCCTCGTTGTAGGACCAAGGGACATGAGTGATAGATCTATTTGGGTGTAGTGAGCTAACACCCATGTGGACCGGGGTTTGGCCCATGAGGTGACTATGTCTTCAAACTAAAGTCGTGGCAAAATCTGCTAGGATTGAGTCTTCCTGCATCACGTCACACATATTCATGTGTAACACCTGTGCCTCCACGGCCATCAAACAAATACCAAACCAATGAAATATTATATTTCATACTTGGGATTTGTAAAAATATGTGTATCATTTGCACATATCAATTCTTGTTCAATTTCAAACTCTAAATCGCTTTCTGGAAGGTTATACGCGCACCGATGCGTAAATATAACCAGTTTAAATGCAACGAACACTTCGGAATAGTGAAATAGGCTTAACATACCTTAAATAACCTTTACATAACTTAGAAATAAGTTTTGAAGGCTTTGGTATGGCAAAATCAAGTTAAATCGCTTACAGGGACTAAAGTTGACAAACTGCGAAAGTATGCCAATTTGAACTGTAACAGACATTCCGGAACATGACCATAAGTTAAACACACCATAAATATCCTTTACATAGCTTAGAAATAGGCTTTAAGGGGTTCGGTGTGCTAAAATAAACTTTTGGGTCATTCAGGGACTAAAAGTGTCAAAAAGTGCACAAGTTTGCACTTTTGCGCATAACTCACGTTCTGCATACATCTGGACATCCAAAAATTTATGTAAGCATGACTATATTATTCTTTAGTGTTTGGCTTGCCAAAAATCCATTCGTCGCGTCATTTGGATCGTTTTTCGCGCTTATGCGCATTCCGTCGTAATTAACCGAACAACGCAACCGTAAGGCTAAACGAACCGACATCCGAGATATTTTTGAACACATTTTAAGTTCCTTATACTTTAACTTCATTTTAGAGCTTTGAAATGGGGTTAACGGGCCTTAAACGTGTCGAAAATGGGCTGAATGCATGACAGGGACCAAAAGTGTAAATCTGCCAAACTATGGCCTAGCGGTGCGCTACACTTTTAACGTAGCGGTGCGCTAGCCTCAGACAGACCAGATGCAGTGTTTCTAACAGCCTGTTTGCAGCTGTTTTAACCACAACCACACATTCTCTTCTGCCTAGTCATGAAGATAAGGATCATTTTTAGTCCCCACAAGGTCCCGACACTTGTACGGGTGGGATTAAGGCACGTTTTCCATGAAACGATCCTAACGGTTACCCGAAAACTATATATACCCATCCACCCCCATTGCTAAAATCACAAGAATCTTGATTTGAGAAACTCTAAGTTGAAACCTTTGTTTCATACCTGAGATTTTTGAATCGAGATTAGCATTCGGGGACCCTTCGTAAGTATTCTTTCGTTCTTTTCCTTATTTTATTGCTTTTCGAGTCAGAAAGTCAAACTTTGTTTGACTTTCAGCATTGACCAGTAATGGTCAATGCGAAGTTCGTTTGAACTTCGCAACGTGAGTGTAATCACGTTGGTCATAGTCCCTTGGGACTATGCCCACCGATTACCACGTTGTCTAGGGTCGTAGGGTAGGCGATCTAATAAATCGCCTATACCCTCGAACCCGACCCAGTTTGGTCGATCATTAGGATCCGACCAAATACATTAGGTGACCATAGTAGGTAGGGAATAACCTTCCGAGGTTATACCCTATGGCCACATCGTTTGAGTAGTTGTATGATAGGTAGTTTATATGCCTTAGGTAAATTACTAGAATACCCTTTTCATGTATAATTGGTAATTAAGCATATGTAACCTAAACTTTTGTCACATAACTGATTATGTAACATGTTTAGGCATATAACACTTGTCATAGGACTAGTTAGGCGGTCCGAATGCGTTTCACGCGAACGACGCGTTAAAGTAGCATAAGCTACCTAAACGGGTCGTAATGGGTCGTAAACAATTATGTTAGGTTTCATTTAGTATGTGGGCTTTGTTAAACCAAATGACACGAGTCTCTACACTCGTTTGGTTTACAAACCCTAATGCTACCCAATCTTCCGATCTAGGTCCGGTTAATTAACATAGTTACCTATATTAGGTGCCGTTTGATATCCGCGATCTCTAGCATTGTTTGGTTGTTACTCAAGGACTACTGAGCAATCTCAAGTGAGTACATAGACCCCTCTTTTACTGTTTTCCAAACTGTTTTGGGGTGGAACACATGTGCCTACTTGTTACTTTCATGCTTTCCATGTTTTCACATCATATACTTGCTATGTTTATTAGTACATTTATAGTACATGATTTCATCGTTTTACATTACATTTTATGCTATGTATGTCCATTTAGTTCATACTTAGTACATCATTTCACATCACATCACATGCTATGTATGTTCATTTATTGCATACTTAGTACATCGTTTTCATCACATGCTTACATTTTGTTATGACATTTGGTTTGTTTACAATGGAACAATACATTCATTAACATTAGCTACGCCGTTCGTTAGTAGGTAGTGGTACCATAGGAATTGACAACTCCCGTTCCGGACATCCCAGGGAAAGGGGATGAAAGGAATGACCGAATTCGATATACATAAGCACAGATAGACCTTTAAGTGGTTTAAGGGTTTATCGCCTCAGTCTCAAGGCTTGGATGTATGCATTATAACAATACCGTATAGATGTTCGTATCAGTATAGCATGCATTTACACAAAACATAGCTTTGATTTAAACCAAGTTTTACTTCAATACTATGTTCTTGTGCATATGGTTTAGTGATATTTATCACTAGCCATACAGATCAGTTTGGTTACACATTACATGATTTACATTGATCATGCATTTACACATTACATGATTTACATTGATCATGCATTTACACAAAACATAGCTTTGATTTAAACCAAGTTTTACTTCAATACTATGTTCTTGTGCATATGGTTTAGTGATATTTATCACTAGCCATACAGATCAGTTTGGTTACACATTACATGATTTACATTGATCATGCATTTACACATTACATGATTTACATTGATCATGCATTTACACAAAACATAACGTTGATTTAAACCAAGTTTTACTTCAATACTTTGTTTTTGTGCATTTCACCTATGGTTTAGTTGATGCGTTTTCACTAGCCATACATATCATTTAGGTTACACATTACATGATTTACATTGATCATGCATTTTGACATATTATTCAATACATTTGACAAATTCATTTATACATGGACAATTTACATTGGTGGTTTGTTTGGGTAAGTGATTTAAGTAACGAGGCGTGTGTAATATGATACAAGCATGGTGGATACGCCGTTGGTACTTCCTATATATAAGTGTTTGTATGATATTACATATTATAGCGTTATTTGAATCATTTCAATTTGAGACATAGAACATTTTATACAAATAACATATTTTTCACAAGACATTGATTTACAAACAACTTAACTTATACAAACTCATTTTTACATGGTTATTCATTTAACCATGCATTATTTCTCTTATTTATACGTATCATCTGAACTTATTGTTTTTCAAATGATTTACAAAGACAAAGCAAATTACAAGGTTCATGACTAAACATTTTCTTAAACAGAAGTCATGAATCTTATTTTCACAAAACCTATGTACTCGCCGGCATTTTTATGCTGACGTACCTATTTTCACATGTGTTTCAGGATATGAAGCATAGGATTAATCAAGACATACTTAGGCGGACTTGTGCCTTAGTGACTTAAAACGAGACAAGAACTAGTTAATTTTTGTTGTATACTCTTAACTCGCTTGTTTGATGAATAAAACGAAACTTCAATTGCCATGGATTTGAAACAATTAATTCTGTTACAACACTCCCCGACATTTCCGCCACGTTTTGTATGTTCTACGTGGTCGGGGTGTGACAGAAAAGATGGTATCAGAGCTCATGGTTATAGGGAATTAGGTTATTAGTAATACTTTGACCTAGTCTATAACCTTCTTAGGACCCTAACGCGAGTTTACTTGCGTTTAGTCATAAAACAATACTGTCACCTATCCTTAGGCGACAACCACAACAAGAACATAAATTTCAAAACCGCTTTGAAAACTAATCATCTGTTCTAGGATGATTGATTACTAGGTTGTGAACCCTCTATTGTAAGGTTTTGAACTCTCTGTTATATGGTTTTGAACCCCTTTGAATTTTCAAAATCTCGTCAAGGTTTTGGGTTTTAAATAATGTGAACACGTGCAAACTGGAAGGGTGAATGCCTGTATTCTGGGTTTTCTGTCTAGGCAAGCACTTCGTATACATCTCATCAGACGCGAGACCAGTTGTGCTTACCTGGGAATTCTTGGGATGAGTGTTCACTTATAGGCGAGCATGTCTTCAGTGATACATTAATAAGACCTGTTTACTTTGATTAGTCACCGTCTCATTTGTTTGCCTTAGGTAACAAACAAATGATCGCAATTTCTATGCGTTGTCATTTTGTTTTATTCGTCCAATGATCTTTCACTTGTTTCTTCCTATGTCCTTCATCTCCTTTTAGAATGTCTCTTCCTCTCAGCAACGGCCAAATGTCCGAGCGAACAGCCAAATTTACCCAGCGAATAGGCGAAGTGATTCTGAAGACTATGGAATTAGGATTTGCCATGTCTCGTCTCAACAATGAAGCCACTCAAGAGTCACCAAAGGAAGCAGAAGTCAAGCCAGCACTACCAGCCAAGAAACCAACCGAGGAATCAAAGACCATGGATGAACGATCGCCTAGGAAGTCAAAGAAGCGAAAGGCTTCTCAGAACTTCGCCGTGGTCGCTCACAATGGTCAAGCCGTCCCCAACCAACCAGCTCAACCCCCTGCTAGGAAGCCATACAGCGGAACTGCACCCTTGTGCAACCAATGTAGCCTTCATCATCACCCTAGTGTGAGGTGCCGCAAATGCCAGATTTGTGGACTTATAGGTCATACAGCAAGGGTTTGCCCAACTGCAGCTGTACCAAATCAAGCTGGCGACACTCCTACTCAAGCTCGTTTCTCACGAGGGTCTTGCTACAACTGTGGCGAGATGGGCCATTTCCAAAGAGATTGCCCAAAGCTTGCTAATGCAAATCCAACCCTTGGATGAGCATTTGGCTGAACAAAGGATGTTGCTGTCTTATGCTTTTGTTCTTTTGGTATCCTTGTAATGTGAAACAATCTGTTTGTTTATAAATAAAAGTTGTTGTTCGCAATTCTGATATACAAGTATAATTACATGTGTGTATGACTTTTCCTATAATACCTACATTAAGGAACTATGTTCCTTACAAACTACTCTTGTGATTCTCTCTTTCAAATGATCGCTCATGATTCCCTCAAAAATTTTAAGTACTCGTTTCATTCTAAGAAACAAAGTACAGAAAATAAAGAGACATTATGAGTGATCATGCTTCTGCACATCTGTGCCTTTGAATCCTTGGTTAGATAACTAAGGATATTTTCAAATCTCATACCCATTACGTTTTGATTTTTCAACATACATAGTACAAGTATTTCAAAAACATTGGCTATACTTTCAAAAACAACCTTCATAATTTCAAAATATTTCATATAGTCTGAAAACAATATTAACACAGTACATTTTCTCATCAAGTGCATGATTTCGAAAAGCATCATTCATATTTTCAAAAACCTTATACATAATTTCAAAATTCATCTCGCATGATTTTAAAACATTTTTATAAATATACTTACCTAGTACACCTACTTTATTTCAAAAGTATTATATATAAGGTTTCAAAAACGTTAAACACATTTTTCTTAAAAGAACCCCATGCATAGTTTTCCAAATATATTTTCCTCATACAGTGACTTAACCTTCAAATTCTGCTTCATATGTCGCCTTGACATATCTAGCATCTCAATTTCATAAGCATTTTTTTTACTTCATGTTTTGACATAAGCACGTCCAGTGCAAGGTTTCAAAACATCTTCAACTTCTAAAATCCATATGGGATCTTTTTATCTTCACATTTAGACCCTTGTGGATGATCATCATTCAAATCAGAGTCCTTAATTGGATTCCTTATGAACCTGAATTCGAACATTTCGGTTCCTTATAATCGAAATCTAATTTTTCTTTTAAATATCTTTCTATCTTTATAGTTAGATTCTTGATAATGTTTAAAGTACCAAATGAAATCCACGAGATGGGTTCCTAGTGTGCTTTAAATACATGTGCTCTGTTAGCAGAACAAATTTCTAGTTAAACAATTTTGTGGTTATGTGACTATGTGTTTATTCATCTTATGTTTTCTTTTATGCATTTTTGTGTTTTTAATACTCTGGATATTCGTTATCCAAATCCTCGTAGAATCTTTCATATCTTCATATGAGGGATTCGTAGTAGGATATTCAAAAAGGTACTACCTTAAATCCTTAATGGGCTTCTATGTAAGAGTTAAGACCCTTGGATTATATAGTACTACTCCATGATTCATAAGAGACCCTCTTAGTGGTCTAGTCAAAAAGATTGATTTACAATCTGGTTAAAGAACGACATCTAGTGATGTAGCTGAACAGACTCCTTGATAGTCTATTAGATCATTTATTGATTTAATTAAAAGGGACTTTATGGCGGTCTAGTCACACTCATCACAGGATTGTTCATTTGGTTTTCCCCTACATATTATAAAATAGACTGTGTAAACTGTGCAAGGAATTGTCTGATTATGGACGCGTACATAATTATGAAATTTAGTCCACAGAAACCCAGTAAGGTTTATTATGTGTAAGAACCGATAGTGACAACAATAACAAAATGAGAACGATGTAATGGAGGTATGGTGGACGCACCAATGACGCTTCATATACTTGTATATAAGTATCCCTCTTACATTGCAAGCATGATGTTATTAAAGTTACTAGAAGTTCAGAACCCTAACCAATGTTGTTCGATCTTTTCGACTTCATGTTTTCAAACTCACACAAGTTTCCTCTAGATAAAATTTCGGGACGAAATTTCCTAAAGTAGGGGAGACTGTAACACCTGTGCCTCCACGGCCATCAAACAAATACCAAACCAATGAAATATTATATTTCATACTTGGGATTAGTAAAAATATGTGTATCATTTGCACATATCAATTCTTGTTCAATTTCAAACTCTAAATCGCTTTCTGGAAGGTTATACGCGCACCGATGCGTAAATATAACCAGTTTAAATGCAACGAACACTCCGGAATAGTGAAATAGGCTTAACATACCTTAAATAACCTTTACATAACTTAGAAATAAGTTTTGAAGGCTTTGGTATGGCAAAATCAAGTTAAATCGCTTACAGGGACTAAAGTTGACAAACTGCGAAAGTATGCCAATTTGAACTGTAACAGACATTCCGGAACATGACCATAAGTTAAACACACCATAAATATCCTTTACATAGCTTAGAAATAGGCTTTAAGGGGTTCGGTGTGCTAAAATAAACTTTTGGGTCATTCAGGGACTAAAAGTGTCAAAAAGTGCACAAGTTTGCACTTTTGCGCATAACTCACGTTTTGCATACATCTGGACATCCAAAAATTTATGTAAGCATGACTATATTATTCTTTAGTGTTTGGCTTGCCAAAAATCCATTCGTCGCGTCATTTGGATCGTTTTTCGCGCTTATGCGCATTCCGTCGTAATTAACCGAACAACGCAACCGTAAGGCAAAACGAACCGACATCCGAGATATTTTTGAACACATTTTAAGTTCCCTATACTTTAACTTCATTTTAGAGCTTTGAAATGGGGTTAACGGGCCTTAAACGTGTCGAAAATGGGCTGAATGCATGACAGGGACCAAAAGTGTAAATCTGCCAAACTATGGCCTAGCGGTGCGCTACACTTTTAACGTAGCGGTGCGCTAGCCTTAGACAGACCAGATTCAGTGTTTCTAACAGCCTGTTTGCAACTGTTTTAACCACAACCACACATTCTCTTCTGCCTAGTCATGAAGATAAGGATCATTTTTAGTCACCACAAGGTCCCGACACTTGTACGGGTGGGATTAAGGCACGTTTTCCATGAAACGATCCTAACGGTTACCCGAAAACTATATATACCCATCCACCCCCATTGCTAAAATCACAAGAATCTTGATTTGAGAAACTCTAAGTTGAAACCTTTGTTTCATACCTGAGATTTTTGAATCGAGATTAGCATTCGGGGACCCTTCGTAAGTATTCTTTCGTTCTTTTCCTTATTTTATTGCTTTTCGAGTCAGAAAGTCAAACTTTGTTTGACTTTCAGCATTGACCAGTAATGGTCAATGCGAAGTTCGTTTGAACTTCGCAACGTGAGTGTAATCACGTTGGTCATAGTCCCTTGGGACTATGCCCACCGATTACCACGTTGTCTAGGGTCGTAGGGTAGGCGATCTAATAAATCTCCTATACCCTCGAACCCGACCCAGTTTGGTCGATCATTAGGATCCGACCAAATACATTAGGTGACCATAGTAGGTAGGGAATAACCTTCCGAGGTTATACCCTATGGTCACATCGTTTGAGTAGTTGTATGATAGGTAGTTTATATGCCTTAGGTAAATTACCAGAATACCCTTTTCATGTATAATTGGTAATTAAGCATATGTAACCTAAACTTTTGTCACATAACTGATTATGTAACATGTTTAGGCATATAACACTTGTCATAGGACTAGTTAGGCGGTCCGAATGCGTTTCACGCGAACGACGCGTTAAAGTAGCATAAGCTACCTAAACGGGTCGTAATGGGTCGTAAACAATTATGTTAGGTTTCATTTAGTATGTGGGCTTTGTTAAACCAAATGACACGAGTCTCTACACTCGTTTGGTTTACAAACCCTAATGCTACCCAATCTTCCGATCTAGGTCCGGTTAATTAACATAGTTACCTATATTAGGTGCCGTTTGATATCCGCGATCTCTAGCATTGTTTGGTTGTTACTCAAGGACTACTGAGCAATCTCAAGTGAGTACATAGACCCCTCTTTTACTGTTTTCCAAACTGTTTTGGGGTGGAACACATGTGCCTACTTGTTACTTTCATGCTTTCCATGTTTTCACATCATATACTTGCTATGTTTATTAGTACATTTATAGTACATGATTTCATCATTTTACATTACATTTTATGCTATGTATGTCCATTTAGTTCATACTTAGTACATCATTTCACATCACATCACATGCTATGTATGTTCATTTATTGCATACTTAGTACATCGTTTTCATCACATGCTTACATTTTGTTATGACATTTGGTTTGTTTACAATGGAACAATACATTCATTAACATTAGCTACGCCGTTCGTTAGTAGGTAGTGGTACCATAGGAATTGACAACTCCCGTTCCGGACATCCCAGGGAAAGGGGATGAAAGGAATGACCGAATTCGATATACATAAGCACAGATAGACCTTTAAGTGGTTTAAGGGTTTATCGCCTCAGTCTCAAGGCTTGGATGTATGCATTATAACAATATCGTATAGATGTTCGTATCAGTATAGCATGCATTTACACAAAACATAGCTTTGATTTAAACCAAGTTTTACTTCAATACTATGTTCTTGTGCATATGGTTTAGTGATATTTATCACTAGCCATACAGATCAGTTTGGTTACACATTACATGATTTACATTGATCATGCATTTACACATTACATGATTTACATTGATCATGCATTTACACAAAACATAGCTTTGATTTAAACCAAGTTTTACTTCAATACTATGTTCTTGTGCATATGGTTTAGTGATATTTATCACTAGCCATACAGATCAGTTTGGTTACACATTACATGATTTACATTGATCATGCATTTACACATTACATGATTTACATTGATCATGCATTTACACATTACATGATTTACATTGATCATGCATTTACACAAAACATAACGTTGATTTAAACCAAGTTTTACTTCAATACTTTGTTTTTGTGCATTTCACCTATGGTTTAGTTGATGCGTTTTCACTAGCCATACATATCATTTAGGTTACACATTACATGATTTACATTGATCATGCATTTTGACATATTATTCAATACATTTGACAAATTCATTTATACATGGACAATTTACATTGGTGGTTTGTTTGGGTAAGTGATTTAAGTAACGAGGCGTGTGTAATATGATACAAGCATGGTGGATACGCCGTTGGTACTTCCTATATATAAGTGTTTGTATGATATTACATATTATAGCGTTATTTGAATCATTTCAATTTGAGACATAGAACATTTTATACAAATAACATATTTTTCACAAGACATTGATTTACAAACAACTTAACTTATACAAACTCATTTTTACATGGTTATTCATTTAACCATGCATTATTTCTCTTATTTATACGTATCATCTGAACTTATTGTTTTTCAAATGATTTACAAAGACAAAGCAAATTACAAGGTTCATGACTAAACATTTTCTTAAACAGAAGTCATGAATCTTATTTTCACAAAACCTATGTACTCGCGGGCATTTTTATGCTGACGTACCTATTTTCACATGTGTTTCAGGATATGAAGCATAGGATTGATCAAGACATACTTAGGCGGACTTGTGCCTTAGTGACTTAAAACGAGACAAGAACTAGTTAATCTTTGTTGTATACTCTTAACTCGCTTGTTTGATGAATAAAATGAAACTTCAATTGCCATGGATTTGAAACAATTAATTCTGTTACAACACTCCCCGACATTTCCGCCACGTTTTGTATGTTCTACGTGGTCGGGGTGTGACATCATGGCCTTGCAAACCATTAATGATGTGTTTTTCCTTGTTTCTTTCATACCAGGGTTTGACAAATGCATACTTACTTATAATGATTACAAAGTTTACTCGAGCTCACACACTAAACACATGAACTCGCTCAACTTTTGTTGATGTTTTCAAACTACATGTATTTCAGGAAACTAAGTATGGATCTGGCAGGCGTTGAAGTTTTCAAGTGTTGTAGGAATAAAAGATGTCATCCGGTGTCGAATGGTTTGGAGTGTGTGTCCTATCCTGGATAGGATACATGTTTCATAGCCTGATTTTTATAAATGTCTTCTGTCGGGTCCTTTTGGAACTCTAAAACAATTTGCATGGGTGTAATTTGGTTTTGAAGTCAATGTCTGGAATCTAAAACAATGTTGTTGTAATGCTTTAAAACTTAATCAATGGATGAACATCTTTGGTTTTATCATATAGTTGTTTGTTATGGTTGAATGCAATGATATTAAGCAAGTCACACATAATCACGCTTCCGCAAAAGTCAGGGTGTGACAGTTTGGTATCAGAGCTTCGATTGTAGCGAACTAGGATTCTTTGTCGAGTCTAGACTACAATCATTAGGGCTCTCATGAAAATGTTTTTACCACATGTTTTCATTGCATACACGAAACGCCCAGATCCAGGGAAACAGACATTTTTACAAAATAAAAAGACAGGAAACACAATGCACAATTACTTTGTTGGTTTAGTCTAGGAGACTGGGTGGTTTATTCTGGGAGACTAGGTGGTTTAGTCTGGGAGACTAGGTGGTCTAGTCTGGGAGACTAGGAAGGATAGAAAGGATTTGTGCGGAATGATAAGGATACTTGATTACATGATTTCATTATCTTTGATTGCCTAATGTTAATGGTTAATATATGTGCATATGTCGTGATTGTTCTGTTACAGACACTATGTCTTCATCCGAGAGCGGATTGTCCGATACTGATGACCCCATGGCTATTGTTTCTGACGATGAGATCGTCCCCGAGCCAGAGATCTTTTCATCCAATACTGAGAGCGACCCGGATTTGCTATCAGACGACGACGACTTTCAGCCGTCCGCGTTGCCTGACCTTGGAGATGACTTACCGCTTGCTGATGGCATTCCAGACGAGGATCCTATTGTTGCTCCCATTCCAGTTCACGATCATCTTATCATCGGGCATCCCGATGGTGAGCATGTCGTGGCACCGATCCTCGCTCCCGATCCTTTAGTGGGCATTCCTCTCGAGGATTTGCCTTTTGACGATTTGATTGATGTTGACGTTGAATTGTTTGTTGATGGTCCTCCTGATGATGCCCATGGTGATGGAAAGTTAGATAAGGACGTTGTTGATATTCCACTTTTTAAGATCCCTGTTGTTGAGATTTCCTCTGACACTAGTTTACACTCTGTCCCAAATTCCTTTGAGTCTGTGACTTCTTCCGCCTTGCAGGCAGTGGGATTATGACGCTATGCCACTGATTCTGAGGATGATACGACCATGTCAGCTGCACCATCTCCTCCACACGACCTCGAGCCTGGTCTTGAGCCAGATTTTGTTCCTGTTGATCAGCCTAATGATGCACTAGCTGATCCTGAGCCTTTACCTGATCATGACCCTATTCCTTTTGGCATACTCGACATTGCACCCCTTATACCTGATCTAGTTCCTGCACCCGTTGATCCTCCTGTTGTTGAGCCACTTATTCCTCTGCCTACACCCGCACCCGCTGATGTTGCTCCTTTTCACCTTGTGGAGTCTGATGTACATCGTGTTGATTTACCTATCATTTTCTTACATGACATCCCTGTACCCCGTCCAGGAGAAGGTACTTCGGGCCAGCAGCCTAGTCATGACCCTCATGTTTCAGCAGCTTTTCCACACATTCCCTAGTCTGCACCTTTTACTTCTTCACCAACTGATGAGCCATTCCGAGGGCCCGCCGTATTCCATGCTGACCTCAGACCCCTACCATCCCTCGCATTTTGTTGGCTATACACAGGATGAGTTACTTTATTCGCTTCAGCTTCGATTTGAAGTTACGAGTCGCAGAGTCTTGGAGCTTGAGTCGATACTGCGTCCCTTACCGTGTCCTTGTCAGTCTACTTCTGTTCCCCCTCATTCATCACCGCCTCTTTTTGCACGTACATCTGCTCCTCTTACTCCTTTCCCAGAGTTTGATGCTCGATTCCTCACCGTCGAGCAGAAGGTCCGTTGTTTGCTTCGTCATGTGCACAAGCTCGAGGAGTAGCTCGCACATGTTCTCAGTTTGATTTTCCTCCCTCCTCCTCCTCTGCCATCAGTACAGTAGGTTTTTGGTTTTATGCAGATGCATTACCTTTGATGAGGGCACCACTTTTGAGCTGAGCTTGCGAAGCCTCTTGGAGACCACCTTTTGATTGTGAGACTTTTGTAGATTGGTAGACTTGTTGGACAAGGGTAGTGTGACCCTGTGTTCCCTTTTGATATGATACACTTTGCAAAACATGTAACAATACTTTGTGGTCAATGATTAATGAAAGCCCAATCGTCATGAACATGTAAATCAACAACGTGTTTGCTTGTTATGTTCTCATTAAATATGCTCCCATTTACTTGTTTATGTTATGATTACGCTGTTGCTTGATTGTTTGGTATGATTATGTGTATGTACATACTACCTCTAGACAACTATATACATTTTCCTGAACAAATAAGACCTGACCCATACAATCTTCTTAAAAGATGTCTCCTCAAGGGATCATTTGGCTGACCAAGGCAGAATGGCAAGCGTACATCTCACTGGCCATAGCTCGGCACGAGGTTCTTCGCTACAGACACAGCGGAAGTACCTCAGGGAATAACGCACCTAACGGTAATGTTTAAGTCACCTAAGACACTTTACAATACGTTTGGACATTTCCGAATGTGCTTTGCTAATGCTTTCTGTGATGATGTTGCTTTAGTACTGGCTGTACTTACAAGCAGTTTCTGGACTGCAAGCCTCTGAACTTCAACGGCACTGGGGGTGCCGTAGTTTTTGTGAAGTGGGTCGAGAACATGGATTCTGTTCTGCAAATGAGCGGATGTACTCCAGAGCAACAAGTCACATACATTTCTGGATTGTTTCAAGATGTGGCTTTGTCACGATGGAACCTTCGGGTTCATATAATGGGCGAGGCTACTGCGTATGTTTTGACATGGGATGAGTTGAAATAATTGATGCGTAAGGAGTATTGTTCCCAGATGGAGATCCAGAAGCTGGATATTGAATTCTGGAAACTAAAGATGGAAGGTCCAAAGGTGGCAGAATATGTACAGAGACTTCATGATTTGGCGCGAGTTGTCCCATACCTGGTGGAACCAGAGATTGAGAGGATCGAACAACTCATCTGGGGAATGGCGCCTCAGATTCTGAGCTTTATGACGGCATTAATGCCTCTAACAACTATCGATGCGAGTAACTTGAGTGTGGCGCTCACTAAAGAAGCACTTAGATTGGAAAAACTTTCAACCCCTGACAAGAAGAAGGAGACTCATGTGGAGTCATCTGGAAAGAACAAGAGGAAGCTCACTGATTTCCAAAAGGGTGCTCGGGCGAACAAAAACAACGAAGCCAAAAAGAGAAAAGAATACATGGGCATCCCACCTAAGTGCGACAACTGTCTACGATATCATAATGGGCGATGCAGGTACGGGAAATGTGGAACTTGTGGAAAAGTTGGTCACCCTAAGGAGATATGTTGGTACGGTACCGGACATAGGAATGAAGGTCAGGATGGCAGCGAAAACCGTGGAGAAAATGACAACAACGGTCGTCAGGACGGAAATATTAATAATCAAGAACAAGGTCAAGGTTGTGGTGGCATAGGGCATTTCCGGAGAGTTTACTTGGGGACTAAGCCAAGATGTGATGAGTGCAAGTTTCACCATGAAGGTCGATGTCTGAAGCCTTGGTGCGATAAGTGCGGAAAGGAAGGACACAACAAGTATGCCTGTCGAATGAAGTACCCTAGACAAGGAGGAAATGATGACGGCAACCAAGGCGGAAACGATAATGGTAGAGCTCCAGGTTGCTTCGAATGCGGGGACGTGGGGCACTTTAGGAAGGATTTCCCAAAGAATGACCAGGACCGTGGAAGAGCGTGTAACATCAGAGCTAGTGAAGCATGCCAGGATCCAGATGTGGTTACTGGTATGTTCTCTATCAACCAAAAGTTTTGCATCTGTGCTATTTGATACCTGTGCCATCTATAGCTTCGTATCCTTAGAGTCTAAGAATATACCTTGCTTTGTAGCAAGTAAGTTAGATATTCTGTACTTGATAAAACTAGCTAATGGGAAGTTGGTAGAAACCAACGAAGTGATTAGAGGCTGCGATACAAAGCTTGGAGAGCGTGAGTTTTCGTCAGGTCTTCTGCCAGCTGAAATAGGAAGCTTCGACGTCGTAGTTAGAATGGGTTAATTGTCGAGCAATCGAGCGGAGATTGTTTGCAATGAGAAGATTATCCGCATTCCGATGGCGAATGAAGAGACGATCGTGATTCATAGGGAGAAGCAGGATACGCCTCTACAGATTATCATTTGTTTGAAGACACGAGAGTTTTTGCATAAAGGATGTGTTGTTTTCTTGGCTCATGTCGTGGGCAAAGAAGCCGAAGCACCAAAGCTCGAAGATATCCCTATGGTAAGGGAATATCCTGAAGTCTTCCCTGAAGACTTGATAGGATTCCCTCCTCAACAACAAGTCGAATTCCACATTGACTTGGTTCCAGGCGCCGCGCCTGTAGCCAAGGCACCAAATCGACTTACACCTTCAGAGATGCAAAAGTTGTCAGTGCAGCTTCAGGGGTTGCTAGAGAAGGGATTTATCAGACCAACCTTCTCGCCTTGGGGAGCTACAGTGTTGTTCATCAAGAAGAAGGACGGTAGCTTTCGTATGTGCATCAACTACCGGGAGCGAAACAAGTTAACCAACAAGAACCTGTATCTCTTGCCAAGGATTGATGATACATTCGAACAACTTCAAAGATCCGACTACTATTCCAAGATCGATCTTCGATCAGGTTATCGCTAGCTGCGAATTTAGGAAGAAAGTATACCGAAGTACAGTGTGTCGACAAATTTTTTTAGACATACGCCAATATTGCGTTTTCTACACGGTGCAGAAAACAATTTTACACAGGATACAAAACTCTGGGAATCTAGGCGACATGTACTTAGGATCTCCGGGAGCATAGGTCGGGACTCATTAAAGATTATCGCTTAGGAAACCACGTCTACTAACTCGGTCAAACACCATTATTCGGTCATATATGGTATTTTATTTAATCGAATGGGTGAAGTACTTGAATCTCTTTTATTGAAATTCTCACATTTGCATCCAGCAAGTAGCTTTTCCTTACATCTCTATTCCTCTTAATGATAGTTGCATCATGACAGTTCTCTTTATTAAAGCGAACACTTCTTTGTTTTGGTACTTGATCATTTCATATGTTACACACGCATCGTTTGTTACTCATGTGGCTTTCCTTCGAATGATTGTTTTCATCAAAGTTGCAGACACTATTTCGCTATATCCAGATATTACTTTGTGACTCGGATAACCTGCATTATTGTAAGTGTTGACTCCTTTGTTATCAGGTCAACACACTTTCTTGAAGCTTCTTCTCCTTTTCCGTTGCATACATGGTTTGTCTTTGTAACCATGCCGAAATTCCCTTGTCGATACATGTATTCATTGTCAAACTTCGCAAAAACCAAGTTCAATTGCTTGAACTTGTCCATTTCGCATCTTCAATTCAAGACACCATATGATGTATTAAGAGCATCATACTCAAAATTCATTTTTGCAAATGTTTCTTTGGTCCCGAGTCATACTAAATTTGTTTGGTCTACGGCTCCAGTAAGTCGTCTGTTGGTTCCAACACCTTGTGGTGATGTCTCGTTAATTTGAAGCCTGCGCTAATCACATATACACATCTCATACACGGATTTTATCGTTCACTTATTGTCTTGCTCTAAATCCGTTTTGTTTTATCACGATTACAGCAGTCTTAACACAATCGTGTGTTAAGACGATGGTACATAAATTCATTTTTTATCCCAGTGTACCTCCTAACGGTTCTTTCATTATCAATCGAATGCCTTGCAGTATTTATTACTTTTTCATCTTCGATCGGAAATGGTAGTTCTTTGGTGTTCTATATTAAATCGAGAAATCCTACGATGCCATTTGAATCAAGTTTTCAGGTTCGCTTCATTACACTTTCGTTTGATTTCAAACATGGTGAACTCGTTCGGTCACCGCTATTATTGAATTATGTCATTACGACACCTTGTGGTGTCGGTGTAAACTTGTAGCTTGTGCTAATCATGGTCAACCGTTTCCCACAAAACTACACATACTTTTGTTTGACTTGCCAATTAAACACTCTTAATGCAACTATGACAATGGTACACCAGATTCGGTTGTATTTCATTCGGTATGTTCTTGCAATTCAATAATGTCAACACACTAATTTTATTCATTTATTTGTTTGGAAGTTGACGGATCATTTTCATTTCACTATTACATTTGAGCTTACTAATTCTGAGTTCATCTAGCGGATGTTATTGTTTCGAGATCTCATGTGCATATTGTAAACGATCGTTTGGAATTCTATCGGTTAAAACTCCTCTTTTGTTGAACCCTTGTTAACTAAGTTACACTAGGTCATACATCTATACATCTCGTATCCTTTAACATCAATTTCTGGAACACATGCCTGTTAACCATTGGGTTCCTAATGTTGTGATATGTCTTTGGATTCACCTGATTCGAATAAGTCTTGTTTCGGTTTCGTGCTTAATCACTTTGGTGTAGTCGTATCCATACACACACAATGTAACCCATAGGAGCTAATGTAGTTTAAATTTCGAGGACGAAATTTTCTTAATAGGGGGAGAATGTGACAACTGTCAAAATTCCAGGAATCCTTACAACTATTAAACGAGTATTAGTGCTTAATGATGTGCTGCATTACAATTAATGATTTGAACTGCCTTCTGATTTCTGCTTTATACTTACATGTGCATCACATATTGGTTAATGTTATATCATTATTGCATGAGAACTTTATTGACTTGAATGATGCACGAAACACCGTTAGCACATTTTTCTGACAAATAAGGAAAATGCTGACGGAGTTCAGTACATAGATAGATAATGTGTGGAGACACAGAATGGGCCAGAAACCAACTATTACACTAGTGTAGTGTGTAGGAAAGTAAGGATCACAAAACTGTCTTCCTAAAGATAGTTTAAGTGTCGGAAAGTGCCTAAAACTCACTTAAACTGCAGAATCCTGCAGAAAATCAGCAAATTCAGCATTTAAACACAATTATATCATGCAGAAATATGGTTAAATGGTCCTGAACACTTTCCTAAGTGTCGGGAATCGAAAGTGTCGCAAAAGGGTTCATAAAGCACACTAAACCGCATACTTAGCACCTTAACGAACCAGTAACCAACCGAACAACCGGACACTGCCCGAAACACAAAATTTACACTAGAAGCACTGTTTTAACGTTACCAAGCTAGTTATGGTCCCCGAACATCATAACACACTAAATAAATATCTAGTAACTAAACATCTAACTAATACTTGGATTTTAACCTAAATGCTAACTAATGGTTGGAACCTAGTCTACATACCCCCCCCCCCACCTATGTAATCGGTCAACATGGCCCCCACATTGTGATTTGTTTTAATTTAATGATAGATCTTGTTTTTGCTTTATTAGACACGTTATACATGAGATAAAGCCATAAGATGGGTTATAAGTTAACACATTAAGCTCATTTCCTCAAACTCACAACACACCACACTTTCTTCTTCCTCTTCCCCCACTTACGGCCGAAGACACCCACCCCCACATCCTTCACCTTCATTCACTTCTCATCTAATCCAAGCATATACAAATGTGTTAGAGGTTGCATAAGGAAGCTAGGAGCTTTCGGAAGTTCAAAGACCATCTTCATTTGCTATTAACCACTCTATTTCTTCTCTTGATCATCCCTAGCCTTAAGCTAGTGGTAAGAACATCCTACACTCCATTTTACATCATATCTTAGTGGTTAAAAGAAGATACATAATGATAATCTTGAAGAACATGAAGAATCATAAGAATAAAACTTGAACACAAGCTTAAATCATGAAGAAACTATATTGTTTATGTGTTGTTATGCTTGATGATTGTTGTTTATTCATGTATTTGATGTTGATCATCATATGATCTTGCTAGATCATGATTAAAAACATAATCTAGGAAGATGAGAGGATGAAAATGTTGTAGGATTATAGATCATCCTCATAAGAAACATGGACTTGAAAGGATATGTTGTTATCTTGTAAAATAATGATCAAAGTAAGTTGTAATACTTGTAGATCTAAAAATTTCATGGATGATTTTCTCAAGAAACCAAGTAAAAATACAAGTTTTACTAAATCTTGGTTCTTAAACAAATAAACCTTATTTTTGGTGGTTAATAAAGTGTAGAAGTATAAGTGTAACAAGAAAAATCCATGAGGAAACATTTTTAGAAAATAAGATTGTAAGTTGTAAAGATCTAAATTCTTTAAAAATGATGTTTTTAAAAGATCAACCACACTTTAAAGGGTAACAAGACTTACTAAAAACACTAGTAAGTTACTACAAATTTTTATAAATATTCAAGTTCATGAAGTAGTAGATTATGCTTGTTTTAGGCAAAATTGGTAAGTAAAGATTGTTTGTTGTTGATTGTGGATTGATTGTAATGATTTACAAAAGAAAATGATATACCTTCAAGGTATTGATACCTCCATTTTTATGGGAAACTATGGCAAAATTTTTCTAAAAATTAAACACTTAGAAAAATATTTCTAAACAAACATTTACAAGTGTATTTCAAACCATAGAATTTCACATAAAGTTTGCCATAGAATTTTTGTTCAAAAATATAAATATTGGAGGTTGGTTTTTATAAATAAAAGTGACTAAATATGTATTTAGGAAATATATATTTAGAATGCACCATGTGTGTGATTATTTGTATACTATGTGTATTAGTTATATCATTTTAGGACTTGAAATAATATAACTCATCATAATACCAAAAATTACAATCTAAAATATTACCAAAATTCCAAGAATATGAATATACAAGTTATACACAAGATATTGGCGAAACCAAACTAAGGAATATAACTTACCAAATATTCCGGAAATATTATTCATGTGTATATTTTGGTAAATAATATTTTGGATACCAAAGGAAACAAAAATATGATTTTTACAATTATTACAAATTTATATCATATTTGTGGCTAGAAGAAAATATATTATTTTTGGTGAATAAAAATATATATGTTTTCTCGGAATTAATAGAAGATATATTATTTTTGGGAAGAAAAATATATTTTCTCAATGTGCATGAAATATGTTATTTTTGGGAGAAAAATAAGTTTGTATATATTTTCTAAGTTAGACTTGAAAATGTATTATTTTGGAACTCATATGAAAATACAAATATTTTTGCCAAAGGAAAAATTTTCAATAATTTTTCTAAGTAATATTTCTTAAAATATATATTTAGGAAATATATATATTAATGTTTTTTTTTACTAGAAATATTTTCCCGGAAAAGTTAATACAAAATTAAGTATAAAGAATACTTGGCAATTACAAGAAATATGTATTTTCGTACGTATAATTACACTCCGGAATACGACACCGATACTTGGCAAAAATATACAAGTTTAAGAATACAAATACAAATACACCCATCCTTGAGAAGGAAAATACATGTATAAATACTTGAAAAGTATTAAGTTAAAATATATTGTTTTAACAATTATTCCAAAATTTAATATATATAATTTAAGTTAAAATATTTATTATTTTAACAAATAATTATACGACTTGGAATAATATTGAAGACACAAAGAACGTAACTCAAAGACACTAATCCATTCTAAGTCAAGGCACTACCCGCTTGTCTAATAGACCATAGTACGTTGTAGGTAGTCGTGTACCAGTGAGTTCATGTCCCCCTTTTCTTTAACTGTTTTTGGTTTTATAACTTCGGGGGTGAAGTACATGTTATAAACTGTTTACAAACATTTATATGTGGTATGGTTAACTAAGGAAGGGTACTGCTAGATCATGTGAGTGGTGGGTATGACGCTTAAGACCATTAATCCTCGTTGTAGGACCAAGGGACATGAGTGATAGATCTATTTGGGTGTAGCGAGCCAACACCCATGTGGACCGGGGTTTCGCCCATGAGGTGACTATGTCTTCAAACTAAAGTCGTGGCAAAATCTGCTAGGATTGAATCTTCCTGCATCACGTCACACATATTAATGGCCTTGCAAACCATTAATGATCTGTTTTTCCTTGTTGCTTTCATACCAGGGTTTGACAAATGCATACTTACTTATAATGATTACAAAGTTTACTCGAGCTCACACACTAAACACATGAACTCGCTCAACTTTTGTTGATGTTTTCAAACTACATGTATTTCAGGAATCTAAGTATGGATCTGGCGGGTGTTGAAGTTTCAAGTGTTGTATGAATAAAAGACGTCATCCAGTGTCGAATGGTTTGGAGTGTGTGTCCTATCCTGGATAGGATACATGTTTCATAGCCTGATTTTTATAAATGTCTTCTGTTGAGTCCTTTTGGAACTCTAAAACAATTTGCATGGGTGTAATTTGGTTTTGAAGTCCATGTCTGGAATCTAAAACAATGTTGTTGTAATGCTTTAAAACTTAATCAATGGATGAACATCTTTGGTTTTATCATATAGTTGTTTGTTATGGTTGAATGCAATGATATTAAGCAAGTCACACATAATCACGCTTTCGCAAAAGTCAGGGTGTGACACAAAGATCACACGCAAGGTCCAAATTTATTGTATTGTTTAAATAGTTAGAACTAGGCAAATGCGGAAATAATAATTGATATCAGAAAAATACAATATATTTAAATGAAAATTAGAAATGAGCCTAGGGGTGTTCAAAACTATCTGTATCCGAAAATCCGAACCGAAATATCCGATATCCGATATCCGAATCCGAAATATCCAAAAATCGGATCTCCGAAATTTCGGATATCCGAATTTTTCAGATTCGGATAGTGATTTTCAAAACCGAAATATCCGAAAATTTAATTTTCAATTTTTTTTCGTGTATACGAATATCCGAAAATATCCGAAGTATCCGAAAATATCTGAAAGATCCAAAAAATATCTGAAAACTTATATTCCGAATATAAAAAAATAAAAATTAAATTTCGGATATTTCTTGTTTCCGAATATGAAAAATAAAAAAATTAAAAATTAAATAAAAGTTGGATTTTCGGATTTCCGATTCACTATCCGAATCCGTATCCGAAATTTCGGATACGGATTCGGATAGTGAAATCTGTTATCCAAAAATTTCGGATATCTGAAATTCGGATATCCGGTTTTGAACACCCCTACTACACATTTGTATAGGTTGTTTACCAATCAAACAAATTTGTGCATTTTATTTTAACACAAAAAACATTGTATTTATACCATTTCTACATTATCTTTTTTGTATTTGGAGGTCTTCATCATGGTGAATAAAGTTAAAATAACCAAAATTAAGTATAATAATAAATAATAATTTTGGAATCAGTTTTGGATTTATATTCAAAAGGAAATGATGAAAAGAATTTAAAAGCAATAAAATAATTTTATATGACTTTCTTCCTGACTTTACGAAACCATTAACCAATTTTCTTTAATTACGTTTTGTATCTTTATGTAATTCGGACTGTTGTATTGATGCCAAAACCAATAAACTAAGTATTTCTCACATGAAGTATTCATTTTATCATTCAAGTAATTGCCAATTTTTAAACAAGTGTGTTTATAGACGGAGGGTTCGTTTATATTCCATATTTTATCATTCAAGTAACTAGTATAAAACCAAACACCTCTCATTCCAAACCTCGTCACTGAAAGATAGGGGTGTTCAAAAAAATCCGGATCCGAAACCGAATCCGAAATATCCATTAATCCGTATCCGAAATATCCGAAATTTTCGGATTCGGATATGAATTTCAAAAATTTCGGATAATCCGATTATCCGATATCCGAAAACTAATTTTTTTTATAAATATGTATAGTATATGAACATTATATTTAGTTTGATTGTAAAAATTAGTAAAAAATAGTAAATAATTGTATTCGTGTGAATTTATGATTGTTTTTAGTCTTAAATGTTGGAAATTCGAAACATCGAATATAAGTTTAGTTTTAATCTATACACGAAATGGCTTTTTTGATTTTTTTTATAAATTCGGATATCCGTTTGGATATCCGAATCCGTATCCGAAATTTCGGATATCCGATTTGATATCCTTTAACACCCCTAAAAATAATAAAATAGAGACATTTAAAACTAGGAATAATTAACCTAGTTAAATCTTGTCATAGAAAGATAAGAATCAAAGGATTCTAATTCTTTTCATAACTTATAAACTAGGGGGACTACCTTTGATATTTTTGAAAGTTGCTTTTGGTTAAAATTGGATAAGATTAAAACACACCTAGTATGTGTATTCCCCTGGTCGATCAAACCCAGACAAAGAAAACAGAGCTCACATTCGAAACCCTAAATTCACATAAATCTCTTCAAAAATCAAAGAAGAATTCAATCATGAGTCAATCTTAAGCTAGAATCTTGATCACTAACATTAGGGGATCGAAAGGTATGCTTAATTTTGATATGTGAAGATGTTTAGATGATTCTTGAATTCTTATAACGGAAATTAGTGGTGAATTGATGGATGTTATGGTTAAATTAGGATGAATACAAGTCTAAGAACAAGTCTTAGACAATAAATTGATTCATTCATGTCATAATTCATGAGTTTCATTATTTGTCATAGAAGGGTATATGGGTTTTGTGAAGAATATATGAATTCTTGTGATATTTAATGTTAATTGTTAGTTATGATGATAGTTCAAGTGTGGTTATAGTGTTCTTGATATATGAATCGAATTACTATGCTTAAACATGGTTAAAGTCATTAATCATGAACATGATAGTGTTAGAATACTAATTATGCACACTAGATGTTTGATAAAATGCTTGAATGAATTGAAAATAAGTAAAAATTATGAAGTAATCACTTATTTGACTAGTTGACAACACTAGAAGTTGAATATAGAAATATGGATACTAAGCGATATGTCTGAATTGGATTTTATAGGCAATTTGGGTGGATCGTCTAGTAACCAAAGCGGAGCGGATAATCGGTTAAAGGAAAAGCTTTAAAGGTACGTGGCTATAAGCTTCGTAGAAATTATTAGTTATTTTACTTCCAAATTTACTAAATGATCAATGTATTGTTATGAATTTCGAAGAATGTCAAATAGGTGGATTCCGTATAGACAAACCGAACAATTTAGATAAGGAACTAAAAATTATGATTATATAACACAAGTGATAGATTTCACTAAAATTATCAAACGGGTCAAATTGACTCAATATACGGTAGTTTGGTAAGATAAAGCGACAGATGTCGTTAAGAAAACCAAACGGGTCAAAACAATCAAAGTAATGAAACTTTGATGAAAAGAAGCGATGAAGTTCGTTAAAAAATACTAAACGGGTCAATAGAATGCTTTGATGTTATCCGGAAAGATTACATGTATAAAAACATTGAAATATTATCGAATTTAACTATATCTATATAGGTACGATTACATAAATTCATGTATAATGCACCATTATGTTAGGCGTGTTATACATGTTAGTTGTATAGAATTTTGGAAGGTAGAAACTAAGTTATTGATTTATGTTAATAAACGGGTCAAATAATTATGAAGTTTTTCATAAGTCGAGACCTAAAAGTCTAAAAGAAATGTTCATATAAAAGTTGGATTTTTAGTCCGTAATGTAGACGGCCGATTTACGATCACGTAGGAAGAAACGTGACCTAATTCGGATCAATAACGAAGAAGTTATGATGATTTGCGTAAAAGTGAATTTGGCTGGAAAATATGCAGGTCTGAACAAGAACCCGCTGTAAAACTGGGGGTGTCGCGTCACGCGACAAGGATAGGTCTCACCATCGCGTCACGCAAGGGTGCTCGCGGCCCGCGACGGCTTCGGCCCCTTCCGTCGCGCGATGCAACAAGCTTAAATGGCTGCAACTTTGTTTTTATGTGTTTGTTTCAGATTAGGGGCTTGTAAATGCATATTGTAACATGTCATAACTAATTTTTGATGATTTTGGTTATAGGTAATGGGTATGAAATTGCGGATGACGATCAAGCAATGCTAGAAAACCGAACACACACGAAATGAAGCTTTCGCAAATGCAACAATTATAACTTTTGTCACACAACACTTTGGTGTTGTGTTATTATACTTTTGTACATATGGTTTGTATGGTTTGAAGGTTAAGTATGTGGTGTTTTAACAATATGTTTTGAAACGTTAGTGAACGTCTTTTGAAGGTTTTGAAACTTATATAAAAATCATTAACTCGATGTTTAATAGTTAATGAAATATGTGTTGTATAAATTATAACGTGAATGTAAGGGTCTTATATATTCGAAATTTCGGATACGGATTCGAATATCAATATTCACTATCCGAAATTTTTGGATATCCGAAAACCGGATAATCCGATCTTGAACACTCCTACTGAAAGCTACTGTTCTATTTTCTGATCCCGAGTTGCATGCATTTACGTTCAAGTTTCTAAAGTAGCTATTCATATATATACATATAATCCAAGGTATGATTTATTTGATGTTGAAAATTTAGTAGTACATTGCTTGATGCATGTGAGCATTTCATCTTTATGATTGCATGTACTAGCTAATTATTTCGTAACACTCGATATTGATGGCTTATAGATCTTCAGTTGTCGTGTATCAATTCGATATTTATGAGTTTATGATCGTTAGCATACAGTGATTATGCAAAGAATTTTAGAGAGTATTCATACTAACGTCATACTTTCGTTACGTTTAAATGCTGGGATTATGCCGTCTATATAGGCGGTGAAGGGGTATGACTGTCACACCCCGACCGCGTAAAACAACAATTTGCGGCGGAAACGTCGAGGAGTGTCGTAACAAAATCATTATTTCACAACACATGGAATTTAAAGGTTGATTTCATTAATTAAAGTGTTTACATTGACTAAAAATTTACAGAAACATAACATGAATTAAACTGTCTTTCATAGTTTTAAGTCACTAAGTCCCAAGTTCACCTAAGTGTGTCATGAACATCATCATGCAATAGCCCCTGAAACACATGTGAAAATAGGTACGTCAGCATAAAAATGCCCGTGAGATACATAGGTTTTATTGTTGTAGGATTCATGACTTGTAAGTAAAAAAGAAGTGTTTAAACAAAAGGTAGTCATGAATCTTGTAAAACGTTTTCTTTTATAAATTCTTATGAAAATCAGATGTTATAAAAGAATAATGCATGGTTAAATAAATAACCAAGTAAAAATGAGTTTGTATTATGTATATCGTTTGTAAAACAATGTCTTGTGAAAATAAGTAAAATGTATCCTGTCTTTGTTTTTGTCAAAGTGGTTTAGATAATGCTGCGATTCCACCATGCTTTTATCATATTACACACACCTCGTTATTTAAATCACTTACCAAATAAACCACCCAATAATATCTTGTCAAACCAATGTCAGATAACAACTAAAATCTTATATGGTGAATAAAAGAATTTACTCAACCCTATAGGTAAAATATCGATGTATAATCAAATGTCATACCAAATGTAAGAATGTTATGTGTAAACAATGTACTAAGTATGCTAAATGAACATACGAAGCAGAAGTGTAATGTAAATCAATACGCTAACATGCTAAGTAAACATACATAGCAAAGCATAAATGGAAATCATGTACTATATGCGTACTAATGAACATAGCAAGTATATGTCAAGAAAGCACGAAAGTAACAAGTAGGCACATGTGTATTGCGCCAAAATACTTGAAAACGGTAAAAGAGGGGACTATGTACTCACTTGAGATTGTAAGTATCCTCGATTAAGTGTCCTAACAAAGCTCGGAAATCTAGGAATCAAGTGGCACCTAGTATGGAATCACTACATTAAACAATCGGTTTCTAAATCGGAAGATCAGGTGGAAAGAGGTCTCGTAAAACAAATGAGTATTGGAAATCATGTGATATGGTTTAACAAAGCCTGCATTCTAAATCGGAACCTATCCTAAGTGCTTACGACCCGTCACGACCCATTAAGGTAGCTTACGCTACTTTAACGCGTCGTTCGCACAAACGCGCGTTCGAGACGCCGAACTAGTCCTATGACAAGTATTATATGCCCTAACATGTTTAAATATGTTGCATAATCAGTTTAAGTGAAAAGAATTAAGTTACATATGCTTAAAATCAAATTATGCATGAAAAGGGCATTTTGGTCATTTTCCTAACGCATATAAACTACCTATCATACAACTAATTAAACTAAGTGACCATAAGGTATAACCTCGGAAGGTTATTCCCTATAAAACTATGGTCACAAAATATGTTTGGTCGGATCCTAATGATCGACCAATCGGGTCGGGTTCGAAAGTCTAAGCGGTTGTTTAGACCGCTTATCATACGACCCTATATAAGTACTAAACTAAGAGTGACGAGGTAAACATGTTAAAACATGTTTAACTAAGTTAGAAAACAAGTTTGATATCAAAACAAAGGGTTTTGATACCCAAAGATAGCTTCGTTGCAAAATACGCATAAACACATATTTTGACCGAGACTTTGACTCGTCACTTCGACTAATCGACGTGGTAATCAGTAGGTATAGTCACAAGGGACCATAACCATCGTGATTACGCTCACGTTACAAAGTTCAAACGAACTTTCTGTTGACCAATTCAGGGTCAAAGCAGAAAGTCAAACACTGTTTGACTTTCATGCTTGAAAAGAATAAAAAGCATGAAAGAAGCTTACAAAAGGTCCAAGCAAGGAAGATTTGTTTCAAATTGCTCCGGTATGAAGTATAGAACTCCAACTTAGAGCAGATTTATGAACCAAGTGTGAGGAATGAGAATGAAACCCACTTCTATTTATAGGAAGTAAGGATCAAGGAGATCATTCCATGTGTTTATAGGGTGTAATCTTGACCCTACACTTGTGGAACATGGTATTTGATACAATGGGAGCTTAAAACCAGGCCATAATATTGGGAAAGTTGCACAAAAGACCCTCAAATTCAAGCTAGTTGCTGAAAATGGATTTTTCTGTCAAAATGCACCCATCGCGTCGTGCCACAGCAAAGAGGGTACCCCTGTCGCGCGACGCCACCACCTCCCAGAGCCAGAAAGTTTAAAAATTTGGCAGAATTGGTCCCTGCAGCATGTTTAAGCCATTTTTGACGCGTTTAAACCCCGTTAACCCATTTTCAAGGCTCAATAATGAAGTTAAAGTATAGGGGACATGAAATATGCTTGAAAACAACTCGGATGTCGGTTCGTTTGGTCGTACGATTGCGTTGTTCGGTGAATTACGACGAAACTCGAACGGACGCTAAAAACAATTTAAATTACACGACGATTGGTATTTTAGCATTCCAATCACTAAAATAAAATATTTTAATGATTACACAAATTTTTGGATGTCCGGATATGTTCAGAACGTAAGATATGCGCGTAAATGCAAACTTATGCACTTTTTGATGCTTTTAGTCCCTGTTGATCAAATAAGTTTATTTTCGCATACCGAACCCCTCAAAGCCTATTTCTAAGCTATGTAAAGGATATTTATGGTATGTTTAACTTATGATCAAGTCCCGGAGAGTACGTTACTATACAAATCGGCATACTTTCGCAGTTTGACGTAAATAGTCCCTGCGATCGAATAAACTTGATTTCGACACACCAAACCCTCCAAAACTTATTTCTAAGTTATGTAAAGGTTATTTAAGGTATGTTAAGCCTATGTCACTGTTCCTTTGTGTTTGTCACGTTAAACTGATTACATTTACGCATCAGTTCGTGTATAACTTTCTAGAAAGCGATTTAGAGCTCGAAATCGAACGAGAATTGATATGTGCAAAGGTCACATGTTTTTGTACAAATTCCAAGATTGAAACACAATATTTTATTTGAGTTGTACTTGTATGATGGTCGTAGAGGCACAGATGTCACAGTCTCCCCTACTTTAGGAAATTTCATCCCGAAATTTAATTTAGAGGAAACTTGTGTGTGTGCTCGAAATTGAAGTCGGAGAGTATAACATAAAAACAACATTGGTCAAGGTCCAAAACTTCTAGTAAGTTAAATTACACATGAAAAAATTTGCTGTGGTTTTTGTGCACTGAATTCCATAATTACGTATGCATCCATAATTACGTAATTCCTTGCACAGTCCGCACAGTTCATTTTATAATGTGCAGGGGAAGAAAATCAAATGAATAATCCTGTGGTGACTTGATTAGACTACCATAGAGTCTCTTTAACTAGACCAATGAATGACCTCTTTAAGAAGACCACCAAAAGTCTCTTCAACTAGGTCACCAAAGGATCTTTTTAAATAGATCAGCGAATGACCTCTTGAAGTAGACCACCAGAGGGTCTCTTTAATTAAATTGACGAATGATATTTTTAACTAGATTGATGAATAAATCTCTTTAACTAGACCACCCATGGGGTCTCTTTAACTATACCAACACATGATATCTTTAACTAGATCGACGAATCAATCTCTTTAACTAGACCACCCAAGAGGTCTCTTTAACTACATCAACGAGTGATGTCTTTAACTAGATTGACGAATCAATCTCTTTAACTAGACCACCCAAGGGGTCTCTTTAACTATATCACCGGATGATATCTTTAACTAGATCGACGAATCAATCTCTTTAACTAGACCACCCAAGAGGTCTCTTTAACTACATCAACGAATGATGTCTTTAACTTTGGAATAGTACTTTACATTCCAAGGGTCTTAACTATTACATAGAAGCCCATTAAGGATTTAAGAAAGTACCTTTGGATATCCTTCTATGAATCCATCATATAAATATATGGAAGATTTTATGAGGATTTGGATAGCGAGTAATCGAATTCACACATAAACACATAAACGCGTAATCACATAATTGTCAACTTGGTCATCAATTTGTTATCAATTTGTTATAAATTTGTTTGTAAACTTGTTATTGATTTGAACATGTATACTTACAGTATACCAGGAATTTAATCCATGGACTTTGATTTTTGCGCTTTAAATTCCCACAGGGATTTATCCATGAAGATAGGAAGATTCTACAAGGATTTTGGAATCAGTGTAGCGAGAGATATTTCGAAACCTTGTTCTAGGTGTGCTTAAAAGCATGAGGTAAAATGTTTATGAAGTCGATGTGCCAAATATGACAAGGTGACATATGAAGCAGAATTTGGAGGTCGTGTACTACGTATGTTAAATCATACGAGCAGAATGTTCTTGAAAACTATGCATGAGGTTCTTTGGAAAATGTGTTTAATGTTTTTGAAATCTTATGTAATGCTTTTGAAATCATGTGGTAGGTGTATTAGGTAAATATGTTTATAAAATATTTTAAAACCATGTGAAAAGGTTTTGAAATTATGTATATGGTTTTTGAAAACATGCATAATGTTTTTGAAATCATGCACTTGACATATTAAGTAAATACACTTAGTTAAATTGTTTTTAGACCATATGAAATATTTTCGAAATTATGAAAGATGTTTTGAAAACATATGCTATGCATGTTGTTTATGAAAACCAGAATATAATGATATGTACATAGACATATCGCATGAGATTTTTGAAGGACTTACGAAAAGTACTCTTAGGTATCCAAGCAAGGATTTAAAGTGGTACTTTGGGTATTCTTCTAGAGTTGTAACTTGTACCTTGTACTTTGTTTCTTAGAAGGAAACGAGTACTTAGGATTTTCGTGGAGATCGCGAGTGATCACATAAATGAGAAAGTTATAAGAGTAGTTTGTTTTGCAAGGAACACGATTCCTTGGCGTCGCTTATCGTAGGGGTATGTCACACATACACACAATCGTATCAGTCTTGTAAATAAAAGTGAAACAACAAATTTATTTATATAACAACTGAATTATTTCAAGCGTCAAAGATAACAACAAGGGAAAATACAAAAGTCTAATTGTTTACTGCTGCATTGTCATTTGCGTTAGCCTTGTTTATGTTAAACACTCGTCCATGCGCTGGATTTTTGTTAACAAGTCTTAGGCAATTGTATCGGTAGTGAGTAAGATCACCACAGTTATAGCACGATCCAGGTGGAAAGCGAGCATGAGCAGGGTTGACTTGAGGTTGGTTTGGACTACCTTGGTTTGGGTTAAATCGACAAGCATTTTCCAGGTGACCGAGTCGCCCACATGATGCACACAGACGACACTTTAGGTGAGCTAGGTGGTGTGCATTACATTTGTTGCATATCGGTGCAGTACCGGCATAAGGTTTCCTTGCAGGAGGTTGAGCTGGTTGGTTGTGAGTGTTTTGGTTGGGTTGAGCAGCTATCGCACAGTTTTGTGAAGCCTTGCGCTTCTTAGAAGATTCGGTTTTGTTTTCCTTGTTTTCCTCTTGAGTAATATTAGCTGCTTGTTTCTTGTCGCCTTTCCGGAAAAGTTTACCCTTTCTGATCTGAGATTCAGTCAAGGTATTAGATAGCTCAATGGCCTGTCTGACGCTAGTAGGGTTGCTACCAGTAACGATGTCCTGAACTGGGTCAGGAAGGCCATCGATGTATTTCTCAATTGCTTTATCTAGAGGCGTAACCATAGTTGGACATAATAGACTTAACTCCTCATAACGATCAGTGTAGGCTCGATGTTCACCGCTGTCTTGTTTAAGATCATCAAATTCCCTTTCCAATGCCCTGAGTTCATGACGAGGACAAAACTCCTTCATCATTAGAGCTCGAAGCTCTTCCTAGGTTTGTGCCATTGCCACATCGGCACCCCTATCCCTAATTACACCATTCCACCATGTAAGTGATCTTTTCTGAAATACACTCGATGCAAACTCAACCTTTCGCTCGTTTGGGCATTGTACATGAAGAAACGTGCTTTCGATACTCTCAAACCATTGTAGGAGCCCAGTGGCCCCTTCAGACACAGTAGATGTAAGTGCCTTAGCAAAGTTGAATTGTTTATAGTTGCACGGAGCGGGTGCATTGTTGTTGTTTGCTTGGTTTACCTGGGCTATCAGGTTTGGGAGTACAGTAGCGATCTGCTGAGTGATAATGGCTGCGAGTTCGGCGTTAGATTGTGGTTGTGCATCTCGTCGATGAGGCATATTCTAAAAAGAAAAAGGAAACATGAGAAACGAGTGAGATGATATCGGATGGTAAAAATTGGATGCTTAAAAGAATATCGATAAGACATAAGGATTGTGATCATTTGTTCGTTACTTAAAACAAACAAACGACACGGTGACTAATCAAAGTAAATGGGTCATAATAATGTATCGCGAAGATGTGACAACCCGCACTAAACCAGGTATCCGTACAACTTAATTAATGATTAATTACTACTTGATTACTGTGCTTGTTTGAAACTAGCTGATAAACTGCTACCTGCATACTGATACATGCACTTACTTGCATCATACTTTATATACTGTCACTACATTATTTACATACGGCACCTTAGTGACAAACATGATGCACAAAAAGCACAGTAGCACTAAACGGATACACAGTGAACATGCTGAAATAACCAGCATCAGGCAGACACTGCCTCTAAGGCCTGTTAAGAGCCTCATATATTTTGGCTACACTGGTAGTGAGTGTAGGGATATAAGGGTTGTGTTACCGCGTCTCTAGGGATAAGATACACTGTTTCGGATGTGCCTAAAACATACTTTAAGTACCAAACACAGCACTTTAATAATTAATCCAGCTTCTAGCTGACTAGTAAAGTGCCAGAACATGAGAAAATAACACTAGACACTTTCTAGAGTGTCGGGAAAACAAATGGTGTCACTAAAAGTACCATAACGACACTTTAAAGCTTTTTAAGACTTTAACGGATTACTATCCAACCGGACACCCGGACTTTACCCGGAACATGAAAATATTAATATTTTCACTAATTATATTTTTCGGAGCCAGTTAGGGTCCCTGATTACCCTAACACCCGCCATAACGTGTAACATACAACTAACTAAGTTAGATACTTAGTTAACCTACTTAACTAAACTAATTATCCTAACCACCTACTTAAAATCGAACCAAGGACCCCCCCCCCCCCCAAAACCGAACCGGTTACCTAGGGGGCACCCCTTGTACTTGTGATCTTGTCAAAATCTTGGGTGTCTAGTATCTTGGAGACACCTTAACCATTGGGTAATACCACCTTAGAGTTTCCTATAAATACACCACATAACTCACACATAATCTTCATCACAAATCACCACAAAAATTACTCTCTCTCTTGCCCTCCCATTCTCGGCCGAACACCCCACCACCAACCACCATACTTTCGGTTCTAGCTCTCAACATTCCATCATCATTCAAGCTTCACGGGTCACGTATTTGGAGCTCTTGTGCACTCGGAACGCGAAGGACCTCTACCGTTAGCTTTTATCCACCTCTTTTTCGCCAAAGATCTTCCCTAGCCTTGAGCTAGAGGTATAATGTTTAAAACTTGTTTTTACACTCATCTAAAGTGGTTAAAAGAAGTTATGTCGGTTGAATCTTGTTAAAATGAAAGATGATGATCAAAAGTCTAGTAAAAACTATCAAAGTGGTGGTTAATAACATATAACTTGTGTAAAAGTCGTAGGACTTGAAATATGTGTTTATCTAGACCCGATCTATGATGTGGTAGCTCGGATCTCCTTTTAACCCGACTTTGTAAGATCAAGTATCTTCACATAAGCTCGTTTTTGACTAAATACAAGGGTTAAAGGCGAAACTCTACCACACAAGATACATGAACTTGTGTGAAAATATTTTATTTGGGTAAAAGTGATTTAACCGGTAAAATGGTGTTTAAAACTAGCGGATCTACGTATCCGCAAGTGGTATTTTTGAAAGACCACACTTTAAAGAAATCATGTTTTTCTAAAGATGGATCTTACACTAATAAACATGATTTTATAAACCACAAGGGTGTAAACACTTGTGAAACAAAAAGATCCAACAAATATCTATTTTTGGGAAAAGTGACTAGAAGTTGTAAAGACGGATTTCTCTAAACACGAGGTTTTTACAAGATCAAAGCTACTTTATATAAAGATCTACATATATAAAGGTGATTTACACTAAAGATGCGGAAAAACTACAAGTTCATGCGATTATGCACATTTACATACTTGTCGACTAGTTTGATGTGTTAGAAATTGTTTGATTGAATAAAGAAGTTGTTGAATTAATTTGTTAAAAGAAAATGATACGCTTGAAAGCGTGGCCGCCTCCAGTTACAGAGGAAACTCTGGCGAAATTTTCTAAAAACCTAACACTTAGGCTTATTTACACAACAAGTGTTAGAACTATTTTTGGACATACTTTCGAAACATAAATTTCGTCAGCACTATATTTTACTAAATATTCGGAGGAGGGATTTTCACAAAGATTAACGTGATAAATATATTTGTCACAACACTGTTTATGATTATTTTGTGAAATACATAAATATTATTTTAGAGTGAAAATAATATTTACAAGCGTTAATGATCCCAAAACTTTACGAACGCTTCCACAAATATATAAGTTACACCGGTAATTACATTACCACGAGATTGATAAAACGTAACTTACGCACATGTATTGTATCCCCCATCCTTGGGAAGAAGAATAACTACCAAGTGTATACGGAACATAAACACGAAATAGTTGTCTAACTATTTCCCAAAGACATAAACTGTAAAGCTAAGGCACGGCCGTCCGTCTAATAGAATTAGCACTTGTAGGTCGTTGCACAGCTTACTGTATTGGAGACACTTGGTAGAGACGCGCATTCACTGTGAGTTCATGTCCCCCTTTTCTCTAACTGTTTTCAGTTTACTTAACCGCGGGGGTGAAATACATGTTACTATGATTTACGAGTACTTTACAACGGTATGTTTAACGTAAGGAGGTGTTATACGATCATGTGAGTGGATAGGAACAACATGGGGCCATTAGTCCTCATGGAGGGACCGAGGGACAGGAGCGGTAGATCTATCTGGGTGTAGCGAGCCCAGCCCCCGGCCAAACTAGAAACGGACCGTGGGGTGACTTTGTCCACATACTTTGCCGTGGCGAAATCTGCTAGGTTTGAGTCTCCCTATTTGCACTTCACATATGTCAGTGGCCTTGCAAACCATTGGTGATCACAAGTCCTCTTACAACTGCTACATACCACAACTATTTTATACTCACAAGTGTTTTACTTACTCACTTACACATGAACTCGCTCAACATTATTGTTGATTTTTCAACTCACATGTATTTCAGGAAATTAACGAGATCTGGCACGGTATGGAACGTTTTCCGCTGCACTTGTCATGAAGTCATCAGGGTTTAGGGGATGTGTCTCTTTCCTGGACAAGACACAGTCCTTAAACCACGTTTATGTTATGTTTTAATTTGTAAGGTTGTTGAACAAGGTCATGGTTGTTGGTTAAAACAATGGTACTGTATTTTGGTTTTAAAACTTAATGGATGACTTGCATGGTTTTTAAATTCATATAGCTTGTTATGGTTAAGCTATGGTATTAAGAAGTCACACCAACATTAACCACGCTTCCGCAAAGCCAGGGTGTGACAGCTTGGTATCAGAGCTCTGATCATAGCGAACTAGGATTCTGTCTCGAGTCTAGACTATGATCTCTAGGGCTCTCACGAAAACATTTTTCTGCATACCACTTAAGTCCAGATCCACACTTTTTACAAACAAATGTTGAGCACATTTTATTAATTATAAGTTCAGCTTGGAGGGCTGAGGATCGATCTGGAGGATCGAGGTGATCGAGATAGCTGAGCACGTTGGTTTGTTATAGGATCGATCTGGAGGATCGAGGTTTGGATTAAGTGAAGGATAGAGCAGTCTTGTAGACTGGATGAAATTGGCTAGTAAGACTAGGAGAAGTATGTGATACCTTACTTGGTGACTTATGAGATTAACTGATTATATGAATGATTATTATACGTATATGTGTTTGTGTTACAAATGTTATGCTTTCATCAAGTACTAGAAAGATGGGCACTACGAACCCCATGACCATAGTATCAGACGACATAGTTCAACGAAGCACGAGGTGTACATTTCTGATACTACCGGCACAGACAATGACGACTTTCAGCCCTTTGTGCACTGCCTGAAGTCGTAGCAGAGCCTACTGATGGCCATCTTGTTGGGAATTTGCCACTGGCAGGTGATCCCTGCTCCTGTGCCCCTTGCCGCATATCTCGTTGTTGATATGCCCCCGACATTGCCTCTAAAGACGATGTCGAACTATTAAGAGGAGGAACCACTTGAGGGCAAGGCCCTCTCGCTGCTAGCATTAGACTACTGCATGCGGACGCTCCTGCAGGGGAAACTCATTCCCCTATCCCAGACTCATTTGAGTCTCTGACATCCGCGTCTTCGCACATACAGGGAATGCAGCACCACTTACACGACGCCGACCCTGATATGGCATCATCAGCTGCACCGGATCCCACACACAGCTTTGAGTTTGATCGCGATTATGAGGACAATTCTGTTTTTCCGCCTGGTGTTGATCCAGACCATGACATTGAGTTCATGCACTTAGACCAGCCCTTGGGGGATCCTGTAACCCCTGTGATTGTTGATCCAGCTGATTTTGAGATGGAGTTTTTGATTCGGAGCTAGCCGTGGCCCCTGAGCCAGGCGTTGCTCCTGACCCCGCATTGGAGTATGACCCTGTTCATGCCAATGCACCGGCTGTTGCTCCTTGATTGATCATCTGCTTGGATGAGAGAAAATTTGGGGTAACTGTGCAAGACAATTTATTATTACGGGGGCCCACGTAATAACGATTTGTAGTGCACAGGAATCCTGGTGGACTCTGCAGGTCAAGCTAATGATAACCTAAACACAAATGACCTAGGCGATGTAGCCTCGAGTTCATTCTATTACAAGCAACAAGCCAAATTGACGAGCCTATGTGAAGGCTCAGGAATTTATTTCCCCACTTATACAGTGAGTATATTTGCGTGTGAAATGGGGTGACTACATGATGGCTTACGTTGCTATATATGTACCCCATAGACAATTGAAACATTGTCCAACCCGCTTCACACTATTTCGACAAAAAGGGAATGCCACCCAGACGTGACACAAGCACCGGTACGTTACTGAGGACAGAAGACGAGCTGCAAGAACGCATCTCACAGATAAATGCACGACATGAAGCCCTCCACTCTAAGTACAACGATGGCATTACTGGAGATAACCCTCCAACTGGCTGCACCTATAAACAAGTTCCTGAACTGCAAGCCTTTGAACTTTGTCGGAACAGTAGGCACCGTTGCATTTGTTCGTTGGTCCGAAAAGACCGACTCCATTTTAAGGACGAGTAACTGTTCGCCCCAACAGAGTGTTACCTACATCTCAGGGATATTTCTAGATGGCACACTCTCTTAATGGAACCTCCAGGTTCAGGCCCTTGGCACAGACGCTACTTATGCACTGAGCTGGGACGAGCTCAAGGAAACGATTGAGAAGAAATGTTGTTTTAAGACTGGAATTTAGAAGCTTGAGGTGGAATTCAGGAATTTGAAAATAGACGAACCAGAAATTCCTGAACTTGTCCAGCAATCGCACGACTTATCTAGGGTCGCCCCCCTACTTAGTCAAACCGGAGTTCAAAAGGATTGAACGATTCATTTGGACACTTACACCCCAGATCAGGGGTATGGTTACTACCTCAAGGCCCTCAACCATTGCAGGGGCTATCAATATGGGTGATTGATTTATGACATAAGATGTTATGTGATTGATTTGTTGATAACATGAGATGTTATGTGTTGGTATTGTTGAATGCATACGTACACTTCACTTGCTGTGACCTAACCTATGTGAAACATCTTTTAGAAGATGCCGCCAAGACGCGAAATGCGCATGCCCACCTCTGAGGCAGAACTGAAAGAAATAATTGCTGCAGCTATAGCACAGCACGAGGCCCTACGCTCCGAACCTATCAGAGGTACCTCAGAAAATAACGGTTGTTCCTACTGGCACTTCCTCAACTACAAGCCTCCGAAGTTCGACGGCACTGGGGGTGCCATAACTTTTGTAAAATGGATTGAAAATATGGAATCCATCTTTCGAATGAGTGGCTGTACGCCAGAACAACAGGTCCCATACGTTTCTGAGTTTTTTCAAGATGGAGCTCGATTGTGGTGGAATCTTCAGGTTCGAATAATGGGCCTAACTACAGCATACGCGTTAACTTGGGATGAGTTGAAAGGAATGATGCATAAGAAGTATTGCCCCCACACGGAAACCCAGAAGTGGGAAGATGAATTTCGGAGCCTAATGATGGAAGGTCCGAAGGTGTTGGAGTACGTGCAACGACTCCATGATCTGTCACAAATTGTTCCATACCTGGTAAAACCAGAACTGAAGAAACTGGAACAATTCATTTGGGAACTGGCGCCTCAAGTCTTGAGCTTGATGACAGCATCTACGCCACCAACAACCATTGTTGCAAGTAAGATGGGTTTGGCACTCGTTACGGAAGCAAATAGACTAGAAAAACTTGCAAACCCTGACAAGAAAACTCAGGTAGAGTCGTCTGGAAAGAACAAAAGGAAGCTTACCGAAGATACCCAAATGAACAACGATGAACAAAGATCTATTCGAGGTTGCTTTGACTGCGGGGACAAAGGGCATTTCAAGAAAGATTGCCCTAACAACAAACAGGCCAAGGATAAGATTTACTTAGAAACCAAACCAAGATGTGCTGAGTGCAAGTGTCACCGTGATGGTGGATGTCAGAAGCCTTGGTACGGGAGGAAAGGACACAACAAGGAAGGTTGCGGGATGAAGAGTTCCATACAAGGAGAAAACAGTAACAACGCTCTAGGTGGAAATGGGAAAGGAAATGGCCGAATGATAGGATGCTACCATTGTAAGGAAGTTGGACATTTTAAGAGGGAATGCCTGAAGTTGAAACAAGACCGTGAAAGAAAATCCAACATCAGAGCTTGTGAGGCATGCCAGGATCCAGGTGTGATTTCTGGTACGTTCTCTAACAACCAAAACTTTTGCACCTATTTTGTTTGATGCTGGTGCCGGTTATGGCTTCGTGTCATTAGAATTTAAGAATATACTTGGTTTAACCGCTAGTAAGTTAGATATCCCCTACTCGATCGAATTAGCTAATGGAAAGTTAGTTGAAGCCAACAAAGTAATCAGGGGCTGTGTGATAGAACTGGGAGAACGTGAGTTTACTTTGGATCTACTACCAGTCGAATTGGGAAGCTTCGACGTGGTGGTAGGAATGGATTGGTTATCCGGAAACAAGGCTGAGATAGTATGTCACGAGAAAGCTGTTCGTATTCCAACTGATGATGGTGAGACAATTGTGGTTCACGGAGAGAAGCGTGACACACCGCTAGGATTTATCAGCTGCTTGAAAGCAAGGAAGTGTTTACAGAAAAGATGTGTTGCTTTTCTAGCACACATCGTGGATAAAAAGACTGCTGAGCCAAGAATCGAAGACATCCCTGTCGTAAGGGAGTATCCAGAAGTCTTCCCAGAAGACTTTCCTGGATTACCGCCTCTAAGGCAAGAAGAGTTTCACGACGATTCAATTCCAGGCACTGCACCCGTAGTCAATGCATCATAGCGACTTACATTTTCGGGGGTGCAAGGATTGACAGAGAAGTGTTGGTAACGGATGGAGAAGGAAGACAACAGACCAAAAATTCCTTTTTGGGGTAATCCCATTGTTACTCATCAAAAAGGAGGATGATGATTTCCAAATAAACATCAACTACAGAGAATTGAACAAGCTGACGATCAAGAACAGGTATCCTCTGCCAAGAATCGATGATTTGTTTGATCAACTGCAAGGCTCGAACTATTATTCAAAGATCGATCTTCGATCTGGATACCATCAATTAAGGATACAGGAGGAAAGTATCCCGAAAACAGCCTTCCGAACTCGTTATGGACACTACGAGTTCCTCGTTATGTCATTTGGCTTAACAAACGCACCTGCAGTCTTCATGGATCTAATGAATAGAGGTTGCAAGCCATACTTGGACAAGTTCGTGATTGTGTTTATCGACGACATCTTGATCTATTCAAGGACAAAGGCTGAACACGAACAGCATCTAAGAACTATTATGGAGCTGCTAAAGAAGGAACAGTTGCATGCCGAGTTCTCTAAGTGCGAGTTTTGGCTACGCGAAGTCCAGTTTCTTGGACATGTGGTTAATGGAAATGGGATTCATGTTGATCCCACAAAGATCAAGGCAAACAAGAATTGGGAAACGCCTACAACGCCAACCGAGATTCGACAATTCTTGGGTTTGGCTGGCTACTATCGAAGGTTCATCGAGGATTTCTCGAAAATCGCTCAACCTTTGACGCTCCTCACGCAGAAGGACAAGACGTTTGATTGGGGAATCAAACAGGATGAAGCATTTCAGATATTAAAGGATAAGCTTTGTAACGCGCCAATCTTAGCTCTACCAGAAGGTACCGACAATTTTGTGGTATACTGCGACGCATCGCGTCAAGGATTGGGTTGCGTGTTGATGCAACGCCAAAAGGTTATTGCCTACGCATCGCGCCAACTGAAGGTACACGAAAAGAACTATACCACCCACGATTTGGAGCTTGGCGCAGTGGTTTTTGCACTAAAGATCTGGAGACACTACCTGTATGGTACAAAGTGCACAATCTTCACAGATCACAAAAGCCTACAGCATATATTCAACCAGAAGGAGTTGAATATGAGGCAAAAACGATGGGTTGAGTTACTAAACAACTACGACTGCGAGATAAAATATCATCCAGGGAAGGCGAATGTAGTCGCCGATGCCCTAAGTCGTAAAGAAAGAATCAAGCCCATAAGGGTTAGAGCTTTGGAAATGATTATACGAACCGATCTTTCCTCGCGCATTCGTGCTGCACAAAAGGAAGCTCTCAAGGAGGGAAACCTTGAGGAAGAATATCTCCGTGGAATGGAGAAGCTTTTGGTACCAAACGAGGAAGGGACGTTATGTTTTGAGAAAAGGATTTGGGTTCCTCTGTTTGGTGGATTAAGGGAAGTTATTTTCGATGAAGCGCACAAGTCACGGTACTCTATCCACCCTGGATCGGATAAGATGTACCAGGATCTCAAGGATTACTATTGGTGGCCTAGGATGAAAGGCGACGTTGCCGTTTACGTGGGCATATGTTTAACGTGCGCTAAGGTCAAGGCGGAATACCAGAAGACTTCGGGACTTCTGCAACAACCTGAGATTCCCAAGTGGAAATGGGAACAAATCTCAATGGATTTTGTTACAAAACTGCCACGAACGCCAAAAGGCCATGATATGATTTGGGTGATTGTTGACCGCCTAACAAGGTCCGCACACTTTCTGCCAATTAAGGAGAAAGACAGTACTAGTAAACTTGCGGAAATATACCTGAGAGAGATTGTCGCACGTCATGGAGTACCTCTCTCAATCATCTCTGATAGAGACGGAAGGTTTGTGTCGAGAATATGGCAATCCTTCCAAGAATCTTTTGGCTCACAATTAAATCTGAGCACTGCGTTCCATCCGCAAACTGATGGCCAGGGCGAGCGAACGATACAAACTTTGGAAGACATGCTGAGGGCATGTGTTATGGATTTAGGAGGTAGCTGGGATAAACACTTACCTTTGGTCAAATTTTCGTACAACAACAGCTACCACACCAGTATTGGTGTCGCGCCATTTGAGGCCCTATACGGACGCAAGTGCCGATCACCCCTATGTTGGTCTGACACAGGGGATAGACAGCTTGCTGGTCCCGAGATCGTCCAAGAGACGACAGACAAGAACGCGCAAATACTTAAACGCATCGAAGCCGCTCGCCACAGACAAAAGGCCTACGCGGATCCAAACCGGAAACATGTGGATTTCCAAGTTGGGGAAATGGGGTTATTGAAGGTTTCACCCTGGAAGGGGGTGGCACGCTTGGGTAAGCATGAAAAGTTAAATCCGCGCTACATTGGTCCCTTCAGAATTCTGGAAAGAATTGGGACAGTAGCATACAAGTTGGACCTACCTACTGAACTGAATGGGGTTCACGATACATTTCAAGTATCCAATTTAAAGAAAAGTCCAACTCAAGTTGACGTTGCCATTCCTACCGACGAGATTCATATTGACGACACGCTCCACTTCGTAGAAGAACCTGTCGAGGTCACAGATTGGAAAGTTAACAAAGACCCGCCGGAGCAGTGTCAAACTCGTCAAAGTTCGTTGGAATGCCAGACATGGTCCTGAATTCACATGGGAACGTGAGGACCGGATGAAAGAGAAATACCCCCACTTATTTCCTAAGAACTCTGCATCTACGAGCAGAACTTAAATTTCGGGACGAAATTTATTTAACGGGGGGAGAATGTGACAACCCGCACTAAACCAGGTATCCGTACAACTTAATTAATGATTAATTACTACTTGATTACTGTGCTTGTTTGAAACTAGCTGATAAACTGCTACCTACATACTGATACATGCACTTACTTGCATCATACTTTATATACTGTCACTACATTATTTACATACGGCACCTTAGTGACAAACATGATGCACAAAAAGCACAGTAGCACTAAACGGATACACAGTGAACATGCTGAAATAACCAGCATCAGGCAGACACTGCCTCTAAGGCCTGTTAAGAGCCTCATATATTTTGGCTACACTGGTAGTGAGTGTAGGGATATAAGGGTTGTGTTACCGCGTCTCTAGGGATAAGATACACTGTTTCGGATGTGCCTAAAACATACTTTAAGTACCAAACACAACACTTTAATAATTAATCCAGCTTCTAGCTGACTAGTAAAGTGCCAGAACATGAGAAAATAACACTAGACACTTTCTAGAGTGTCGGGAAAACAAATGGTGTCACTAAAAGTACCATAACGACACTTTAAAGCTTTTTAAGACTTTAACGGATTACTATCCAACCGGACACCCGGACTTTACCCGGAACATGAAAATATTAATATTTTCACTAATTATATTTTTCGGAGCCAGTTAGGGTCCCTGATTACCCTAACACCCGCCATAACGTGTAACATACAACTAACTAAGTTAGATACTTAGTTAACCTACTTAACTAAACTAATTATCCTAACCACCTACTTAAAATCGAACCAAGGACCCCCCCCCCCCCCCAAAACCGAACCGGTTACCTAGGGGGCACCCCTTGTACTTGTGATCTTGTGAAAATCTTGGGTGTCTAGTATCTTGGAGACACCTTAACCATTGGGTAATACCACCTTAGAGTTTCCTATAAATACACCACATAACTCACACATAATCTTCATCACAAATCAGCACAAAAATTACTCTCTCTCTTGCCCTCCCATTCTCGGCCGAACACCCCACCACCAACCACCATACTTTCGGTTCTAGCTCTCAACATTCCATCATCATTCAAGCTTCACGGGTCACGTATTTGGAGCTCTTGTGCACTCGGAACGCGAAGGACCTCTACCGTTAGCTTTTATCCACCTCTTTTTCGCCAAAGATCTTCCCTAGCCTTGAGCTAGAGGTATAATGTTTAAAACTTGTTTTTACACTCATCTAAAGTGGTTAAAAGAAGTTATGTCGGTTGAATCTTGTTAAAATGAAAGATGATGATCAAAAGTCTAGTAAAAACTATCAAAGTGGTGGTTAATAACATATAACTTGTGTAAAAGTCGTAGGACTTGAAATATGTGTTTATCTAGACCCGATCTATGATGTGGTAGCTCGGATCTCCTTTTAACCCGACTTTGTAAGATCAAGTATCTTCACATAAGCTCGTTTTTGACTAAATACAAGGGTTAAAGGCGAAACTCTACCACACAAGATACATGAACTTGTGTGAAAATATTTTATTTGGGTAAAAGTGATTTAACCGGTAAAATGGTGTTTAAAACTAGCGGATCTACGTATCCGCAAGTGGTATTTTTGAAAGACCACACTTTAAAGAAATCATGTTTTTCTAAAGATGGATCTTACACTAATAAACATGATTTTATAAACCACAAGGGTGTAAACACTTGTGAAACAAAAAGATCCAACAAATATCTATTTTTGGGAAAAGTGACTAGAAGTTGTAAAGACGGATTTCTCTAAACACGAGGTTTTTACAAGATCAAAGCTACTTTATATAAAGATCTACATATATAAAGGTGATTTACACTAAAGATGCGGAAAAACTACAAGTTCATGCGATTATGCACATTTACATACTTGTCGACTAGTTTGATGTGTTAGAAATTGTTTGATTGAATAAAGAAGTTGTTGAATTAATTTGTTAAAAGAAAATGATACGCTTGAAAGCGTGGCCGCCTCCAGTTACAGAGGAAACTCTGGCGAAATTTTCTAAAAACCTAACACTTAGGCTTATTTACACAACAAGTGTTAGAACTATTTTTGGACATACTTTCGAAACATAAATTTCGCCAGCACTATATTTTACTAAATATTCGGAGGAGGGATTTTCACAAAGATTAACGTGATAAATATATTTGTCACAACACTGTTTATGATTATTTTGTGAAATACATAAATATTATTTTAGAGTGAAAATAATATTTACAAGCGTTAATGATCCCAAAACTTTACGAACGCTTCCACAAATATATAAGTTACACCGGTAATTACATTACCACGAGATTGATAAAACGTAACTTACGCACATGTATTGTATCCCCCATCCTTGGGAAGAAGAATAACTACCAAGTGTATACGGAACATAAACACGAAATAGTTGTCTAACTATTTCCCAAAGACATAAACTGTAAAGCTAAGGCACGGCCGTCCGTCTAATAGAATTAGCACTTGTAGGTCGTTGCACAGCTTACTGTATTGGAGACACTTGGTAGAGACGCGCATTCACTGTGAGTTCATGTCCCCCTTTTCTCTAACTGTTTTCAGTTTACTTAACCGCGGGGGTGAAATACATGTTACTATGATTTACGAGTACTTTACAACGGTATGTTTAACGTAAGGAGGTGTTATACGATCATGTGAGTGGATAGGAACAACATGGGGCCATTAGTCCTCATGGAGGGACCGAGGGACAGGAGCGGTAGATCTATCTGGGTGTAGCGAGCCCAGCCCCCGGCCAAACTAGAAACGGACCGTGGGGTGACTTTGTCCACATACTTTGCCGTGGCGAAATCTGCTAGGTTTGAGTCTCCCTATTTGCACTTCACATATGTCAGTGGCCTTGCAAACCATTGGTGATCACAAGTCCTCTTACAACTGCTACATACCACAACTATTTTATACTCACAAGTGTTTTACTTACTCACTTACACATGAACTCGCTCAACATTATTGTTGATTTTTCAACTCACATGTATTTCAGGAAATTAACGAGATCTGGCACGGTATGGAACGTTTTCCGCTGCACTTGTCATGAAGTCATCAGGGTTTAGGGGATGTGTCTCTTTCCTGGACAAGACACAGTCCTTAAACCACGTTTATGTTATGTTTTAATTTGTAAGGTTGTTGAACAAGGTCATGGTTGTTGGTTAAAACAATGGTACTGTATTTTGGTTTTAAAACTTAATGGATGACTTGCATGGTTTTTAAATTCATATAGCTTGTTATGGTTAAGCTATGGTATTAAGAAGTCACACCAACATTAACCACGCTTCCGCAAAGCCAGGGTGTGACAGAAGACATGCTTTAGCCTATAAGTGGACACTCACCCCAAGAGTTCCCAGGTAAGAATGACTGGTCCGATTATGTGGATTTGTACGAACACTCTAGCCTTAGACAGAAAGCTCGGGGTACAGGCATCCACCCTTCCAGATTGCACGTGTTCACATTACAAAGACCCAAACTTTGACGAGATTTTGAAAACTTTGAAGGTTCAAAACCTTATAACAAATCATCCAAGAACAGATGATTGGTTCTCAAAACGGATTTGTAATTTGTGTTCTTGTTGTGGTTGTCGCCTAAAGATAGGTGACGGTATTGTTTTAGAATCTAAACGCAAGTAAACTCGCGTTAGCGTCCTAGGAAGGTTATAGACTAGGTCAAAGCATTACTAATAACCTAATTCCCTATAACCATGGGCTCTGATACCAACTTTTCTGTCACACCCCGACTGCGTAAAACAACAATTCGCAGAGGAAACGTCGGGGAGTGTCATAACAGAATCATTGTTTCACAACATACGGAATTTAAAGGTTGATTTCATTAATTAAAGTGTCTATATTGACTAAAAATTTACAGAAACATAACATGAATTAACTGTCTTTCATAGTTTTAAGTCACTAAGGCCCAAGTTCGCCTAAGTGTGTCACGAACATCATCATGCAATAGCCCCTTAAACACATGTGAAAATAGGTACGTCAGCATAAAAATGCATGTGAGATACATAGGTTTTATTGTTGTAGGATTCATGACTTGTAAGTAAAAAGAAGTGTTTAAACAAAAGGTAGTCATGAATCTTGTAAAACGTTTTCTTTTATAAAATCTTATGAAAATCAGATGTTATAAAAGAATAATGCATGGTTAAATAAATAACCAAGTAAAAATGAGTTTGTATTATGTATATCGTTTGTAAAACAATGTCTTGTGAAAATAAGTAAAATGTATCTTGTCTTTGTTTTTGTCAAAGTGGTTTAGATAATGCTGCGATATGTAATATCATAAAAGCACTTAATATAGGAAGTACCAGCGGCGTATCCACCATGCTTTTTTCATATTACACACACCTCGTTATTTAAATCACTTACCAAATAAACCACCCAATAATATCTTGTCAAACCAATGCTAGATAACAACTAAAGTCTTGTATGGTGAATAAAAGAATTTACTCAACCCCATAGGTAAAATGTCGATGTATAATCAAATGTCATACCAAATGTAAGCATGTTATGTGTAAACAATGTACTAAGTATGCTAAATGAACATACGAAGCAAAAGTGTAATGTAAATCAATACGCTAACATGCTAAGTAAACATACATAGCAAAGCATAAATGGAAATCATGTACTATATGCGTACTAAGGAACATAGCAAGTATATATCATGAAAGCACGAAAATAACAAGTAGGCACATGTGTATCACCCCAAAATATTTGAAAACGGTAAAAGAGGGGACTATGTATTTACTTGAGATTGTAAGTATTCTCGATTAAGTGTCCTAACAAAGCTCGGAAATTAAGGAATCAAGTGGCACCTAGTATGGAATCACTACATTACACAATCGGTATCTAAATCGGAAGATCGGGTGGAAAGAGGTCTCGTAAACCAAATGAGTATTGGAACTCATGTGATATGGTTTAACAAAGCCTACATTCTAAATCGGAACCTATCCTAAGTGCTTACGACCCGTCACGACCCATTAAGGTAGCTTACGCTACTTTAACGCGTCGTTCGCGCAAACGCGCGTTTGAGACGCCTAACAAGTCCTATCACAAGTATTATATGCCCTAACATGTTTAAATATGTTGCATAATCAGTTTAGGTGACAAGAATTAAGTTACATATGCTTAAAATCAAATTATGCATGAAAATGGCATTTTGGTCATTTTTCTAAGGCATATAAACTACATATCATACAACTAATTAAATTAAGTGACCATAAGGTATAACCTCGGAAGGTTATTCCCTATACAACTATGGTCACAAAATATGTTCAGTCGAATCCTAATGATCGACCAAACGGGTCGGGTTCGAAAGTCTAAGCGGTTGTTTAGACCGCTTATCTTACGACCCTATATAAGTACTAAACTAAAAGTGACGAGGTAAACATGTTAAAACATGTTTAACTAAGTTAGAAAACAAGTTTGATATCAAAATAAAGGGTTTTGATACCCAAAGATAGCTTCATTGCAAAATACGTATAAACACGTATTTTGACTGAAACTTTGACTCGTCACTTCGCCTAATCGACGTGGTAATCAGTAGGTATAGTCACAAGGGACCATAACCATCGTGATTACGCTCACGTTACAAAGTTCAAACGAACTTTCTGTTGACCAATTCATGGTCAAAGCAGAAAGTCAAACACTGTTTGACTTTCATGCTTGAAAAGCATAAAAAGCATGAAAGAAGCTTACAAAAGGTCCAAGCAAGGAAGATTTGATTCAAATTGCTCAGGTATGAAGTATAGAACTCCAACTTAGAGCAGATTTATGAACCAAGTGTGAGGAATGAGAATGAAACCCACTTCTATTTATAGGAAGTTAGGATCAAGGAGATCATTCTATGTGTTTAGAGGGTGTAATCTTGACCCTACACTTGTGGAACATGGTATTTGATACAATGGGAGCTTAAAACCAGCCCATAGTATTGAGAAAGTTGCACAAAAGACCCTCAAATTCAAGCTAGTTGCTGAAAATGGATTTTTCTGTCAAAATGCACCCATCGTGTCACGTCGCACCACGGAAAAGGGGGTACCCCTGTCGCGCGACGCCACCACCTCCCAGAGCCAGAAAATTTCAAAAATTGGCAGAATTGGTCCCTACAGCATGTTTAAGCCATTTTTGACGCGTTTAAACCCCGTTAACCCATTTTCAAGGCTCAATAATGAAGTTAAAGTATAGGGGACATGAAATATGCTTGAAAACAACTCGGATGTCGGTTCGTTTGGTCGTACGGTTCCGTTGTTTGGTTAATTACGACGAAACTCGAACGGACACGAAAAACGATCCAAATTACACGACGAGTGGTATTTTAGCATTCAAATCCCTAAAATAAAATATTTTAATGATTACAAAAATTTTTGGATGTCCGGATATGTTCAGAACGTAAGATATGCGAGTAAATGCAAACTTATGCACTTTTTGACGCTTTTAGTCCCTGTTGATCAAATAAGTTTATTTTCGCATACCGAACCACTCAAAGCCGATTTCTAAGCTATGTAAAGGATATTTATGGTATGTTTAACTTATGATCAAGTCCCGGAGTGTACGTTACTATACAAATCGGCATACTTTCGCAGTTTGACGTAAATAGTCCCTGCGATCGAATAAACTTGATTTCAACACACCAAACCCTCCAAAACATATTTCGAAGTTATGTAAAGGTTATTTAAGGTAAGTTAAGCCTATGTCACTGTTCCGGAGTGTTTTTCGCGATAAAATGATTACGTTTACGCATCAGTTCGCGTATAACTTTCCCGAAAGCGATTTAGAGCTCGAAATCGAACGAGAATTGATATTTGAAAAGGTCACATGTTTTTGTACAAATTCCAAGATTGAAACACAAGATTTTATTGGAGTCGTACTTGTATGATGGTCGTAGAGGTACAGATGTCACAGTCTCCCCTACTTTAGGAAATTTGGTATCGATACGATACCGGTTTGATTACAGGATTTGATACCATTTGCTCATCAATAATTTAAATATCCAAGTTAATTTTACATGTTACAATTTATTCATTACAGAAAAAGACAAAAAAGAAAACAAAAGAAGTTGTGTATATAAAACCTCATTCAAACGAAATACAATTTACTTACCACGTGTATGAAAAACAATCTAAACGGTGCAATTAATTGCGTTGCTACGTGGTATGAGCTCAAATGTGATGTTAGGGATGAGCTCGGTACCGAAAACCCCCAAAAGTGGGTACCGGTACCGAATATACCTGGTACGGCACCGATACGGTACCAGTATTTGAAGGTAAAAACCGGTACCAAAAATGTCAAAAGTCGGTACCGAAAATGTACTCGGTTTGGTAAATTTGGTAACGATACCGGTACCATTTGGTGTTACTATTCATTTGGTTCTGTTTTTAATATATAGGTAATAGGTAATAAAATATGGATAAGCTCGGTACCGGTAATGGCACCGAAAGTACCGATCCCGAAAATTATCGAAATTAGGTACCGGCACTGAAAATGCTCAGTACTATACGGTATGGTATTTGAGGGTAAAAATAAGTAAATACAGGTATGGTGCTAGACCGGTGTCAAACCGAAAGTAACGATTCTGAAAACGCCAAAAGGTGGGTACCAAATTGGTACCGAAAATGATTTGGTATAGTAAATTTGGTACCGATATGATACCGGTTTGATTACAGGATTTGATATCATTTGCTCATCAATAGTTTAAATATCCAAGTTAATTTTACATGTTACAATTCATTCATTACAGAAAAAGACAAAAAAGAAAACAAAAGAAGTTGTGTAGATAAAACCTAATTCAAACGAAATACAATTTACTTACCACGTGTATGAAAAGCAATCTAAACGGTGCAATACTTGCGTTGCTACGTGGCATGAGCTCAAATGTGATGTCAGAGATGAGCTCGGTACCGAAACCCCCTAAAAGTGGGTATCAGTATCGAATATACCTGGTACGGCACCGGTACGGTATCAGTATTTGAGGATAAAAATCGGTACCGAAAATGTTAAAAGACGGTGTTGGAAAAATAGGTGAAAATAGCATTTTCACAAATATAGGAAAATGATTTTTTCCTATTTTGGACTAGAAATAAATATAATAAAATGAGCGGGTTTTATATATTTATTTGTGGGTTTGTGTTCTATGTTGGGAGAGCTTCGCAACGAACTAAACCGTGTCCAAAACGGAGCTAAGATGAATGAGATATCGATGCTCAAAGTTGGGTGTTTGGAACATTCAATGCTGAAACAAAAGGGAAAGTAGCACCTTGTCCCACATCGGATGAGAGATAGAACTTAAAGGGGTATTTAAGTGGGAACTCTCCATCCTTATTGTTTCATGGAAGCACACACTAGTGTCCTCGCGAAGGGTGCGGAGCACCCTAACTCGCACTCGCACTCGCACTCGCACTCGCACACGCTCGCGCGCGTGGCGTGGGCGATGAGGCGCAATGTGGCGCTTTGATGGCGCACTTTGCACAAGCTTCCAGCATTGAATAACAGAGCAGTTTCAGTCCAGCTTCGTAACTGACGAGTTAACTAGCTTTGACTGAGAATTAAATGACGTATTAAATTGCATTGAAGACGTTTAATGCAATTTAAACCTCTCTTTAATTCGTTTTTTGACTGTTTCGACTTAGGAGCTGTATATATACAGCTCCATACCCACTTCAGAGGTACACCAGCTACAACAGCATACTCAACATTCCCTCTCTACTTTTTCTGATCTTTCTCCAGCAAGTTTTCAAGGTAACCTTCGGGTTGTAGGCGAATTCCGGCAGTACTACTGCTCCGGCTGTTGTACCCTGGGAAACAAAACGAGTACTCCTGGGAGACTCGGAATTTGTTTTAAGGGAAGCGTGTTGAACACGTGCCTCAGCCATTCTTCTTCTACCCAATTCTTGTATTTTGGTTTTATTTCAGTTGTATTCGTACTTGTAATTTTGCTTTCTTATTTCTGTTTGTAATTGTATTAATAAAATTTGTTTTATTTTATTTAAATTACGCGAACGGTTCCTACAATCTTAAAACAAATTTTTAAAACCGTTCGTAAAATCAAAACCATTCTGTTTGTGATTCAAACCAGTTTTGTTTTCACTCAGTTTGTGTTTTAAAAACAGATTTTTTTTGGTTTTCACCTTCAAAGGAGCGACTTTGGTTGAAAACCATTCTGGTTACTTTCAGTTTTTTGTCCTAAAAATTGCTAAACTTTTTGATTTGGTCTTCAAAGTTGGACTTAGAAGCCAATTAGTAAGTTCTAAAAATTATAAATTTTCTGTTTTTGGTCTTCAAAGTTGGACTTAGAAGCCGAAACAGTAAATTGTGGTAAAATTAAAATTTAGTAGTTTCCTTCTGCTTTGTGCGTAAATCAGAATTTTTTGACTAAAAATTTTAATTTTAATTTTTTCAGAATGTCGACCTCAAACAACAACAATACGAATGTTGTCGTTGGAACCCCTGCCAACACTGTGGGAGCGTCCACAGTGGCAAACCATGCTGAAAGACCTGAGAAGTTCTCGGGTCTACACTTCAAGCGGTGGCAACAGAAGATGTTCTTCTACTTGACCACCATGAACCTTGCGAGGTTCTTGACGGAAACCGCTCCCCAACCTACGGAAGGGGAGACCGACGCTCAGGCTCTGAGCGCGGTAGATGCGTGGAAGCATTCGGATTTCATATGTCGAGGCTATGTACTCAACGGTCTCTCGGATGCCTTGTATAATGTGTACTATAATATCAAGACTTCCAAAGAGTTATGGGAGTCCTTGGAGAAAAAGTACAAAACGGAGGATGCGGGAACAAAGAAATTTGTTGTCGCCCGTTTCTTGGACTTGAAAATGGTTGATAACAAGCCGGTTATGAACCAAGTCCAAGAGTTGCAAATTATACTAAATGACATCCATGCCGAGGGAATGGTACTTAGCGAGCCATTTCAAGTGGCAGCCATGATTGAGAAATTACCTCCTGCTTGGTTGGATTTTAAGAATTATCTTAAACACAAGCGGAAGGAAATGTCGGTGGAGGACCTTGTTCTTCATCTTCGTATAGAAGAGGAGAATAGGATCGCCCTAAAAAACAGCCTTGTGCAGCCTAGTGCTAGTGCAAACGTGGTTGAGCATGGGCAATCCTCTAAAGGCGCAAAGGGTAAGGGGAAAAAGGACAAAGGGAAAGCAAAGGCTAGCAAACTTGGACCGAAGAAAGGGGTTGTGAAAAAGAAACCTCCAACGTTCCAAGGGACTTGTTACAACTGTGACGAGCTGGGGCATCGGGCTAACCAATGCAAGAAACCAAAGCGTGAGCGTGCGCACATGGTGGATGAAGACGGAATGCCTTTGGTGGCAATGATTTCCGACAAAAGTGCAATGATGGATGAGGTCAATACGGTGACCAATACTCCAAAAGGTTGGTGGGTTGATACGGGAGCAACCCGTCATGTTTGTGCAGACAAAACCCTCTTTACCACCTTCAAGGCGCTTGAAGGAGATGAGAAGCTGTATATGGGCAATGCAGCAACCGCCGATATCATGGGTGAAGGAACGGTGATCTTGAAGTGGACCTCAGGAAAAGAGCTCACTCTAAGCAACGTGTTGTATGTCCCAGACTTGCGGAAGAATCTAGTCTCGGGATGGTTGCTTAACAAGTTTGGATTTCGTTTAGTATTTGAGAGCGATCAATTTGTACTTACTAAACGAGGAATGTATGTTGGTAAGGGCTACGCCCAAAACGGCATGTTTAAATTGAATGTAATGGCTATCAAAAAGATGAATAAAATTGCTACTACTTCTACTTATATGCTTGAGTTTTCTGATTCAAATAAATGGCATGGTAGATTAGGTCACGTTAATTTTAATTCAATACGACGTTTAATCAATTTAAATTGTATACCAACATTCCATATTGATTCACACTATAAATGTGAAACTTGTGTAGAATCCAAACTTACAAGAACATCATCCAAATCGGTTGAACGAATAACCGAACCCCTTGATTTAATTCACACCGATATTTGTGATTTAAAAGCGGTACCCACAAGAGGTGGAAATAAGTACTTTATCACGTTTATTGACGATAGTACTAAATATTGCTATGTGTATTTACTAAAAAGTAAAGATGAAGCAATAACTAAATTTATCTTGTATAAAAATGAAGTTGAGAATCAACTTCAAAAGAAGATAAAAGCTTTGCGAAGCGATCGAGGAGGCGAATATGTTGCACCTTTTGCCGAGTTATGCGCAAAAAGTGGCATAGTACATGAGTGTACACCTCCTTATTCTCCACAATCAAATGGCGTGGCGGAACGAAAGAACCGCACATTGAAAGAAATGATGAACGCCATGTTGATAAGTTCTGGGGTGAGCCATGACATGTGGGGGGAAGCCATTCTCTCGGCTAACTATCTTTTGAATAAGATACCACTCAAAAAGAGAGACAAAACTCCATATGAGTTATGGAAAAGGAAAAAACCTTCCTACAAATACTTGAAAGTGTGGGGGTGCCTGGCAAAGGTGACTGTGCCACCTCCTAAGGCTCTTAGGATAGGACCCAAAACTGTTGATTGCATATTCATTGGGTATGCGCATCAAAGTAGTGCACATCGCTTTCTTGTACATGAGTCCAAGAACCCTGATGTACACAATGACACTATCATGGAGGTGAATCCTAACGTTGTTTCGTATTTTGAAAATGTGTTTCCTTTGAGAAGACAAACACATACAACTTCATCAACAGCACTTGATGAACCAGGTCCAAGCTCATCTACATGGTTAGATGAAGCGGGTCCAAGTTCATCTACACGGATAGATGAAACACACGATCAACCTGAGGTTGACGAGGGTGATCGTAGGCGAAGCAAAAGGCCAAGGGTTGAAAAATCCTTCAGTCCTGACTTCGTAAGCTATATGGTTGAGGGCGAGCCCAATACATATCGCGAAGCGGTTTCTTCTTCGGAAGGACCTCAATGGAAAGAAGCAATAAAGAACGAGATTGATTCTATATTGCAAAATCATACTTGGGAGTTAGTAGATCTTCCACCTGGTTGCAAACCACTTGGATATCGTTGGATATTCAAGAGGAAGATGAAAACTGATGGAAGTATTGATAAATACAAGGCTAGGTTGGTGATTAAAGGATTTAGACAAAAGGAAGGTCTAGATTACTTTGATACCTACTCGCCTGTGACGCGCATAACCTCGATTAGATTGGTTCTTGCTATAGCGGCTTTAAGAAATTTGGAAGTTCACCAAATGGATGTTAAAACCGCATTTCTAAATGGCGATTTAGAAGAAGAGATTTACATGGAGCAACCTGAAGGTTTCTCCGCCCCAGGTCAAGAGGGTAAAGTATGTAAACTCGTCAAGTCTTTGTATGGCTTGAAGCAAGCACCAAAACAATGGCACCAAAAGTTTGATCATGTCATGCTTGACAATGGTTTCAAAATAAATGAGTGCGACAAATGTGTTTATTTCAAAGACACAAATGAAGGTTATGTAATCTTATGTCTTTACGTAGACGATATGCTTATCATTGGGAGTAATGATAAAATTATCAAGGCTACTAAAAACATGTTGAAAGCGAGATTTGATATGAAAGACATGGGTTTAGCGGATGTGATTCTTGGAGTAAAGATCATAAGAACCCAAGATGGTCTTGTCTTAAGTCAATCTCACTATGTGGATAAGATTCTTGAAAAATTCAACTCGGGAGATACGAGTGTAGCTCGAACTCCAGTTGATACCTCTCAACATCTCAAGAAGAATAAAGGAGATGGAGTTGCTCAGTTAGAGTATTCAAGAATTATTGGCAGTCTAATGTATCTAATGACATGTACTAGACCCGACTTGGCTTACGCAGTGAGTAGGCTAAGTAGATACACCAGCAATCCGTGCGCGGATCATTGGAAAGCTATCACGAGGGTGCTTAAATACATAAGATACACAAGAGATTATGGACTGCATTATACCCGACAACCAGCAGTGATCGAAGGATACACTGATGCAAACTGGATATCGGATAATAAAGATTCCAAATCAACAAGTGGTTACGTGTTTACACTTGGAGGAGCTGCTATTGCTTGGAAGTCTACTAAGCAAACGGTCATAGCGAGATCCACAATGGAATCTGAATTTATCGCCTTGGATAAGTCAGGCGAGGAGGCGGAATGGCTACGTCAATTCGTGGAAGATATTCCAAGATGGCCAAAGCCTTTGCCAGCCATATGTGTACATTGTGATAGCCACTCAGCAATTGGTAGAGCTCAAAGCTTGATGTACAATGGCAGATCAAGGCATATGCGACGTAGACATAACACGATACGACAACTACTCTCAACGGGTGTTATCACAATTGATTATGTGAGATCAACGGATAACATTGCGGACCCGTTTACAAAAGGCTTAAGCAGAGAGTTAGTGGAAACGTCGTCAAGAGGAATGGGACTAAAGCCCGTGGTAATTGGGAATATGAGGGAAACCTAACTTAGCTGACTGGAGATCCCAAGAACTAAGTTCAATAGGCAAACTTAATCATATTACCAAAGCGGAGTCACTGTGGGGGAGTACCCCAAACTAAATAAAAAGGGAGTTATTTATACTTCCTAGTCCATTCCAATCAGTGACATTGAAGGGAGGCTAAGCATATTAAGGTTAACGATTTCGGGAAATCAAATAACCATGATGCTTTTAATGATTCAGATGAATCACCTATGTTAGAGAGAAGTAGGGTCGCTTCAAATGGATTTGTGGGGTGCGCAAATCCTAGAGTTCTCGCAGAACCAGGCTAGTGTTCCAGGACCATAATAGGACACGACAATGAGGAGTTGGCCAAACCAGGGAGAGTATTGTGTGAAGTGTATTGTCGTTTACACAAATGGGGGTATGTTCAAGGACATCGCGTCTACACACCGCTAGTAAGCTAAGTGCGCTTCACAAAAGAAGGTTCAAAGGTTAAAACCTACCTATCTTGCAATACTCAACTGTCGAAGTTTATCGTTGAAAAGTGTAAGGAAAAGATCCATTTCCATACATGTGGGGGATTGTTGGAAATTTGATGAAAATAGCATTTTTCATGTGGGGGATTGTTGGAAAAATAGGTGAAAATAGCATTTTTCACAAATATAGGAAAATGATTTTTTCCTATTTTGGACTAGAAATAAATATAATAAAATGAGCGGGTTTTATATATTTATTTGTGGGTTTGTGTTCTATGTTGGGAGAGCTTCGCAACGAACTAAACCGTGTCCAAAACGGAGCTAAGATGAATGAGATATCGATGCTCAAAGTTGGGTGTTTGGAACATTCAATGCTGAAACAAAAGGGAAAGTAGCACCTTGTCCCACATCGGATGAGAGATGGAACTTAAAGGGGTATTTAAGTGGGAACTCTCCATCCTTATTGTTTCATGGAAGCACGCACTAGTGTCCTCGCGAAGGGTGCGGAGCACCCTAACTCGCACTCGCACACGCTCGCGCGCGCGCGCGTGGCGTGGGCGATGAGGCGCAATGTGGCGCTTTGATGGCGCACTTTGCACTTCGCACCGCCGCGAGCCGCTTGAGAGCCGCCTTTGTATTTTTGACCACGTGCGCGTGGTGGAGCACAAGGGTTGCAAGGACCAAGTGGTAGGTGATGCGGCGCATGACGTGGCAGTCATGCGCATGCGCGCGCGGGTGCACGCATGGTGCATGGGTCCTGCTGTGTCGTGCGCGGCGCACCAGAGTGAGCCAATACGGAGCGACTGTGTGGCGCGCTCGTATAGCCGCACAGGTGACGTGGCGCACAGCGCATGGTGACGTGGCGCATGCGCGCACGGCTGTGAGCCAAGAGGCCGCACCGCGCATGGGCGCGCGCGAGCGCGCAGAAAGCTTCCAGCATTGATTAACAGAGCAGTTTCAGTCCAGCTTCGTAACTGACGAGTTAACTAGCTTTGACTGAGAATTAAATGACGTATTAAATTGCATTGAAGACGTTTAATGCAATTTAAACCTCTCTTTAATTCGTTTTTTGACTGTTTCGACTTAGGAGCTGTATATATACAGCTCCATACCCACTTCAGAGGTACACCAGCTACAACAGCATACTCAACATTCCCTCTCTACTTTTTCTGATCTTTCTCCAGCAAGTTTTCAAGGTAACCTTCGGGTTGTAGGCGAATTCCGGCAGTACTACTGCTCCGGCTGTTGTACCCTGGGAAACAAAACGAGTACTCCTGGGAGACTCGGAATTTGTTTTAAGGGAAGCGTGTTGAACACGTGCCTCAGCCATTCTTCTTCTACCCAATTCTTGTATTTTGGTTTTATTTCAGTTGTATTCGTACTTGTAATTTTGCTTTCTTATTTCTGTTTGTAATTGTATTAATAAAATTTGTTTTATTTTATTTAAATTAAGCGAACGGTTCCTACAGACGGTACCGAATCGATACCGAAAATGTCAAAAGTCGGTACCAAATCGATACCGAAAATGTACCAAATTTGGTTGCTTATCCCTATGTGGTGGTTCAAAAGTTACTGTTCAAAAGCATTAGAAATTAATATAAGGATAATGTGTATAATTGCCAATTTTTATAGAAGTGTGTTTATAGACCGAGGGTTCGCTTATATTCCATAGGAGTTTTTTTTCTTTTGACATTTTAATTATATTTTCCTTATTCGTAATGCGCATTTCTAGGCTGGAAGATAATACACAAGAATGTTGTTCAATTTATTGGATAGAAATAAATTGCATAATAACTGCTAACAAGATCAATTTTTTTTTAGTCAAACAGGCGCAATTGTTGATTGGTTGTCTGTTAGTGTTATTGTTTTTAAACTACTAGTAAGGATTTTACTGCTTAATATAAAATATCCACCTTATATTCACTCGGTCTAACAAGTTTTTAACTCGTTTTAATATTTTTTAAACATTTTTATATGTTTATTATAAAAAAAATATTTTAGAGGTTCATATCTTCTATTTGCCTAGGGCCTACATATTTTCGAAACACTTTTATATATTCTTTATAAAAAAAATATAAATTTTAGGGATCCAGATCTTCTATTTGCCCAAGGCCTACAAATTTTCGAAGACGGCCTGCACCATTACGTATGCCTAATCATTTGTCATTTCTCAAAACCTTTGGAAAACCTTTCATTGTCAAACCTTTTAGAGTGTGTTGGTTTGAGAGAAGATAACATAGGTGATCTCTCGGTGCGTAAATGTTGATGTAAACTCTTTTGGTATTAATGAAATTATTATGTCGATTCGCTAATGTTTGTTTGCCAAATTGAGTTTTTCTTATCAAATTCAATCAAATCCATCCGAAACTTGAACTTACAATGACAATTTTTGTAATTTATGTGAGATTAAATATATTATTATTGTAATATTTAATCTTGTAGCCATTATAATCATTTATATTATATAGATCAAAATATATTATTAACCTATTAATACTTAGTTGGTAATTGTTGATGGAGCATATTACCCTTATTAACTAATTAGGTTTCCTCTTGGGTATATATATAAGGAGGTTATTAGAGAGTTTAAGGGTTAGACAAGTTAGACAATTACACAATTCACACAACCCTAATAACATCAATTCGGCTCCCTCTCCTAACCAAAACCAACCCTTGTTTCGGTTTCCTCACCATCATAATCTTACACCCTAAGGAGGAACCATATCATCCTGACAAGTATGTCAAACTCAATGGCTGCATCTCTGACTGGATTCTCTGCTGGCCTGTTTGCTGTAATAGGTATGTTATTCATGTTTTCCATTATGTTTTAACAGAACTGCTCAACATGTGGTATCAGAGCATATGTTGATAAATCAGTTCTGTTTTCGTATCCATTATTCTGGGATCAAAATCTGGAAAACAGAATTTTGTAAATCTTAAAAACAGCCGGTTTCGAGTCCCTTTTATATTGTCCCGAATCACTGTTCGGAAAAGAATTTTTTAACAATTGACTCGAAATCATAAAGGGTAAAACTTATTGTTACGAAATCCATTAGAAAACCATTAAAATTCAGGTTTCGGGTTTCCAGAATTATGTTTTAATTTTCTAGGGTTCATCATTTGTTCTAAGGAAAACTCGAAAATTCCTTAAGTTTTGGAATATAATTTGGATCAGTGGGTGTTTTTTACTGCTTTTGATCTGAATTTTATCTATTAAAATTTCTGAAAACTGTTAAAAGATAACCAGTTATAATTTTTGAAATCTTTTGATAAGTTTAGATCAACAATAAAACAGGAAACACTATCCCACAATCCCTAAAATTTTGAGTTTTCAGTTATTATCACAATAACAGCTGTTAACAGTGGACTCGAGACCATCAGATCTCGACTCGAGACCACAAGGTCTCGACTCGAAATCATAAGGGTCCTCAAATCTTTACAACTCGAGACAAAGGTCACGACTCGAGACAATAAAGTTTCAACTCGAGACCACTGAGGTTTCGACTAAGGGTTTTAAATCTACACAACTCGAGACCATGAGTTTGCGACTCGAGACCATAAGGCTACAACTAGAGACCATAAGGTTGCGACTCAAGACCATAAGGCTACAACTCGAGACCAAGGTTACGACTCGAGACCTCATAACTGACTCGAGATCTCATAACTCAGTCGAGACCTGACTCAAGACCTCACTCGAAACCTCATTATTTTAGGCTGTTTAATGTGAACTAAAATTTAGCTAATCAGAATCAGATAACTTTTTACAAAACCAAAATAGCTTAACTTGAATGAGCTTCTGATGTATCATTTCTGGACAAAGCTGATTTAATACATCTATTTATTGTTCAAGTATTACAAAAGCTATGTTGAGTATGCATTACAAACGTAAATGTCTTAATTTCTGGCCAAAGCTGATTTAATTCATTTATGTCTAGCATGCTTGACAAGTGCATAACTAAAGTGATTGTCTCATTTCTGGCCAAAGTTGATTTGTCACGATTGCTTTGCACACATACTTAAATGATTACACTTCTGGCCAAAGCGGATTTGTCTTCATTTAAGTAGAATTTTAACTAAGTCTATTATTTTGATGTTAGTAATAGACAATATCACAGCTTCATAATTAAAATGGTCATTATTTATGCCTGCCTTAGTATAACATGCCCTTAGATCACATTAGGACTTCTTTCTTAGTACATAACTTGCTCATCTTATTTCCACTATCAGCACCCAATTGCGAGATTCCACCTTTGACTGGTGATAACTTAGCTGAATGGAAGGATGCCCTCATGCTTACACTTGGATTGCTAGACTTCGATTATGCTTTAAGAGAGAATAAGCCAGCGGACCTTACTCCTCAAAGTACTGCTGCTGAGCAGATAGTTCATGAAAAATGGACTAGGTGTAACCGCATGTCTATCATGTTCATGAAGCAGTCCATACACAATGCAATTAGAGGAGCTATTCCTGATTCTGAGGATGCTAAAACCTACTTGGCTTCTGTGGAGGCACAATTCAAAGGGACATCAAAAGCACACGCTAGCATTCTTATCCTCAAGCTGGTGACGACTTAGTATGATGGGAGGAGCGGCATTCGCGAACACATCATGATGATGCATGACATGGCCAATAAGCTGAAAGGGCTAGAGATGGAAATCAGTGATGGTTTTCTTGTTCATTTCATCATCACTTCGCTTCCTTCGTCCTATGAAGCATTCAAGATCAATTACAACACTCAGAAGGATAAATGGACGATGAGTGAGCTGGTCGCTATGTGCGTATAGGAGGAAGAGCGTATGAAGATGGATCGCACCACTGATGTTGCTAACTTCACCACCTCCAACTCTAAGAAGAGGAAGAACAATTATCAAAGAAAGGATGCTTCCAAGGTCCAAAAGCCAAATCCTAATACAAGTGCACCTTCCAGCTCTAAGAGCTCCTTAGGCAAACCCTACTGCAAGTTCTGTAAGAAAACAGGACATAAGCAAAAGGAATGCCCTGACTTCAAGGAGTGGCTGGCTAAGAAAGGTAATGATTTTTTCATGATACTTGAGTCCTTTAATTTAAATGTTCCTGCTAATTCTTGGTGGTTTGATTCTGGGTCTATGGTTCATGTAACCAACTCTACTCAGGGATTCATTTCAATCCAGAAGCTAGGAAGAAACCAAAGAACACTTAAAGTTGGGGATGGTCGGGAATTAGAAGTGAAGGCCATAGGAACATTACAATTATTTTTGAAAACTGGTTTATGTATTAAACTTTATGATACCTTATATGTTCCTGAGGTAACTCAGAACCTGTATCAGGACCAAAGTTAGACATGGACGGTTTTGTTGTTTCCCATGGTCATCGCAAACTTTCTATTCTCTATGATTCTGTTCTTTATGGTACTGGTATTCTGGATGGTGGTTTCTATAGATTAGAACTAGATGATAAATTTTCCAAATCTTTGTTGTCATATAATATTAATGAATCACTCACAAAGATCGAAAAGAAACGAGACTTAGAAACTTCATCCATGTTGTGGCATCAACGTTTAGGCCACATCTCAAGAGAACGATTAAATCGTCTCGTAAAAGATAAAGTCTTACCTCCTCTCGATTTCACTGATTTTGGAACATGTGTCAAATGTCTTAAAGGCAAAATGACATTAGCGAATAAGAAAGGTGCCACTAGGAGCTCTAATCTATTAGAACTCATTCATACTGACATTAGTGGTCCCTACCAAATCGTTGGCATAACAGGACATACTTCATTTATCACTTTCATTGATGATTATTCTCGTTACATGTACTTGTATCTTATTAAGGAAAAATCTGAATCTCTTACAACCTTTAAAGATTATAAAGCTGAAGTTGAAAAGCAATTAGATCGTCAGATTAAAGTTGTGAGATCAGATAGAGGCGGTGAATATTATGGAAGACATACTGATGTGGATCAAGCTCCTGGTCCATTTTATGAGTTTTGTAAGGGCCAGGGGATTGTGAACCAATACACCATTCCTGGTACACCTCAGCAGAATGGTGTCGCTGAACGAAGAAATCGTACCCTTATGAACATGGTGCGCAGTATGTTAGCCAACACTAATTTACCATTATTCCTCTAGACTGAAGCGTTAAAAGCAGTTGTTCATATACTCAATAGAGTTCCTTCTAAGTCTGTCCCTAAAACTCCTTATGAACTTTGGACAGGAAGGAAACCGAGTCTTAAATATATGAAAGTATGGGGCTACATTGCTGAAGCAAAACTCTATAATCCTTTCTTAAGGAAACTTGACCCTAAAACAGTTACCTGTTTCTTTATCGGGTATCCTGATCATTCGAAGGGTTATCATTTCTATTGTCCTTCTCATGTAACCCGTATTGTTGAAACCAAGCGTGCTGCGTTCCTGGAGGATTTCAAGGTCAGTGGGAGCAGTACCAACCCTTACGAAGAATTGCAAGAAGTACAAGACGCGGGGGGGGGGGGGGAGAGACTCGTCGCTTACCATTACTCTATTTACTCCTCTTGTACCCAATACAACAACTGTACCTGAAGCTACTGCACAAATTCCATCTCCACAATCAGAACCCATTATACCTCATAACGAAGGCATATCAAACGCTCAAAACCAAGACAACGCTGAACCCGATAATCAACTCAGGAGGTCATCTAGGCAAAGACGGCCTACTAATTGGGAAGATTATGTTACCTACCTGACTGAAATGGATTATAATGAAGCCATTAGCAGTGATCAGTCTTCTGAATGGAACAAAGCAATGATTGGTGAGCCTGAATCCATGAAGAAAAATGACGTTTGGGATTTGGTAGAATTACCCAATGGTGTTAAACCTGTAGTATGTAAATGGGTGTTCAAAACAAAACTGGATCCGAATGGGAACGTTGAACGCTACAAAGCGAGATTGGTTGCAAAGGGCTACACTCAGAAAGAGGGAATTGATTATCAAGAGACGTTTTCACCTGTCTCTCGTAAAGATTCATTAAGGATTGTTATGGCCCTAGTAGCTCATTTTGATTTAGAGCTGCAAAAGATGGACGTCAAAACTGCTTTCCTTAACGGAGACTTAGATGAAGATGTTTACATGAAACAACCTGAAGGTTTTAAACCTGAGGGTCAGGAGCATCTAGTCTGTAAGTTGAAGAAATCCATTTATGGGTTAAACAAGCATCACGTCAATGGTACCTTAAGTTTGATGAAGTCATGAAGAGACAAGGTTTTATGAAAAATCAAGTGGATCAATGCACCTACCTCAAGATTAGTGGGAGTAATTTTACTATACTTGTCCTTTACGTAGATGATATTCTATTGGCAAGTAATAGTTTAGACATGTTGCATGAGTCGAAGCGGTTACTCTCGCATAACTTCGACATGAAGGATCTCGGAGATGCTTCTTACGTCATTGGCATCGAAATTCACCGAGATAGACCCAAAGGGATCTTAGGATTGTCTTAGAAGACTTACATAGATTGTGTCCTTACATGTTACAACATGAAACAGTGCAAACCCTCAGTCGCTCCAGTAGTTAAGGGAGATGTTTTCGGTTCATTCCAGTGTCCGACAACAGAGGTTGAAAAGGAGCAAATGAGCTAGATACCTTACGCGTCAGTACTCGGCAGCCTGATGTATGCTCAAGTCTGTACTCGCCCAGATATCGCTTATATTGCTGGAATGCTAGGCCGTTATCAGACTAATCCTGGCCTAGATCACTGGAAAGCAGCTAAGAAGGTCCTTAGATATCTGCAAGGGACGAAAGACTATAAACTGACTTATAGAAGAAGTGATCACTTAGAAGTGGTAGGTTATTCTGATTCTGACTTTGCCAAATGCAAAGATGACAAGAAATCCACTTCGGGCTACATATTTATGTTAGCAGGCGGACCTATCTCATGGAAGAGTCATAAACAATAGTTAACCACAACTTCCACAATGATGGCATAATACATTGTTGTTTACAACGCGACCTGTCATGGAATGTTGCTTAGAAATCTAATCACTGGACTCAAAATCGTTAATTCAATTTCTAGACCATTGAAGCTTTACTGTGATAACTCAGCTGCGGTTAGTTTCTCGAACAGTAACAGTTCAACTGGAGCTGGTTTATATCTCGATACAAAATATTTGTTTGTACGTGAACGAGTTGAGGAAAATAATCTTTGTATTGAGTATATTAGTACTAAAGATATGCTTGCGGATCCGATGACTAAAGGTCTCCCACCTAAAGTTTTCGAAGAACATGTATCGAATATGGGACTTACTAAAGACCTTATTTAATGGCATCTTGTACTAGCTTGTGTTTTAATTAATGAAATTTTCTCAGTTTGATTTTGTATGTCTTTAACATATGTTCTGCCGGTGTAATGACATATAGACAAATATAAATACAAATCAGACGCTAAAGGGCTTATGCGTTTTTTGATCATAACTATTAGGGTTTTAAATTGAGGCTATAGTATGACTAATGGGGGTCCTGAGTCGAATGATGATTCAACGGCTGTATTTCTCTGCTATAGTTCTTGGTTTAAGGCTAAAATGAGTCTTAACTCCTGGCCAGGCTCATCTAATACTCATGATAAATGATTACTCGGCTAAGTGGGAGAATGTGAGATTAAATATATTATTATTGTAATATTTAATCTTGTAGCCATTATAATCATTTATATTATATAGATCAAAATATATTAATAACCTATTAATAATTAGTTTGTAATTGTTGATGGACCATATTACCCTTATTAACTAATTAGGTTTCCTCTTGGGTGTATATATAAGGAGCTTATTAGAGAGTTTAAGGGTTAGACAAGTTAGACAATTACACAATTCACACAACCCTAATAACATCAATTCGGCTCACTCTCCTAACCGAAACCAACCCTTGTTTCGGTTTCATCACCATCATAATCTTACACCCTAAGGAGGAACCAGATCATCCTGACAAGTATGTCAAACTCAATGGCTGCATCTCTGACTGGATTCTCTGCTGGCCTGTCTGCTGTAACAGATATGTTATTCATGTTTTTCATTAAATTTAAATAGAATTGCTCAACAATTTACACTATTATGAAATTATTCGGATAGATGGACATGCAATTGCTCAACAATTTACACTATTATGAAATTATTCGGATAGAGGGACATGCAATGCTGAGGCGTGAGTCGAATGTTAGTTGACACTGTTACCATCAAAGCCCTTATACTGATTCAGTCGATACAGAGGACTTAGAGAAAGAAGGTGCTTGTTGCCAGTTTATTACTAAGGTTATATATTGATGTTTTTACATTAATTTTGATACCATGATATATACAAACTTGGTTTGTTAACTTCTATTTTGAATAAAAGAATAACATGCCCGGACCCATTTGTGATGGCAAGTAAGCTACAGCTATAGTTCTAGAACCCCAAATTTTAGGACTCGATTTAAAAACTCACATACATGTGTATATATCATAACGTTTGTTTAAAAATTACGTGGCTTTAAAATGTTTATACGACTATATTAAAATATATCTACATGCACAATACACACATCCAATTAATATATTAGATGACACTAATATATACTATAACGTCGTTTCTAATTATCCACTAGATAATATGTATGAGGACTCCACCAAATCAACTAAGCCAAAAATATTATGACAAACCTAATTTAAAAATAAATCAATATGTATAGACTAGAGCTTGAGTCAAAGTCAGTGGCGGAACTAGCCAAAAATTTAGGGGTATCCCAATTTTTTATTTTTTACACCAGTGGTATCCTTTGTATAACGGAGACGAGGTTGAGGGGTATTTTTACGCTACGGAAACGAAGTTAAGAGGTATTTTTACACTACGGAGACAGAGTTGAGGGGTAGCCCGTACTACCCCTACTAACATTCTAAGTCCGCCCCTGGTCAAAGTCGTTTAACTTTATTAAGGACAACTCGAGCTACTTGTTTGTTTAGTTAGAGCTCTATGTGTAAAGCTCGAGCGTGGCTTGTATATAATTTTTTAAGCTCAAACCCGGCTCAGTTAATATACACAGATTATTTAGTTATTTTATTTTTGTATAGGTTATGTATTTATTTATAATCATTTGAGATTATTATTATTAATATTTTGGTTTGTTAGTATTTTAGTACATACACGACGTTTGCTGGTTATGGAAGTTCTCTCCAAACAGAAACGTAGCAAATCAGCAAATGACCATTATAAATAACAAACTTTAATTTGTTTAGTTTCATGTACGTATGTTGTTAAGTTGAGGTAATCGCTAATCCTATCGATCCATCCATTTTTACTGTTTAAATCATTCTTGATCTCTAATCACATCAATTGTTAGTCACAGCACATTTCGTTTTTGTTGATTCGTGGTGGCCGAAGTCGGACACTGTTGCTTCCACACTCATCACCGGCGGCTTGTTGTTCTAGTCTACATCAATCTCTAATCTCTAGGTACGTATTTGTATTCTACCTTTGAAGTTTATTCGAAGAACAAGAATGTGAAATTAAATTGGATACGGAGTCGACAATTAATGTACCCGAATGTCTAAAATCCTAGTTAATTATAAAGCAATTAAAAATGGAAAACCTTTGTACTGATTCAGTCGATACAGAGGACTTAGAGAAAATTACTATCGATGTTTTTACATTAATTTTGGTACCATGCATGATATATACAAACTTGGTTTGTTAACTTGTGTTTTGAATAAAAGAATAACATTAGTGATGGCAAGTAAGCTACAGACAGCTCTAGTTCTAGAACCCCAACTTTTGGGATTCGATTTAAAAACTCACATACATAAAAGTATAAAACACATCCCAAGCATCAAGTACAACAAGAAGCGTAAAAACCACAACATCAAGCTGACACCGGAGACGGAAAAAGGAAGGCGGCTCGGCGGTTGTACTGTGGTGGCGGTGGAGGTTAGATAGTGGTGGCTACTACGTTATGAAAAAGGAAGCTGGGAAAGAGAGAAGAAGGTAGCTGTTTTCGGTTGTCTTCCACGGCGTCTCAACCCGCTGCCACCCATTACCTCCAGAGAATACGATCGTTCCAGAGAGAGAAGGAGACAGTGAGGTGATGGATTGTTATGGTGGAGGCGGAAGTGGCCGTGAAGGTTGCGATAGGGAGGTGGAGGGTTGGGTAAGGCAAAAGAGAGGAGAGAATGGGTTAAAGCTTTTTCACGTGATCTCTGTTGCAAATTGCAGCTTATATTTTGGGAAAAAGAAAAAATTATTGTAGTAAAAAATTGTATTTGAAAAACTCCGGTTTACTTGCTAGCTTTTACCGGGTACATTTTATTTAAATTAAAATAAATATTTTAGGTAACATATTGTGTTTCTGTCCTTGGTATATAATTTTGAAACTTAAAACCTACATCAATGCATGTAGTAATGTATAACAAAATGAAAAAAACCCTAGAAAAAATAAATGAGGTTAGTGATGTATGAACATGTGACGTTTATATCACATCTTTCACGATTTGATGTGTATAGACCTATATTTAATAAACTTAAATATATTCTTACTTTTTTTCATATACTTTATAGAGTCTATATAATTTACGATTAGTTCATTTAAATTTTAAGTAATTTAATTTCTTTCTGATAAATTGTTTTCGTTAATTTGTTTTAATGAATTACATAAGTTGTTTGTGTTTAACTTTTTTCCTCTATTGCCGTAAGGAACCAAAATGATATCATCTGCATTATCCGCTACGAAGCGCAGGAAAATTAACTACTTTATAATTAAAATGTAAAATGTTATAATATATAGTTTTCAAAATTAAAATGTAAAATGTTAGGGGGGGAGGGGTGGTTCACTAGTGATAGAAACTATCACTCCCATTGTCCAATCATATCATGCCATGTCATCAACCAAATTTCTATCACTAGTGATAGAAATGTAGGCGGGGTGGTATCACTAGTGATGGAAATGTGGGAGTTTATATTTAATATGCATGTGGACAGGACATGTATACAGGTGTCATTTATTCAAAAGTTCCACACACTGTCATTTGAAGAGATGCCATGATGCAGCACACGTGTCATTTGAAGAGATGCCATGATGCAGCCTTAATAATAAAATAGAAGTAATTTAATGCATGACAGGAAATGACAGGACATGCATCAGAAATGCATCAGAACTTCAACGCGTAATGGGATTAACTCGTTTTAAAAATAACGCGTGAAAAAATGGGAGGCGGCGGTGTTCCGTGATGGTTCAACGCGTGGTGGGGTGGTATAACGGACCACCCCGTCCCCCCTTATAATAGGTACCTTGTTTTAATTTCTATTACTTCTTTATATTATGTATATGTGTGTAGTGTGTGTCGCATACATGTTCTTTACGAATTACATTTTAACGGCACATTTTTAACTAGACATGGACGTAGTGATTGGGTGCATCAACATGATGATTGGTTTAGTATGTGGCGGTAGGGCGGCAATCCATCCTGTTGGCGTGGTAAGTTACGTATTTGTTTTTGGGATATATTTTGAAGTTTAATTTATAAGAAAATTTGTAATAACGTTTAACATTTTTTCGTTTGCCACAGAGAGTTGAGGATGTGATGAGGAGGGATGAACCTCAAATCAAGACCTGGATTAAAATAGCATTGTTAACTGCCCTGATAATATTCATCGTTTTGGTGCTTGGTTTTATCTGCTATTTGTATATAGCCACCCACGTTTTGGATACCGAGCAACCATTTCTTAAAGCTATCGACACACATAACGTGTCGGTTTATAAAAATGACACAGTGGCATTTGAAGTCCAACTTGGGCTTCAAGTAAGCTTTAATGTACCAGATAACCTTAAGGCGTACCCAAAACTAGGGACATTCGTTCTTAGCACTTTAGAAAATAGATACTATAACCGTCATGCGTTCATTAATAGCCAATACAAGATTTCTAAAGACGGTGAACTCATACTGCTCAACTTTCAACTAGAGGATCTTCAAATGAAGTTATACGATCATGTCATGTGGATAAGGGTCACGGGGGATTTTAAAATGCTTTTGAAGATAGCTAAGTTTCCTCTCTTCCCACAAGCTTACAGACATGTATATTTTGTTTGCATTGTCGCAATTAAAACTGTCCAACTTGACAAAATAGACTATAAATATTGTAGAAGTGTGACATCTCAACTACAATAATAATGTAATACACTGTGTTATTAAATAAACTTATTCTACTTCATTTTAAATAGTATCAATGGTTCGACACACAACGTTTATCCTAATACATACCATAGTTCTTTCTTAACTGATATATAGTGTATGTTACGATTATCACAATAATAAATACCACTCATTGCTGTAAATTGAACTGAGTAATATTAATTACCATTAAATATAAGTTAGTTAGAAAGAATAAACATGGTAAAATATTTCTATATTAGTTTATCGTTTGTTAAATTAGTTAAAACAATTGTGTAATGGGTGCATGAAATTAAAGAAAAAAAATACTATGTTGAAGTTGCTTAACTAATAGGTAAACAAACAATTACGGATTTTACATTTCTGGAAATGCTCCCCTAAAAATGAATAACTTGTTTCAGTGTACCAAACGAAAAAGTAATTTCCCAAAATATGTCTAATAAGCTTGAAAATGGTATATGAATACCGTTCACACACCAAACTATATCTTTTAAACCATTTTAAACCCATTTCACAAATTTTATATCTTTCTCAAATGAAATTCCCTACCGATTCGACGCTTCCGATGTCTAGCGACAGCGATACCGAGTCGTCTTCCGACAACGAGACGCTAAAGTATTTTGTGTCGGTGTATAACGAGCTTGATGCCGAGTCGTCCCGCCCAAAGAAGAAGATGGTCGACCGTGATCGTATACGTGCCAAAGAAGTTTTGATGAACGATTATTTTGTGGAAAACCCGCTATACAATGCCGAAACGTTTAGAGATCGGTTTCGTTTACCCAAAGAATTATTTTTAAAGATTGTTGGAGACATCGAAGCAAGCGAGGAATGGTTTCAAGAAGGTTACGATGCGAGGGGCAAACCAAGTTTCACGACGATACAAAAATGCACGTCCGCCATTCGCCAACTAGCGACAGGTAACCCACCCGATCAATATGATGAATACCTAGCTATGTCTGAAAGAACTTCACGTGAATGCTTGCAATTTTTTTGCAACGCGGTCATTAAGTTGTATAGTAACGAGTTTTTACGTAAACCGACGAGCCACGACATCTCACGTATTTACGCCGCACACGAGGCTAGATGGCATTTTCCCGGGATGCTCGGTAGTGTCACACCCCCAAAATCCACCTGCGGAGTATCACCGCTTGAAGGCGTGACTGACCAGGATCAAGCCACCAATCATATAGAACAATGTATAAAGTAAAAGTAATTGCAATTTAATCAAACCAATCCATATGAGAGGTGTTCCAAAACATATGTATGTTATCACTGTTTAGCGGAAGCGTATAAATAAACCCAACACAATAAAGTGTGAAATGTCATAATGTCTAATCAAGTATTCACGATCCTTGTCCACAACGACTGCGCCTCCCGTGCAAGCTCCATAAGTACCTAAGGTCCTGCAAGGCATGTAACAGAGGATCAACAACTAGTTGAGCGAGTTCACAGAAAGTAAATGCGTAATAGTAAGTTCGTATGTAACATGTGGCTCTACTGGGCCGATAGTACGTTCTATTGGTGGGGGTTTCCCATGTTGTATATCCACTAGACTATTCGTAACCATAAGTATCCTTCCCAATCCGAGGATAGTAATAAGTATGAGTATAAGTATAAGTGTCCTTCCCAACCGAGGACAGTACGTATCAAGTACGTAGGTTTAGCGCTGGTGTCCTTCCCCATCCGAGGACATTAGTACCTAGGATTTTTGTATGTGTTAACACTAGTATCCTTCCCAAACCGAGGATAGTACGTATGTTATACGTAGATTTTGGCACAGGCATCCTTCCCAATCCGAGGACCGTGGTAAGTAGTCTAGTAATGATGTGAGTACAAACAATCATTCAATCCCATTCCCAACCCGCCTGGGGAATCCCATGCCTTGGTAAGAGTGTGAACTCACCTTGGTTTGCTCGGTATGCTAAGTATGTGCTCAAGTAAATCAATCACGTCCTAAAGTATGCACGTATAGAACAATCAGTTTGTAGTCACGAGTGGTACACGTATGAGCATGTAGTACGTATTCACAATCACACAAGTCATGTATATCATTTAACAGTAGTTAGATTTTCCAGTTAACTCTTAACAGTAGTAACTAACCAGGTTAACCTTTAACAGAATTAAAGTAAGTTACTGTGCTGATTACACATTTGGCGAAACACAACAGTTGGCGAAACACTCATGTTGGCGAAACACACATTCTGTTTCGTCGTGGACTCCTTTGGCGAAACAGAATTTCTAATTCGTCGATGACTCTTGGCGAAACACATTCTGTTTCGCCGAGAGTTCTGTTTCGTCGGATGTCTGTTTCGCAGACACAGTTACAGCAGTTACGAAATACGCAGAAACCCTAGTCATGCTAGCAGCCGTCATCAGTATCAGAAATCATATGGAGGTCCATGTGCAAATAGAATCATCATAACTCAATCATCCATGAATCATTGTCTAGCATAAACCCTAGTTTATGTGTATAACATATAAATTAACATACAACATCATATCATTGAACCCTATCAAGATGCTAACTTGTATTCAGAATCAGAACATAATAACAACATCCAGAACCGAGCATCCGATTGTATTAAGTTTCGCATAGCATTGTATATATATCCTACTACATCATACATATCGAAATCTATATCATCATCATCAACATCATACTCTTATAATCACAGCAGTAATACACAACAATCATACACCCAAGCAAGAATCGAGATATCACAGAAACATGAAATCGATTAATAAACACGTACTAACCGATTCGAGATGAACAAACACGGATTCGGGAGCTAGGGATGATGGTAAACGATGGTTGTTGCCGTCGCACAGAAGAGAGGGAGTTCTAGGGTTTCCTGATTGCCTAACTTGTGAAACTAAACCCGTTTCACGTAAATATTCACGAAATAATGTTCTGGGCCGTACTGGGCTTCGGTGAAACTGGGCTCGGCGAAACAGCCTGTTTCGTCGAGAAGGTTGTTGGCGAAACTGACCTGTTTCGTCGAGATCGACCTTGGCGAATCTCACTTGTGTTTCGTCGGTTTCTTTTATAGTTTAATAGTTTAAGTTTTACAAACAGTACACATGTTATACAATCACACATAAAATCATGCAAACACAATGCGTTTCATTCTAACAAAGTGTACAGTTACAAAGTAAGACAAGTCAAACAACTAATTAGTCAAAGTCAACGTGCATTTAATGCGAAAGTGAAAGTCGAAAACTCGAGTTGTCACATTATCCCCAACTTGAAAGAAATTTCGTCCCGAAATTTAGCATGCGGTTACTGAGGAAGCTAGGTGAGTTGTATCGTTTACTGGTTTTCCTGGGGTGTCACATCATCCCCCCGTTGATTTGGAATTTCGTCCTGAAATTCTGAAGTAGTAGCTTCAGCCTCAGTAGTGGTTGCACGTTTTCCGAATAATTGGGGATACTTGAGTTCCATTTGATCTTCACGCTCCCAGGTGAACTCTGGGCCGCGGCGGGAGTTCCAACGAACTCGCACAAGAGGGATTCTCGTGTTCTTGAGGACCTTAACATCCCGGTCCGTGATTTCAACAGGCTCCTCGACGAAGTGCAACCGTTCGTCGATAGTGAGTTCCTTCAAGGGAACTATGTGGGTCTCATCTGACGTACACTTCTTCAGATTCGACACGTGAAAGACGTTGTGAACTGCACTGAGTTCAGGTGGTAAGTTCAGTCTGTAGGCCACTTTGCCTATTTTCTCTGTAACTTCGAAAGGTCCGACATAACGCGGATTGAGCTTGCCTCGTTTGCCAAAACGAACCACACCCTTCCAGGGTGAAACTTTAAGTAGCGCTCGATCCCCAACCTGGAATTCGAGTAGTTTCCTGTCTTTATCAGCGTATGCTTTCTGACGGCCGCGTGCTGCCGCCATGCGTTGTCGTATTTGTGCGATCTTTTCTGTAGTATCGACTACCATTTCTGGTCCTGTGATTTGACTATCTCCCACCTCTGCCCAACAGAGAGGTGACCGGCATTTACGCCCGTACAATGCCTCGAATGGAGCAGCTTTAATGCTGGTGTGGTAGCTGTTATTGTAAGAAAATTCCACAAGTGGCAGATGTTTCTCCCAACCATTGCCAAAGTCAATTACGCATGCCCGAAGCATGTCTTCTAGAGTTTGAATGGTGCGCTCAGACTGTCCATCCGTCTGAGGATGATAAGCTGTGCTCATGTCTAAACGAGAGCCAAAAGATTTGTGCATTGCTTGCCATAGTTCTGAAGTAAATCGTGCGTCACGATCAGAGATAATAGAGGTGGGCACCCCGTGCCTCGAGACCACTTCTTTTAAGTAAACGTCTGCTAAGGTAGAGAACTTGTCTGTTTCTTTGATAGCCAAGAAGTGAGCAGACTTTGTGAGTCGATCCACGATCACCCAAATAGTATCATTTCCGCGCTGAGATCTAGGTAAGCCAGTAACAAAATCCATGGAAATTTGTTCCCATTTCCATTGTGGTATCTCAGGTTGTTGAAGTGGACCTGATGGTTTCTGGTATTCGGCTTTGACTCTCGCACAAGTCAAGCACTTGCTAACGTAAGTGGCTATGTGAGCTTTCATGCTAGGCCACCAATATGTAGTTCTGAGGTCGTGGTACATCTTATCTGAACCAGGATGTACTGAGTAGCGAGACTTATGAGCTTCATCCATTACAAGCTCGCGTAAGTTACCATAGAGTGGGACCCAAATGCGTCCTGGAACGTAGTAAGCACCATCTTCCTTCTGTTCTAAGCGTTGCCTTGAGCCGCGTAGAGCTTCAGCCCTGACATTTTCTGGTTTCAAGGCTTCTATCTGAGCATCTCGTATCTGGGAAGGAAGGCTAGACTGTATGGTGAGTTGTAAAGCTCGCACGCGCTTAGGCGCGGTGTCCTTTCGGCTGAGGGCGTCAGCCACAACATTGGCTTTGCCAGGGTGATACCTGATTGAGCATTCGTAGTCATTTAGCAGTTCGACCCATCGTCGCTGTCGCATATTCAGTTCCTTCTGTTTGAAGATATGTTCAAGGCTTCGATGATCAGTGTAAATAGCACATTTGGTACCATACAGGTAGTGTCTCCATATCTTAAGTGCAAAGACAACAGCTCCCAGCTCTAAATCATGCGTAGTGTAATTCCGTTCGTGAATCTTAAGTTGGCGCGAAGCATAAGCAATGACTTTATCCCTTTGCATCAATACACATCCAAGACCTTGGATAGATGCGTCGCAGTAGACTACGAAATCTTCCATGCCTTCAGGCAATGAGAGGATAGGTGCGCTACAGAGTCTATCCCTTAAGTGTTGGAACGCTGTTTCCTGTGCATTACCCCAACGGTAAACAACACCTTTCTGTGTCAGTAGTGTAAGCGGCTGAGCAATCTTTGAGAAGTCTTTGATGAACCTTCTGTAATAACCCGCCAAACCCAAGAATTGGCGTATTTCTATTGGTGTGCGAGGTGCAGGCCAGTTCTTGATCGAATCCACCTTGGATGGATCTACATGAATCCCATCCTCGTTTACCACGTGGCCTAAGAAGTGGACTTCACGAAGCCATAAATCACATTTAGAAAACTTGGCGTATAGCTGTTCCGTTCGTAGAAGTTCCAGTATAAGTCGTAAGTGCTGCTCGTGTTCCTCCTGACTTTTCGAATAAATCAGGATGCCGTCGATGAAATCAATGACGAATTTGTCGAGATAGGGTTTGCACACTCTGTTCATAAGATCCATGAAGACCGCAGGCGCGTTCGTTAACCCGAAAGGCATGACCAGAAACTCGTAGTGGTCGTAGCGTGTTCTAAACGCTGTCTTGGAGACGTCCTCATCCCGGACTCTCAGTTGATGATACCCTGACCTTAGATCAATCTTCGAGTAATAGCTCGACCCTTGCAACTGGTCGAATAAATCGTCAATGCGTGGAAGAGGATAACGATTCTTGATCGTCACCTTGTTGAGTTCACGGTAGTCTATACACATCCTGAACGTACCGTCTTTCTTCTTTACGAATAACACTGGAGCTCCCCAGGGCGAAGAGCTAGGACGTATAAAACCCTTTTCCAATAGTTCTTGTAGCTGCTTTGACAGTTCTTCCAATTCAGTTGGAGCTAAACGATAAGGTGCTCGAGCTATAGGTGTTGCCCCTGGAGCGAGCTCGATCTGAAATTCGACTTGACGATGAGGCGGTAACCCCGGTAAGTCTTCAGGAAACACTTGAGGAAAATCGCGTACCACTGGAATATCCTCAATCTTTTTCTCTTTCTTCGATGTATCAGTGACGAGAGCTAAAACAGCTGGGTGGCCCTTTCGTAAACACTTCTGAGCCTTCAAGAAAGAAATGATGCCACTCACGACACCACTCTTGTCGCCTTGAACTTCGAGGGGTTCTTTACCAGAACGTGGAATATGAATGATCTTCTCCTTGCATAGGATCTCTGCTTGTTGTTGGGATAACCAATCCATACCAATATCGATGTCGAAACCATCACAACGTTGGGGTTATTCCTAGTATCACCCTGACCAATCACGAACACTCGACCCCTGGCACCATTGCCGTCGTTATTACCCCCATTGTTGCCTCCATTATTGTTCCTGTTTCCTTGGTTGTGGTTCTGATTCTGGTTCTGGTTCAACCGTGGGCAGTGTATTTTGAAGTGACCTTCAGCATCGTCTGATAACATCCCTTGTTACCCTGCTGTTGCCGCCGATTCTATAGATCTTGTGGCTGTTGTTGTTGGTTCTGGTTTGCAGGACGTGAGTTTCTACCATCTTTGGTTCCATGACCAAGCTTGTTGCATTATTGACAATGATTGCGTTTGCCCTGCCCGCTGTGGTGCAGGTTACATCGTTTGAACTTAGGGTGGTTTCCCCTGTATTCACCCTGCCCTTGACTACTAAAAGGTTGCTGTCCAGGACTTTGGTTGTCATTGATCTTTCGCTGCTGTGCCTGGGACAGATTCGTAGTCGAACCCTCGCTAGAGGTTCCATCCCACTTTCATCCGTTGTTACTGAGGGTAGCAGAAGTAGTTGAAGTAGTAGTGGTAGTAGTATCGCTGATACGTTGAGGCAGCTTGTTCTGTTCCACTGCCTGGTCTGTGAGACGATGTGCAAGATGAGTAACATCTTGAATAGTAGCAAGATTAGCAGTCATCACATGGCTTTGAATTTCTGGTACTAAGCCTTTGAGGTACAGCTCAATGCGATTGATAGGAGGATCCACCATAGTTGGGCATAACACTGCCAGTTCGTCGGATCGTTTCGTGCACGCTTCTATCTCTGACCCCGTCATCTTCATGTTAAAGGACTCCACTTCCAACTTGTGGATGGCATCATAACTACTGTATTCACGTTTGATCAGTTCCTTAGAATCATTCCATGGGGTGGCATTAGCAGCCGCCAGCCCCAGTATCGTAACTTGCGCGTTCCACCAAGTTTGCGCAGTGCCTTCGAGAACATCAGTGGCATATTTCATCTAACGAGCCTCAGGTCGTTCGCACCTTCGAAGGCCGATTCGAGTTCCTCGAACTAATGGAGGAGTCCAACAACTCCTTCAGTGTCGCTGAAAGTAGTAGGACGACAGTCCATAAAAGTCTTGTATGTGCACACAGGTGGCTGAACGTGTTGACTTGTCGTGTGCGTAAGAGTAATCAAAATTAAGCACAAGTGTTGAGTTACGAGAGTAGGATCTAAGGATCCTAGAGTAAGTGGTGATGGCAGGTTACACCTCCTGCCTGGGCAGCTGCGAGTGCTGCAGTAACTTGTTCAGTGATCGAAGCCGCCAACTGGGCTTGAGTTAGGTTAACGCGTCCACTCATGATCTTGACATCAAGGAGAACATGTGTGAGAGAGGTTCGCGAATAGTGCGAAGAGAGTGAGCACACAAGTATTCTCAAGCAATAACATATAATAGGTTCTGTAATCTGAGCATACCACGAGCAAAGTTCTATGTAATTCTAGCATGTAGGCAATAAACATAAACCTTATTACCTAGGATGTTGAGTCTTGCACGTGGAGCGAAGCGTCGTTGTGGATCGTTGAGAGCACTGTTCTGGTTATAGTCTGGTTTTAACAAAATCGTTTTCCCCATATTAAAACCAAGTTCTCTATAACCAATGGCTCTGATACCAATCTGTCACACCCCCAAAATCCATCTGCGGAGTATCACCGCTTGAAGGCGTGACTGACCAGGATCAAGCCACCAATCATATAGAACAATGTATAAAGTAAAAGTAATTGCAATTTAATCAAACCAATCCATATGAGAGGTGTTCCAAAACATATGTATGTTATCACTGTTTAGCGGAAGCGTATAAATAAACCCAACACAATAAAGTGTGAAATGTCATAATGTCTAATCAAGTATTCACGATCCTTGTCCACAACGACTGCGCCTCCCGTGCAAGCTCCATAAGTACCTAAGGTCCTGCAAGGCATGTAACAGAGGATCAACAACTAGTTGAGCGAGTTCACAGAAAGTAAATGCGTAATAGTAAGTTCGTATGTAACATGTGGCTCTACTGGGCCGATAGTACGTTCTATTGGTGGGGGTTTCCCATGTTGTATATCCACTAGACTATTCGTAACCATAAGTATCCTTCCCAATCCGAGGATAGTAATAAGTATGAGTATAAGTGTCCTTCCCAACCGAGGACAGTACGTATCAAGTACGTAGGTTTAGCGCTGGTGTCCTTCCCCATCCGAGGACATTAGTACCTAGGATTTTTGTATGTGTTAACACTAGTATCCTTCCCAAACCGAGGATAGTACGTATGTTATACGTAGATTTTGGCACAGGCATCCTTCCCAATCCGAGGACCGTGGTAAGTAGTCTAGTAATGATGTGAGTACAAACAATCATTCAATCCCATTCCCAACCCGCCTGGGGAATCCCATGCCTTGGTAAGAGTGTGAACTCACCTTGGTTTGCTCGGTATGCTAAGTATGTGCTCAAGTAAATCAATCACGTCCTAAAGTATGCACGTATAGAACAATCAGTTTGTAGTCACGAGTGGTACACGTATGAGCATGTAGTACGTATTCACAATCACACAAGTCATGTATATCATTTAACAGTAGTTAGATTTTCCAGTTAACTCTTAACAGTAGTAACTAACCAGGTTAACCTTTAACAGAATTAAAGTAAGTTACTGTGCTGATTACACATTTGGCGAAACACAACAGTTGGCGAAACACTCATGTTGGCGAAACACACATTCTGTTTCGTCGTGGACTCCTTTGGCGAAACAGAATTTCTAATTCGTCGATGACTCTTGGCGAAACACATTCTGTTTCGCCGAGAGTTCTGTTTCGTCGGATGTCTGTTTCGCAGACACAGTTACAGCAGTTACGAAATACGCAGAAACCCTAGTCATGCTAGCAGCCGTCATCAGTATCAGAAATCATATGGAGGTCCATGTGCAAATAGAATCATCATAACTCAATCATCCATGAATCATTGTCTAGCATAAACCCTAGTTTATGTGTATAACATATAAATTAACATACAACATCATATCATTGAACCCTATCAAGATGCTAACTTGTATTCAGAATCAGAACATAATAACAACATCCAGAACCGAGCATCCGATTGTATTAAGTTTCGCATAGCATTGTATATATATCCTACTACATCATACATATCGAAATCTATATCATCATCATCAACATCATACTCTTATAATCACAGCAGTAATACACAACAATCATACACCCAAGCAAGAATCGAGATATCACAGAAACATGAAATCGATTAATAAACACGTACTAACCGATTCGAGATGAACAAACACGGATTCGGGAGCTAGGGATGATGGTAAACGATGGTTGTTGCCGTCGCACAGAAGAGAGGGAGTTCTAGGGTTTCCTGATTGCCTAACTTGTGAAACTAAACCCGTTTCACGTAAATATTCACGAAATAATGTTCTGGGCCGTACTGGGCTTCGGTGAAACTGGGCTCGGCGAAACAGCCTGTTTCGTCGAGAAGGTTGTTGGCGAAACTGACCTGTTTCGTCGAGATCGACCTTGGCGAATCTCACTTGTGTTTCGTCGGTTTCTTTTATAGTTTAATAGTTTAAGTTTTACAAACAGTACACATGTTATACAATCACACATAAAATCATGCAAACACAATGCGTTTCATTCTAACAAAGTGTACAGTTACAAAGTAAGACAAGTCAAACAACTAATTAGTCAAAGTCAACGTGCATTTAATGCGAAAGTGAAAGTCGAAAACTCGAGTTGTCACATTATCCCCAACTTGAAAGAAATTTCGTCCCGAAATTTAGCATGCGGTTACTGAGGAAGCTAGGTGAGTTGTATCGTTTACTGGTTTTCCTGGGGTGTCACAGGTAGCATCGATTGTACACATATCGAGTGGAAAAATTGTCCAAGAGAGTTGCGAGGGGCGTATGTGAGGGGAGACATCAAAAAACCAACCATCATACTAGAAGCGGTGGCGTCAAATGATTTATGGATTTGGCATTCGTATTTCGGTGTTCCAGGTTCAAACAACGACATCAATGTGTTGCACACGTCGCCGTTGTTCCAAAGCGTAACGGATGGTACCGCACCTTCCTCTCCTTTCTATGTTAACGGTCGACATTACAGACGAGGCTTTTATCTTGTGGATGGTATCTACCCGTCTTGGTCTGTTTTTGTGAAAGCTCCCTCATTTCCTGTCGAGGCTAAAGAAAAGGCGTTCAAAAAATTGCAAGAATCGGCAAGAAAAGATGTTGAGAGGGCATTTGGTGTTTTAAAGGGTAGATGGGGTATACTACACCGACCGGTTCGTTCGATGACCAAGAAATCAATTCATAGCATAGTGTATGCATGTATCATATTGCACAATATGCTGATCAAACACGACGGGCGTGCAATATCCCCGGATTGGGTGCCGGATCCTCCTACGCAAGTTCAAGTTCCACAAGATATCCATTTACAATTGCGTAACGAAGAAACTCACTTTCGTTTGAGATTCGATTTAATCGAACTAGTAGGTTCTCTAGGCTTGGAGTTTCTGGATTCGGACGAGGAGTAGGTTTTTTTTTTTTAAATTGTATGTTTCTAGTATGTTAAATTGAAGTAGTATGTTTTAAATTTAATGAAATTTTTAATTTTAGTGTTTTATTGTTAATTTCTAATTTTAAAATGAAAATTAAAAATAAATGGGAGTGAAAGAATTCCATCACTAGTGATTCCACCCCTCCTACATTTCTATCACTAGTGATGGAAATTTGGTTGATGACATGGCAGGATCTTATTGGACAGTGTGAGTGATACTTTCTATCACTAGTGAACCACCCCTAGTCCCCTTAGTGACATTTAACCGACATACATCGACGTTGTCTCGGGAAAATTGAATTAAATTAAAAATTAGTTGAAAATAAAAGTAAATTATAAAAAAAACTCTAGCAATTAAATATAAATTATCGATACTCTAATGCCCCAATACCCGAGAACCCCTACTAGTTGGAATTTGGAAAAGCACGCACAGTTTCACTACTAGAAAACTGCCTATTTGCGACACACTTTGCGTCGAAAATGCGTCGCAAATCACATTTTCCAACGCATTTGCAACATAAAGTATTGGAAAAAGCCCCGTAGGAAACCGTTTTCAACGCATACACTACACAATTCCAGACGCATTGCGGACAAAATATTGGTGTTAGAAACTGCTGCACTTGTTTCCGATGGAATATTTTAAAATAAAAAATAAAAAAAGTTTAATTTTTTACACAACATTTTAAAACTTAAACAAAAGATTTAAATTTCCTACGCATTTCAGATGGAACATTTAAAAAACAAAAAGATATTTTTTTTTTCTGTTCTTCCAGTTCTATTATATTAAAAATAAAACAACAATCACAAATCAAACACAACGTCCTTACCAAAAAGCTTCCTGTAGACACCAATGAATGTTTCAAGCAAATGATTACTACACTGTTAACATCAATTAAAAGCAAAAAAAGAATCAATATTTTTACTAGCACACAGAGTGCATAATGCAACTACAACATGCCACAACAGCTATCCCATAATTTCATATAGGAAAAGTGAATATCACAACAAAACTTCTGGGACTTGCTTGTGCTAATAAGTAGAGACTTATAATGGCCATGGATGAATGGCTCCATGAGAAATAGGGTGAAAGAAAGAAGTCTTTTGCAGTAGTATTAAGTATAGATCGCTTTAAAAGAGGCTAACAAAATCAAATTTAATGCCTGAAATATGAATAATTGTTATTGAGATCAAATTTTAGCTCTTCAACTAGTAAAGAAGTAAATTTAGCCTCATATGGTTAATGACTAGTTTCTGAACCTTAGCAACAACGACATGAGTATCAATATTCCTGTTGACAACTGGATCTCCTTTAATGCCATTAAGGCAATGCTCCTTGCTATGAGTGAGCCAATAGCCAGTACATCCTGTTCTTAGTTTGTGTCATGCTTAATTTGTAAATCCCTAACGTTAAATTTAGAGTAAATTTCACTTTTTGTCCTTAATGTATTATCTGAATTTTGAAACGTGTCCTTTAAAAGTTTTAGTTTCAGTTTATGTCCAAAAAACACATGTTTATATCACATTATGTCCTTTACACCAAACTAAGTTAAATTACTCAGTTAGGTTTATTTAAGACAAGGGCAAAAATGGTATTTTATAATGAATGTCATCAGATCCCCTTGTCCTCTTATCTTCTTCAATTTATGAGAAACCCTAGCACACAAAACAAATCCCCTGCCTTCTCCCCTCCAAGTCCGTCAGCCGGACTCGGTTCTCCGACGATGTCCGGCGCCAATCTCCGGCCGGCCACACACTCACCCAACCCCTCATTCCTTTCAAACCCTAACCTCTCGTCTCCTCTTCCCTAAATCACATACATAACACGCAGATCTTTAGAGAGAGTCACATGAGAGAGAGCGATCAGTGCATTTTAAGTACACTTTATTTTTATATCAATAATAATAAAAATGCATTGATACTAGTATAAAGTAAGATGATTTAGGGTGGTTTTATTATCATGTGGGTTAAAAAGAAAATGAGCTTAAACTATAGATTTATTGAATAAAATTTAAAAAGTAAATGTGACCAAACAAAGTTAATAAATTTAATTGCAATTAATGTTGTGGTTCTAAATTGCTTGTTAGAAGAATAAATAATTTTGTTTGGGTTATGAATTGCAATTAAAAGAATGATGAGATTATGAATTAAATTCTTAGATTATTTCCATGATATTTTGTGCGTACATGATAAAAAAAAAAGATAAGACAACAATTAGTTATGGACTTTAAATGGAATTAAAGCTAAATCATTGGGCCAACAACTTATACAACTAAGGGGCACAAACGTTGACAGGGATAGATTGTGTGAAAAGAAAGATGTATTATTAGGTGAATAATAAAGAAAACAAAAAAGAAGGCAGTTGGGCACAAAAGGAAATACTGTTGGCAAAAGGAGAATAAAGGCGGCTACACACGAACGAGAGGATTTTGAGTGGAGTTTTTTGAAAGAGGAGTGGGACGCACGGAGAACTACAGCCGCCTTTTGGCGGCTGTATACGGTTCAAGGCATGATTGGCTAGATGATTTTCTTTAAGTGAACGGTTCAATGAACACTTTTCTCAGATTATTCAGGTTTGTATTTGTTTTTGACATCGACGACGTCGTATAAACAATTTGATGAATTAGTTTATTTATACTATTTGCATGTGTTTGAGTTCTTACTTTACAACTTGCTCGGTTGATGACAAGACCTTGTAACTTGTTGGGTGACATAGAGTAGGTTGACTCACGTTAGTAAATAGGGTAAATAATTGTAAAAGATCTGATGACAAAGACCTGTTTTTTATTACCACTTAAATTAACCGGCTTTTCAGCATCATGTCTATGTGGTGTCCAATTAATGATTAAACTGAGTTTGGTGTGAACCTAGAATCTGAAACTTGGAGGACCCTTACCTTTATCTTATGTGACTTTCCCCGGATGATTGATGTCTAGATTTTCACATTAAACTTTGTTTTTGATTCATATTAACGGGTAAATCTTGACAACTTGTGTTGATTTTGTGAAACGTTTATTATATTTGATTTGTTTATCGTTTATCAAGCGTATTGGCAACATAATTGCGTTGCTAGCGGGTTGGTAAATTGGTGGGTAATTGGTATAATTAAACGGGTTATTAGGTTGTATGGTGAATCTTAAAAAACTATCCCTAATAATTAATCAAAGACATTAATTCCAAGGTCATGTCTATGTGGTGTTATGAATCTGTAAACGGGTTTTTGTGTTAAACTTGCAATCGGGATTCTGGGTGGGAGTTGCTTTCTTTAATATATCATAATTCTCTAGTTAAACACTAACCATAAATTCCCCGTGGATACGATACCCTACTTACGCTATCTACGTAGTTTAATTAGGTTTTTGATTGACTTGGACGACAGTCATCAAAATGGCGCCGTTGCCGGAGAATTAGTGCGCTTAGTGTTTTTCTAATTTTCAAAAAAAAAACCAAAAAAAAATACAAAAACAAAACAAAACAAAAACCCAAAAATGTTTTTCTTTTACTATATATTATTTATTTTTGTTTAGTTCAGTATTACGCTTGGGTGTCCTGTTTGAGTTTGTACAGGTGAATTATTTGAAACATGGATGGAGCTTATTAGAGGCAAATCAGGATTCAGTCAGAACTATCCATACTCAATCTCCATTTGGACGTGGATGATCTGAACATCATTTATAGAGAGCAACCCGAGTTTTTGATGAACGCGGCCACGAATGAAATGCTATACGGTCGCTGTGGAACATTAACGAGGATCTTGCTTAAGCCAGGGGAGTCTGTTCCAGTCTTTTGTACATATATTTTTATTTTATTTTGAATCGCTTTTCTTTCCACATTGGGGACAATGTAGATTTTAAGTGTGGGGAGGGGAGATTAGTGTCTAAATAAATTTAAGAAAAAAATAACAAATTTGAAAAATTCAAAAAAAAAATTGAAAATGACTCGTAAAGGTTTTTGCACAAAATGGAAAATGATAGATATAATCAAATCATTGGTTTTCAATTATTATATATAGAAGATAATGAAACTGTCGAGCATGCGTCTAACTTAGGATATGTGGGTAGACCCAGCCGGTTGAATGGTTTCTTAGGAATGATATAATATACCTTAAATTAGGAATCTTGTGGGTTCTCACCTTAGGAGCTATGGCAAAAACTGAAACTGTAGAGAGTATAAGAGGTACGTCATAAGTAAAAAAACTTATAAGTTTTTTCCGATTAAATTGGCACACATGTTTCTTTTTGTGAAAACAAATTCGAAACAGTGTGGCGCCCGAAAAAAATATATTCCATCCATTCATTTGAGCACATCTTGAAAAAAAAAAGAAAAAAACGAAGCCTATGGTATTGCCACGGGGATAGTGACTCATGCGGTACATACCCTCCAGGTGGAGTTATAAAAAGATATGTGAAGTTTATGGCATTAACCATGGGGATGGTGACTCGTGTATGGTATGTCTGCTAAACTGATTATAAGCAAAACATGAAAGCTCGCAATATCATCCATCTATCCAGCATAAGTTTAATCGGAATAGCATAAGAGTTTTTTATATAAGACGGTAGATTATAAATCTTTTAACCTTATAAGCTTGAAACAGGATTAGGTGGCGTTATAGTCTTTTGAGTGTGGGATCCATAGATAACTATAAATTACTTGAACTTAATGAATCATGAATAAGGGCTTGAAGACCGGTGGTTGGGTATAAGTGGATAGTATACCTGCAATCGTAGTTAATGCATGGTTAGACTTGTTAATAAAAATACATGCATATATTGAAAGCCAGTTGTCTGATTGTGATTTCATTGTATATAATTTTTTCGGGACGAAAAAAGATAAGTGTGGGGATTTGATCAGTGCATTTTAAGTACATTTTATTTTTATATCAATAATAATAAAAATGCATTGATACTAGTATAAAGTAAGATGATTTAGGGTGGTTTTATTATCATGTGGGTTAAAAAGAAAATGAGCTTAAATGATAGATTTATTGAATAAAATTTAAAAAGTAAATGTGACCAAACAAAGTTAATAAATTTAATTGCAATTAATGTTGTGGTTCTAAACTGCTTGTTAGAAGAATAAATAATTTTGTTTGGGTTATGAATTGCAATTAAAAGAATGATGAGATAATGAATTAAAATTCTTAGATTGTTTCCATACTATTTTGTGTGTACAGGATAAAAAAAAGATAAGACAACAATTAGTTATGGACTTTAAATGGAACTAGTTTTTTTTTACGTCGCACGTTGCGGCGAAACCGATGAAATAATAATTTAAAACAAACGTGATTTGAAAATAAACCATGTTGTTTAGAAAGCCAAACTATTAGAGCGGTTTAGTTTATCAGCGAATCGTTTTATGATACCAAGTAAATACTTTATTTTGAGTACAACTTCGTTTATAACATAACTTATAACGCAGGGAAAAAATCAAACACAACTACCTGCTTAAGTTTTTAAAAAAAGTTATAAGCGTAAATTATTAAAGAAGTATCAAATTAATCGATAAATTAATATATGTTCTAAAAAAGAAAAAAAAGAATTATTAAAGAAAATGGCAAAGGAAATATATGGTTTAAAAAAAATTCAAAGTATGTTATTAAAAGTAAATATAATAATAAACTATTATAATATATTAAATAGAAAAGATAGTAAAAAACTTTATATTATTATAAAAATAAAGTTACTATTCATCAACATTCGTTAACAATATATATATATATATATATATTAATAATAAAATATTATAATATATTAAATAAAAAAAATTATATTATTATAAAAATAATGTTACTATTCATCAACATTCGTTAACAATATATACTAGGATGGTGTGAGACGCCGCGCGTTGCGTCGGCGATCTCTAGGTTGTTTATAGTCGGTGAAATTATGGTTGTTTAGGGTCTTAATGCATTTACGGTCTTAAAGTAAGCAAGATAATTTAAAAGCTACATGCTGGCGTTATACTAAATACATTAGTCGGCGTTAAAGTTGTTATAAAATGCCGTCTTTTTGTCATATTTTCCTCATAGGAGGCATTACCTAACAGCTACAAACTGGGCTGTACTACATACGTTAGTCGACATTGAAGTCTTTACAAAAGGCAAGCTTCTTGTCTTGATTTCCCCATAGAAGGCAGGTCTTGGATTACTGTACTTTAGGACCTGTATTTTTGTACTTTAGCGCGCATAAGCTTTTCGGTTTTACAAAAGGTTGTGCCAAAAGTTTGTTGTTCTTTATATATGTTGGTTATGCTTGGTGCTTCACCTTCCTGTCAGAGTCTGTCAATGAAGTAATACCCTATTGGTTAGTAGTAGTTGAAAGATAATAATTGAAAATCTTAATAGTTAGTTTTAGGCAATCTTTTTTTTGTTATTTAACAACCTACTTAGATCTTATCTAAACCTGTCACATTTACAAAAGTAGGGTCCCTATTGGATTAGTTGCCTTTCTCATGTTTTTGCTGATTATAGCACAACCAATGGGCTACCAGTTTTTTTTTTAATTTAAGTTTATTTTTAGAGCATTTATCAGACGTATAGTTCGATTGAACAGTATTGTGTATAACCAGGAACGGAAAGCTTTCGAGCCGTCTCAAAATAAGTATCTAAATAAATGGATTTATAGTGATAATTATATGTCTCATGATCTCACTAATAGACCTAGGGAGTAGTAATTAGTAGTTTACCTGACAACTGTGGTAAAGCTCTCTTGGTTGCTGGTTTCTTGGGGTCTGGTGTTGCTGGCTGGAGTGTTCTTGGATTTTGTGCTTTGTTTACGGCAATGCTATTATCATCTTTCACAGCGATGTGCAGTAGCTTTTGTTCCCCCTTTGTTGAAGTTATTTTGTCTGGAAACACCTTTGGGTTTCTGTTTCCCAGATTGATAACCATGTCACGACAACTTACCTTCACAATGTCATTAAGTGCTTCATTGTAGAAGACTACCTCTATAGAGTCTGTGTTGTTTGTTATTTTTGCGTTGAGGCAATAGCTGTAGGTGTAGGGCAACATTCGAATATTAGTCTTTTCATCTGTATGACATACTACGTGTTATGTGTGAGACTTACATGAAAATCAGTTCTTCTTCTTCTATATCATCGTCCAAGCATACGAATCGGTCTTTTTTCGGATATGCTTTTTTGCCACATTTGGGACATTTCACATAAAACCAGGTGCGGTGCTCGTCGATTTCTGTTATTCTTGCAGTGCATGTGTAGTGTCCTTTCTGCTGCATTATGATTAAGAGGGATTCAATTAACATATTTTTAAGTTGATTATTAAAATCAAGGTTGGAATAAATCAATAAGTTCAGTATAAAACTATTTCCTCATTCTATATAAACCTAAAGGACATAATTCATAAATAAAGTACATGAAGGAAAAAAATTAGTTTACCGCAGTGTTGTTGTAAATTTTCTTCTTCAGGTCGGCAATGGTGATGTGGTTTAATGATGCACGTTGTTCTGCAAGTGGCACTAATTCTTGAAATCTGTAACAACATATAAATGGAAAAGTTGTTAATTTCTTATTTATAAATAATAATTCAGTCTTAAGAGTTGAATGTCTTATCAACATAGCTCAGTCTTCCTTTATATACCTGTTCACGTATGTCTAAAGATTTGGGATTGGTGGATTGATATAAATTGTAGTTGATGTTGTGGACTCGAGTTGTAGTTTGTTGAAATAAGTTACTGTGGTAGCAGTTATTGCGAATACTTTGCCTATGATGTCCTCTGTTTGAATCATGTCTGCCTTCTCATCCCAGAGAGTTACTTCGATTTCATTGCGCCTACAACAGATGTCTATTTGTTGGTAAGGTTGTGATACTACTTTTAGATTTAGGTTGACACTTTACCTTTCATCTTGAATGACGATCTTTCGTAGCTTTTTTCCACTTCTATACATGATGGGTGATACCTCCTCGATACGGCCTATGTAGTCTGGTTATTGATAATAAACTTGTTAGTAAGTAAGATTGATTGCTTTATTAATTATTTCTTTTTTTATATTTTTACCTGTAAGTAGCTTTGGTGGCTTCATTCTTGGCGCAAGATCATCATAGGTTGCAAAGTTATATTGGTAACTGGGTATGTCTTTGTCAGGTAAAGGTGTAAAAGTAGCCCTTTTCCCAATTTTCAGTGATGCGACGTGTGGTACCGATGGCATGTATTGGCGCGGTGGAGCTGAGACATACTTGTCAATCGTGTAGCAATGTTGTACATTGATAAGTGAGTCAAAGTATTCTGCTTTGGTAACATCTGCCACTGCTTCAATTGCGTCTCCCTGTAATAGATGATGTTAATTTCTGGTTAGTAAAAACGTAAGTTAATTGACATTATAGAAGGTACCATAATTTGATGTTTAGCAACTTACATGTATATCAACTAATAGGTAACATAGGTCGATCATTTTCTCCTTGTTTTTAAAGTATGGGATCCACCTTTTTAGAACTCTAACTTCAAGAGGTTCTGGTGGGTCTTCTGGCTTGACCTGAGACACTCTTTTTGGAGGCATAGTAACTGCGTCTTGGATGCTAATTTACGGGTCAACAAAAAGAAAATAAGTAATTAATGCAATGTAAAAATGGGAAAGCTATGGCATTTATTATATTGGACTTTAGACAGTAGTGGACGTTGATAAAAGCTTGTGAGATTTCAAGATGAGTCACTACTATAAAAACTGGAAAGACAAAAGATATGTCATATATCATTATGTTGTATTTACTTTGATGTGATACTTGTGATTTCTCATTAATAATTGTACCTATAATGGATGGCTAACTAAAAGCACGATACTTTTTTAAGAAGCGGGGTTGTTTGTGAAGCTTACTGATATCTGTGAAAAGTTCGTCCTATCAGATTACCACTTAGTTATGGTCTCTTTGGTAAATGTAAATTAATATAAAACGTAAGAGTTATTATACGAACAGATGTACTATGTAGTGTTCATGCTTTTAAAATAGTGGGTTGGCCATGATAGACTACATAACTTGTACCTGAAAGGGTCGTTGGTAGAATGGCTATGAAGAGAGACAAATGCCTCAAACGACTAAACAAATCTTAAGATTGGTTAATGTCTATCTGATGTAGAAAATCAGAGTAGACTATGTTCTTCGTAACATTCGATGGCATATCCTTCATTGGGGGGGTTAGTATTTTTAAAGAGTCTGGGGATGTTGCCCTTGATAATGCCACATATAATTGACCATGGCCGAATACTGGCTCAGGAAGGTATACCCCGATCTTGTTAAGTGATTGGCCTTGGCTTTTGTTAATTGTCATCGCGTAGCATAGTTTTATCGGAAATTGCTTTCTTTTGAAAATGAAAGGTAGTTCATTGTCTGTGTGTGTCAGAGATATACGTGGTATGTACACACGGTGGCCAATTGCAGTACCAGTCATTATATGTGCCTCAATTACCCTCGGAAGCAATTGTGTAATTATTAATCTTGTGCCATTGCACAAACCAGCTATTTGATTGATGTTACGTATCAGCATAACTGGTGTATTTACTTTTAACTCTAATTGATGTGGCGGTAGTTCACTAAAATTCAGCAAGTTCAAATACTCTGTCGGGTAAAGCATTTCAACATCACCATGGCTTCCTAATTTGGGTATTATTGTGTCAGTGCTGAGATAAGTCTTGCTATTCCCAGGGTTGTATGCAAGAACCATGTTATTAATCTCTTGTGCAGTTTCATTTTTAGGACAAACAATTGCTTTGTTGTAAAGAATCTCAATTGTCGGATTTTTCAAAGTGGTGTCATCATAGATGAACTGAATAAGCTGTTGAAGTGCATTATCACTATAAGGTATGACATAGTCTAACGGGATCTCGATGTTTCTAGCATTTTGGGGATCATCAACGTCTGGAGTTCCCAATTTCCCGTCACCTACGACAAGCAACCATGATGAGAACGTTGCAATCTTGGCTTTGTGATTTGCATCTAGATTCGTACTTTGCAAGCGCATGTTTTCTGTCAACTTGCACACTTTAAAATGTCTCCATAGATATGATCTTGGAAGAGACGATGATAAAATAACATTTTTTGAAGCCTTTGGTATTACTGGTAAAGTTTGTCGAAAGTCACCCCCAAGTAATATGGACTGACCTCCGAAAGGTTCATTAGGTCTGTTCAGCAAGTCTCTAAGTGTTATGTCAAGTGACTCAAAGCATCTTCGATCATTCATAGGTGCTTCGTCCCATATTATGAGTGTTGTTTCTGTTAGCAGCTGAGCTAGATGAGTGTTTTTCTTTATGTAGCACGTTGACTGATCTGTTAGATTGAGCGGTATCTTAAATCGCGAATGAGCCGTTATTCCAGCAGGGAGTAACAAAGACGCAATACCGGATGCAGCCACTGCAAGTACAATTTTACCTTCAGAGCGTAAGGCCAAGATGATAGTAGTCCATAGGAATGTCTTCCCTGTTCCACCATAGCCATAAACAAAGGCCATTACTTGCTCCTTTTGTTCTAATGTAGAAAAACATAATTGTATATGCTCTTTTGTTGTTGATTGAGAGCAGACCGTGACGACATATGTTCAATTGCAAGTTGTTGCCTATCGTAATTTCTCTCTTCCATGAGTAGTCTATTTGTAACTGATGCAACAACTGTTGGATTTGGCATTGGCAACCCTAACTCGCATAATGATGAATAAGATCCAGTGTGCAATAATAGTTCAAGCTCATATAAAACATGTTGCATCTTATCATCATCGTTTAAGAGACGATGTCTATGCACAACGTCATCAGCCATTCTATGCCAATGCATGTCCCACAATTGTTTAGGGTTTGACACCTCACAATATAAAAGCATATGTATGAATAGGTGTCGTAACTCAGAAGCAGTAGCCCAAGCAGCAGCCTCAATGAAGGTATATGACCATTCCCTGTCATCACCTAGTAATCCAAGCCTTTCACATGCAGTACGGTATGTTGAGCATACCTCTCCAGAAACTATGCGAATGTCCTCGAAGGATCGACAACCTTTCTGGTGCGGCAGCAATAGACGCAGGTAGAACGTTTCACCACACGTTGGGTGTACGTAGATAAGTCTCCCAATCGCCGGTGTTCTGTTTGTTATTCTACGTAGCCACGTTTACTTGAGGCATCCCATCTATACTCTGATAAAAAGTCAACGTAAGTCAGATGTCGTCCACTCTCATCAATACAATTGTTGTAAAGCCATTCTGTTAAGGTAGTACGCCTTGATAACGGGTTTCTAACAATGTTTTCTAATTGGTCATTGTCCCTGAAAGTTACACCTTGCATTTCTTGCAAGTGAACAGCTAAAACTTATATGCAGGATTCCTTTGATGGATGTGGAAATCAAGAATTCTCCAAGATGACTCATGTGGACATATGAATCTTCCGTCAACATAGTTTTTAATCTCGTCGATTTCAAACGTAGTGTCACCTTCAGTATCACTAGAAGAAGGACCTTTACTAATGTTAAAACGAATACGATCAGAGCCCTTTGATATGTACTTAAAGAGGTACTTTATCAACATGCTCCACCCGCAGTACTCTACATTTATGTGTGCTTGGAAGTGTAACAGTAGAGTACGGTTGTATGGGACAACGTACCTGTTATCAAGAGCAACACCACCTTTGAGAACAGTATTCCCAGTCATCCATCTTTTGTAATGTGCATATCCATTCTCGTCAATCATACTACTCTGTTGATAAGCCTTTGGAAAGTTCTTAGAGCACTTACCGAATGACATACATGGCGCGTTGGGTCTAACATTACCGCATGGTCCATGTATCATGAAGTCGGTAACAATCTTATGCAGTTCTGGGTCGATTACAGGATCTGGAATTTCTGCTGAAATATACTTATCAACGTGAGTAGCGTCAGTTATCTTATTAGTTTGGGCTACCCATAACAACAAATGACAGTTTGGTAGACCCCTCTTCTGAAATTCAATCGTGTATAAATCAGCGGTAACATTCCCAAATGGCCTGTTATTACGAAGAAAGTTCACAAATGAGACAACTTTCATATGGAAAACACGAGCTATGATATCCGGACGGTCCTGCGCTTTAAGTACCGGATACCTAGTCAAATATCTACGAATTTCAGGTCAGTTAACGTTGCATGTAAAAGTGATGAAGTATTGAGGGTTTCCATGTACTCTACAAATCGCTAACGCATCCTGATAGTGCTTGTACATGTATCGTGGACCCCCCGTAAATGATGAAGGTAGAATAGTACGTTTCCCTATATCACGTCCCTCAGTATCACCACGGCGAATAGCATCATGTATGCCTTTCAATACGTCACTTCTTAGAGAACTTTGATTACGTTTGTAATATTCTAGCCTATTCTGCTCTATACACACGTAGGCGTCAACCAAATATTGCTGGAATAGACGACCTCCTCGTAGCAACAATGTGTAGACGTTAAGACGATCGTGAAGTTGATAACTATAGAACATATTCATAGTCAGATTTTTGTCCTCTTTTCCGAAAACACCAGAAAGACGTAAGTCAGGAGACCAACCACTCTCACCGTAAATAAACAACAAAGGATATTGCAAAGCCATGTATAACGGATGAAGATTGCTTATTCGTTGAGGACTAGTAGCCTTATGCCGAATAACAATGTCATATCCATCAGAATTGGGATCCTTGTCAGTGACAATCGCACCAATGCAATCAGGTTCAGGTCTATCATAAGACAAAGAATTATACGAATTGTACAAACGAATTGAAAACGAAGGCAAGTTAGACGAAAGAGTCAAATCTCTAGCATTTCTGAAAAGCCTCACCAGTTTATTACATCCCTCAAGAGCTGTAAGAATTGTAGAAACAACATCAACACTTAATCGTGAACGTGTAGCGCCATCAAAGAATCGAAGCCTGTTCACAATTTCGTTATCAGTATCATAGATATACATCTGTAAAATTCTGGGGGGTTCATTATTTATGGGACACAATGAACCCAACGAATGATAAACCTGGCCCTCAACCTTAAACACATATGGCGCAGACCCAGTATTAACAGATTCGTCTACTTTGCCACCGAAAGAAGTCATTGAGAACATAGAGTTATAAGCACGTATATTTGCTAGAAAGTCTGCTCGACCAAACAGATCAACGAAAACCGACAAAGGATGATTAGGAGGCGGAAGCTTCACACGTCCAGTTTTACAACATTGGTTATATCGAAGATGACGGGTCGTAGATGTTGCAACTATACGTTCATCAAACCAAAAAAAAGCACCGCAATGCTCACAAACATTAGTACAGTCTCCATTGTCCAAATATAAGGAATGACCAGAAGAAGAAGAAACGTCAACCAACGAAAAGACCCTAGTACGCTTACGTGATGATGACATCTTAGAATACAACTAAAAATATCATAACAGTAACACGACTATAGTATTAACCTCTAACATGTATGCATAAGCAAACGGGTGACCACAATAATAAGTATTAGCCTAAGAAGAGAGCCTGGTACGCTTGACGTCTTAAAACACGACTAAAATTATCATAACAGCAAACACGATAATAGTATTAGCGTCTAACATGTATGCATATCCAGACGGAAAGCTAAGAAAAATTTTAGTAAACCACTGTTAAGTCCAGAGTTTTACGCTTATCTTTATTACGGTCTTTCATGTTTATTTGGTTAAAATTATGACTTGGGCTTGGGCTAGGCCATGTGGGCCAATGGGGTAGTGGCTCCTATAAATAGTCTTATCTAGGTTATTGTAGTAGAGCTTTCCTATTCTTGTAATCATGTAGCCCCAAATAGAGAGCCTTGTACCAGACAATCCTAGGGATTGTGTGCAAGGTTCTCGAAGATCGTACCAGACAGTCCTTGAGACTGTGTGCGATCTAAGCAGCGGCACTGAGTTCTTTAATGAAATATTTCTTTTTGTTCTTGTCGGTTTGATCTTACTTTCCGCATTCGATCGAACCGTAGAGTGATATCACGGGTTTTTCGGGACTAACAAGTGGTATCAGAGCCATTGAAGTCTTTCAAAGGCTCGATTTTGATGTCCCTCGAAGAACAAGAAGAAATTTTACACAGTGTCGGGGGAATTTTTGTTCGTCAAAGGAAAGATCTCCGGTTAACAAGATCCAATATTCGTCAACAGATCTGAAAAACTTTAAGATCTGGTACGGTCGCCGTTGAAGGTGGTTGTCGGAAATCGGAGAAGACGGGAGGTTAATGGTGAAGGTGAAGGAGAATGGAGATGGTCGTACGGTACGGAGCCGATGATGAAGGACGATTCATGACGGAGGTGTGTGGTCGGAGAAGATGATGGTGATTGACGGCTAAGATGTCGGATGGTGATTGACGGCTAAGATGGCGGATGGTGGTTCGGATCGATTTCGGAAGAATTTAATAGATGTTTCGGATGAACTGTGAGTTGTATGATGAATGATGATGAAGATATACAGTTGACGATGACTGAGATGATGTTACATGAAGACGAACTGAGAAGATGGTGAAGGAATGAGTGTCTCGCATGATGATCGTTGAAGCCTGAAGGTATGTATTTCGGATGAAAAAGATGAATGTTAGTTGAATATTGATGAGAGAGAGACAAATAAGATGATCTCGGATGAAAAAGTGACGTTTTGAAGTCTGAATGATTTTTTATCTGAAATTTTAATATGATGATGATGGGTGATGTTGTCTGTTGGAAATGATGATGAATTTTAAATTGAGACCATAAGAAAGGTAATGATGAGATGATGATGAGTAAAGGATGTTGTCGGCTGCTGTTGATGATCTCGGATAACTTTGATGTTTTCCGATGGATTATCAAAAGATTCCGGATGACAACACGATGACATCAGCAGAATGTTGTGAATGTTTGTTGGCGGCTGCACATGGTTTCTCAACATGAATTTCAAAACCCTAGTCACTGTCAGCCGTTAGATGGGGTGTTTGATCTACGGTCACGGAATAAAAGGCATGTTTTGAATTTTTGTGCAATTCTTTTTCTGTGGGGCCAACAAGTGCAGCCGAGAATTTCTATGGCGGGTGACTTTTGAAGCCCAAATTATAGGAGCTCAAGTTTGTGTACTGATGGATCAGATTTTTGAGCCCAGTTTTGTGCAAACATCATGGCAGATGCTACTATGGACCAACAGTGGAGCTAAACATTGTTCGACATCATCATTTTTCATGCGACACACACTTCAACTTATCCAAGACCTGATCCGAGCTACACCATTTTTCATCCAACATTGTCCGACATCCAAGATACTTGTGTCTCATCCGAAATCGTTTAAACCGTAATAAAGAGAGCATAAAACTAGGGGGAGATTGTTAAGTCCAGAGTTTTATGCTTATCTTTATTACGGTCTTTCATGTTTATTTGGTTAAAATTATGACTTGGGCTTGGGCTAGGCCATGTGGGCCAATGGGGTAGTGGCTCCTATAAATAGTCTTATCTAGGTTATTGTAGTAGAGCTTTCCTATTCTTGTAATCATGTAGCCCCAAATAGAGAGCCTTGTACCAGACAATCCTAGGGATTGTGTGCAAGGTTCTCGAAGATCGTACCAGACAGTCCTTGAGACTGTGTGCGATCTAAGCAGCGGCACTGAGTTCTTTAATGAAATATTTCTTTTTGTTCTTGTCGGTTTGATCTTACTTTCCGCATTCGATCGAACCGTAGAGTGATATCACGGGTTTTTCGGGACTAACAACCACAAAAGAAACAAAGAAACTTTCAATAAGGCATAAAACATAAGTTCTTAAGACCTACCTTAAAAGTACAGTAACTAACTTTAGAGAATCTTCAAACGATCCAAGCCACCTAAAAAAAGCAAAAGGTTAAAAAGTTGTCACCGACCTTTTTCTATAATATAGAAAAGTATTAAGAGGAAAAGGAATATTAAATAGAAAGGGTAGGTGGCAAAGCCACCTACCTTTCTCTTTAATATTATCTAAATAGGTAAAAAATGAGGTTTCGACTTTCGTATATCCACCAACTCCTAGTTTTTTTTCTTTATGTACCAACGTAATCTCAACTAAAAAAGATACAAACCAAACCAAAAACAAAGCAAGTCTAAACTCTTAAGACAATCCTTCAGTCACGTTTTGCAATTAACACTGATGATAACAATAGTTGACGACCAACATCACATATTAACCCTGCTAAGTAACTTTTAACAAAATTGTAAATTGTGACCAACTGGCCTGTTAAAAGCATTCAATGAATGATTTGTTGTTCAGACCTTACTGTAACATTGTTGCATCATTACTATTAAACTATGCCAACATTATTGTAGTTTTTATATATGGCCGATTCACAACATCATAGCATCCGCAACAACAAACATATAAGCCACCAGACATGTAACTATCAATAAAAATTTAATCAACGATGAAATGATTAAACCCCACTTCAGCACGTTAAATCCATATTCAACAATTGATCGACTTCAATTTTCCATACATTAAAAGGAACACGCTTGAGCCGGCCCTGGGTGTACCTTGTTTATATGGAGGTACTTTGATTGGGTCGGGCCACTGAAATAATTTGGTCATAGATAGATATAACTAATGGTAAAAAAAAGCAATATTTTCATAACCGGACCGGATGTTGAACCGGTTGTCTTACCGGTTCATTGGTCGAACCGGTCTGACCGGATTTAAGAACCGGATAATTTGTTTACAATTTAAAATATATATAAATAAATTTATGCTTATTATTATTCTTTTTTTTTTTTGAATGTGTAGTAATACAATAGTGGTCATTTTTTACAGCCCATATACAATAGTCTCTAAGCCTTTCAAAAAAGCCCACAATTTATAATATATAAACACTTTTCATCTAGGGTTAAATTGTTTTGCTTGTCTTCTACCTCTCTTCCAACGGCTGTCATCAGTAATCCCTTCAATGGTGCCACCTACCAAAATATGGGTCTGCAATTTCAAGTCCACTCATTGGTCAATGGTTATCTATTTCTTCTATTGTAGAATGAGTAAACCCACTATAAAAACTCACTATCTTGTTGCATCTAGGGTTGGGGAAAACTCAAAAAACTCAAACAACAAAGAAAGGAGGCAACGGAGGGAAGGGATGTTTCTCAAGGGTGGTTGAACCCTCTCCGTCGCCTATGATTTTCGATCCCCCCCCCCCCCCCCCCCCCTCTTTTCTTTTAACCACCCTTTTCCTTTCTTTCTTTGTTTTTTTTAACGGCAAATGTTTTAACTGATACTACTACGCTTTGTTCTCCAGTCATCATTCATATTGGATCCTCCATCTATGTAATATCATCCTACTCGTACTACGTGATTCCAACGATATACCATCACTAAGTAACGATGATGATATTATATCTCAAGGACGAATTGTCAGAACAAACCAAAACAAACAAATACACTTTGATTTTGTAATACATTTTAAAAAGACCGGAAGAAAAGGGTTGGTGCCAGCAGCAATTAATTTATTTATATAATAACAAAGAGAAAGGTCGGTGGCAAACCCACCTACCCTTTCTCTGTGTTTTTAACCCTAAACCCTTTCTCGCTGTTTTTATCTTTTATAAAAGAGAAAACTAAATAAATGCAGTAATGAACACCTACCTTGTGATCGATTGAGAGGGGGCTTCAGTTTGAGAGGGGGCTTCAGTGAGCATTCACATCCAAACCATCAAATTATACATACATTCCACTAAAAAACAACTCCTATATCAATATATTTCTACTAAAAACAAATACTTTTTCTCTCTCCTTTTCAATTAAATAATATTATCATCACATTTTTCTCTCTCCTTCACTCACAACCACTTTCAATATATATTAAAAAAATTATACTGGGTGAACAGTGTCCCCCCAAATATACAGACGAACAGTAACATTTTCTCTCTCCTCCACTCACAACCACTTTTTATACCCTTTATAATATAAAAACTCTCACTCACATATTTTGATGGATAGAATGTGAATGCTGAGCATTCACATCCAAACCATCAAATTATACATACATTCCACTAAAAAACAACTCCTATATCAACATATTTCCACTAAAAACAAATACTTTTTCTCTCTCATTTTCAATTAAATAATATTATCATCACATTTTTCTCTCTCCTTCACTCACAATCACTTTCAATATATATTAAAAAAATTATACTGGGTGAACAGTGTCCCCCAAATATACAGATGAACAGTAACATTTTCTCTCTCCTCCACTCACAACCACTTTTTATACCCTTTATAATATAAAAACTCCCCCTCACATATTTTGATGGATAGAATGTGAATGCTTTAGGGTTAAAAACACAGAGAAAGGGTTTAGGGTTAAAAACACATAGAAAGGGTAGGTGGGTTTGCCACCGACCTTTCTCTTTGTTATTATATAAATATATATATATATATATATTAATAATAAACTATTATAATATATTAAATAGAAAAATAAAAAAATATTATATTATTATAAAAATAAAATTACTATTCATGAATATATATATATATATATATATATATATATAATTAAAGCTAAATCATTGGGCCAACAACTTATACAACTAAGGGGCTCAAACGTTGACTGGGCTAGATTGTCTGAAAAGAAAGATGTATTATTAGGTGAATAATAAAGAAAACAAAAAAGAAGCAGCTGGGCACAAAAGGAAATATTGTTGGCAAAAGGAGAATAGAGGCGGCTACACACGAACGAGAGGATTTTGAGTGGAGTTTTTTGGAAGAGTTCAAGCATGATCGACTAGGTGACTTTCTTTAAGTGAACGGTTCGTAGGGTTGAACACTTTTCTTAGATTATTCAGGTTTGTATTTGTTTTTGACGCTGAAGACGTCGTATAAACAATTTGATGAATTGGTTTATTTATACTATTTGCATGTGTTTGAGTTCTTACTTTACAACTTGCTCGGTTGATGACAAGACCTTGTAGCTTGTTGGGTGAAATAGAGTAGGTTGACTCACGTTAGTAAATAAGGTAAATAATTGTAAAAGATCTGATGACAAAGACCTGTTTTTTATTACCACTTAAATTAACCGACTTTTCAGCATCATGTCTATGTGGTGTCCAATTAATGATTAAACCAAGTTTGGTGTGAACCTAAAATCTGAAACTTGGAGGACCTTTACCTTTATCTTATGTGACTTTCCCCAGATAATTGATTTCTAGATTTTCACATTAAACTTTGTTTTTGATTCTTATTAACGGGTAAACCTTGACCCCTTGTATTGATTTTGTGAAACGTTTATTATATTTGATTTGTTTGTCGTTTATCAAGCGTATTGGCAACATACTTGCGTTGTTAGCGGGTTGGTAAATTGGTGGGTAATTTGTATAACTAAACGGGTTATTAGGTTGTATGGTGAATCTTAAAAAACTATCCCTAATAATTAATCAAAGTCATTAATTCCAAGGTCATGTCTATGTGGTGTTATAAATCTGTAAACGGGTTTTTGTGTTAAACTTGCAATCGGGATTCTGGGTGGGAGTTGCTTTCTTTAATATATCATAATTCTCTAGTTAAACACTAACCATAAATTCCCGGTGGATACGATACCCTACTTACGCTATCTACGTAGTTTAATTAGGTTTTTGATTGACTCGGACGACAATCATTAAAATGGCGCCGTTGCCGGAGAATTAGTGCGCTTAGTGTTTTTCTAGTTTTCTAAAAAAAACAAAAAAAAAAATACAAAACAAAACAAAAACCCAAAAATATTTTTCTTTTACTATGTATTATTTATTTTTGTTTAGTTCAGTATTACGCTTGGGTGTCCTGTTTGAGTTTGTACATGTGAATTATTCGATACATGGATGGAGCTTATTAGAGGCAAATCAGGATTCAGTCAGAACTATCCATACTCAATCTCTATTTGGACGGGGATGATCTGAACATCATTTATAGAGAGCAACCCGAGTTTTTGCTGAACGCGGCCACGAATGAAATGCTATACGGTCGCTGTGGAACATTAACGAGGATCTTGCTTAAGCCAGGGGAGTCTCTTCTAGTTTTTTGTACATATATTTTTATTTTATTTTTGAATCGCTTTTCTTTCTACATTGGGGACAATGTAGATTTTAAGTGTGGGGATGGGAGATTAGTGTCTAAAAAAATTTAAAAAAAAATGAAAATGTCTCGTAAAGGTTTTTGCACAAAATGGAAAATGATAGATATAATCAAATTATTGGTTTTCAATTATTATATATAGAAGATAATGAAACTGTCGAGCATGCGTCTAACTTAGGATATGTGGGTAGGCCCAACTTGTTGAATGGTTTCTTAGGAATGATATAATATTCCTTAAATTAGGAATCTTGTGGGTTCTCACCTTAGGAGCTATGGCAAAAAACTGAAACTGTAGAGAGTATAAGAGGTACGTCATAAGTAAAAAAAACTTATAAGTTCTTTCCGATTAAATTGGCACACATGTTTCTTTTTGTGAAAACAAATCTGAAACAATGTGGCGCCCGAAAAAAATATATTCCATCCATTCATTTGAGCACATCTTGAAGAAAAAAAGAAAAAAAAACGAAGCCTATGGTATTGCCACGGGGATAGTGACTCATGCGGTACATACCCTCTAGGTGTAGTTATAAAAAGATATGTGAAGTTTATGACATTAACCATGGGGATGGTGACTCGTGTATGGTATGTCTGCTAAACTGATTATAAGCAATATCATCCATCTATCCAGCATAAGTTTAATCGGAATAGCATAAGAGTTTTTTTATATAAGACGGTAGATTATAAATCTTTTAACCTTATAAGCTTGAAACGGGATTAGGTGGCGTTATAGTCTTTTGAGTGTGGGATCCATAGATAACTATAAATTACTTGAACTTAATGAATCGTGAATAAGGGTTTGAAGACCGGTGGTTGGGTATAAGTGGATAGTATACCTGCAATCGTAGTTAATGCATGGTTAGACTTGTTAATAAAAATACATGCATATATTGAAAGCCAGTTGTCTGATTGTGATTTCATTGTATATAATTTTTTCGGGACGAAAAAAGATAAGTGTGGGGATTTGATCAGTGCATTTTAAGTACATTTTATTTTTATATCAATAATAATAAAAATGCATTGATACTAGTATAAAGTAAGATGATTTAGGGTGGTTTTATTATCATGTGGGTTAAAAAGAAAATGAGCTTAAATGATAGATTTATTGAATAAAATTTAAAAAGTAAATGTGACCAAACAAAGTTAATAAATTTAATTGCAATTAATGTTGTGGTTCTAAACTGCTTGTTTTTTTTTTTTTTTGAACGGCCAACGAATCCTCCAAACGGGTTACTGGCGAAATTCACCACATCGGGATACATTCGCCTCCGAACCAGGGAAAACCCTTATCTAGGGCCGAAGCCCGTGAACACTCGCCCGAAGGCACGACAATGCGGTGAGGTAAAACCAGCTCAGTTCAATGATCGAACTAGCGATCTCCACCTATTCGCCTAGTCTCTCATCATCACTAGGTGCCGCAGAAAATAATGGGGAGGGCAGGAATCGAACTTGGGTCCCTTAGAACACCAACACTCTCCCTTACCACTCCACCACCACCTCATTGGCCTAAACTGCTTGTTAGAAGAATAAATAATTTTGTTTGGGTTATGAATTGCAATTAAAAGAATGATGAGATAATGAATTAAATTCCTAGATTGTTTCCATGATATTTTATGCGTACAGGATATAACAAAAGATAAGAAAACAATTAGTTATGGACTTTAAATGGAATTAAAGCTAAATCATTGGGCCAACAACTTATACAACTAAGGGGCTCAAACGTTGACTGGGCTAGATTGTGTGAAAAGAAAGATGTAATATTATCCTATATATTAATAAGGGTCATGCTAGCTGCACACGCCCAAAATTATTTTCACACCCCAAAGCGCCGCGCTATGGCCAAAGCGCGGCGCTTCGATCGACAACACGTGCTTCGATTGACGTTTGAAACATTCGTTACTGTTTGACAGACATAAAGCTAATCATGATGTTTTGTCGTTAACCCTAAGCGCCGCGCTGTGGCCATAGCGCGGCGCTTCGACCCCAAATTTCACCCTTTTCCCCTTTTAAAAGCAACCTGTGAGACATACATTTCCATCACACACTGTCCGTTTTGCCAACTTGAGGTTGTGTTTCCATCTTCGACATACATTTCCATCACACATTTCCATCTTCGATATACATTTTGCCTTCATTTCAGATCCGTTGTGTTTCTTCTCAAAATAACGCGCGGTTTTGCTGTATTAGTTACATCTCTTGAAAAAACGATGTCGTGGTTAAACAACTATATTTTCGGTCAATATTCTGACGAGACAGTTGTTCCTGATTCTTACGAGGGGACCGCTATTTCTGACTCGTATGAGAAACCGGTCTCGTCCAACTTGAGGGAGGCAGAGGTTGTATCTGGCATTCATTATCGTGATAACACGGTGACGCTGGATTTGAATACCCCTGTGGAGGACCCTTACGCACAACAAGGTTATTCGAATTTCGGTTACGGTGGCGAGTACGGTGGCGACAGTTACGGTTGTCAACAGAGCTTACAAGGTTATTCGAATTTCGGTTACGGTGGCGAGCACAACTTTGAACATCAAGTATATTCGGACCTCGGTGACGATGGTGAGCCGGGGGATGTGTCTGTTGACGAGGAAGGCTGTTACCCGGTTACGTTTTCGTTTGATACGACGCAGACCTTTTCGTCACGTAAAGAGTTGGTGCGTTGGGTACAAGACACGGCAAAAGACAACGGTTACCTCATTGTGACTAAGAGGTCGAATAAAAGAGGAGAGAATTACAAGATTTGGTTTCAATGTACTTTTGGTGGGGAGCATAAGAGTATAGCTACACAGAGGAAAACGGGTATCAAGAAAATAGGCTGCCCGTTCGAGATGATCGGGTTTTCGGAATCATCCGGAAGTGTTTGGAGGATCGAGGTGACGAAGGCGAAGCATAACCACACTCCTATTGAAAACTTAGAGGGTCACGCGTATGCGAGAAGGCTTTCTTCGGAGGATACAAAACTGGTTAAGGAGCTGGCAGAGCAAGACATTCCTAACCAAAGTATCTGGCGAACGCTGACAAAAAACAATCCGGCTAGAAAGCTTATTCCGAAAGATATACACAACGCTGTTCAGAAGATCAACGCCGAAAAAAATGTCGGTAAGTCTCCGATGCAAAAACTTGAAAGCATTCTTCTCGAAAAAAATTACACTTATTACATGCGCACGAATGAGATATCAAACGAAGTTGAAGATGTCTTCTTTGTTCACGAAAGATCATTCAATATGTGGTGTGCCTTCCCGCATGTGCTAATTATTGACGCCACCTACAAAACGAACATGTACAACCTGCCATTTGTTCAGGTCGTAGGCATGACGTCGACAAACAAATCGTTTACGGCTGCTTGTGCGGTAATTTCCGCTGAGAAGTCAGAGAACTACCTATGGGTGTTGCAGAGGATCAAGTCTATGCTGGTAGGATATATGGAACCGCGCGTGATTTTAACAGACAGGGATTTTGCGCTGATGAACGCATGTGAACAAGTTTTTCCAAAAGCGCATAAGTATCTTTGTCGGTTCCATATTCAACAAAATATTAATAAGAACAGCAAGAAGAAATTCTCTGACAAGGATTGGAAAGAATTCGTACGTAGTTTTTGGTTATTGTGCGAGTCTACGACCGAGGAAATATACAGGTATAACTTGGAAAACTTTGAAGCACAGCTGAAAGAAGATGACCGTGAACGTAGGTATTTCTTACATAATTATGTTCAAATTTTATATAATAACAAAAACTGACTATTTACGTTTTTTTTAATTTTAGAGGTTTTTGATTATATGAAGAAATCCTGGTTGGATCCGTACCGTGAAAAGTTTGTATCATGCTGGATTAACAAAACTATCAACTTTCACCAAACTACGACCAACAGGGTTGAGGGCATGCATGCAACACTAAAAAGTCATTTTCCAAGTCATCGCAACACACTGGATAAACTTGTACTGTATGTTGATCATGTTGTTGATAGACAATACACCGAGATTAGTACAAGCTTTGAAACAAGCCTCCGAAAAGTGATGACGCACCACAAGAAGCAGCCCATGCTTGCATATATTCTCAGAAAGGTTTCAATATATGCGATTGAGCTTTTGAGTAGGGAACTAAAACGTAAGGAAGACGGGTTGAGAGCCTACGGTGCAAGCTGTGGTTGCCAACTTTTTACCAGCTGTGGTTTGCCATGTGCCTGTCGTTTGGAAAAGTTGGAAAATAAAGGTAATTAATATCTTTGACCTTTCTCGTTATGATTCTGCCACCTAATTTGTTTTCATCCACAGGTCAGCAACTCCGGATCACACACATAGACGTGTTCTGGAAGAAGCTTAACTTCAAGCCTGCAAAGAAAAACATAGAGGATATCGATGTAGACGCGGAATTTGAAAAATTGAAACAAAAGATCGATCCAACACCCCCTCAAGTGAAAAGGAGCTTCTTTGAAAAGTTTCAGCAAATCCTCAATCCAGGGAACAATAACAAAAAACCTCCTGCTGTTCTGAAGAAAACTCGTGGTCGCCCAACATTGAAAACGCAGGAAGAAAGAAAGGTTGAAGCCGCTAGAAAAAGCTCGTACATTCCGTCGGAAGAAACTTGGGTCGAGGCCTCAGATGATCTTCCCCGTCACAGCTCGTACATATCACTCGAAGATTCTAGAAGACAAAAGAATACCAAACCGATCAACCTGCACCCTGATTTCCCGATGATCAAGCTCGGTCCTAAGACGGATATAGCGATCCGCAACTTCGCATCTCAGATTCCCGAAGTGATCCATCCATACATCGTTAGAATAAAGGACGTGAAACCAGATGGTCATTGTGGGTTTCGATCGGTGGCTGTTGGGTTAGGATTGAAACAAAATTCATATTTGATGATCCGGAAACAACTTATAAAGGAGTTACGTAGGAACGAATCGCTTTGGAGGCAGATATCGAAAATTACATGACGATGCCTGACACGGGGTTTCTTATTGCCCAACGATACGGTGTGATTGTTCACACCTTCGACATGCGTGGGAGCTGTACAATTTTCCCTCTGCTGGGCGGGCCAAACGAAGCTGAGCAACCTCACCTGGTGGTTGCGGTTGTGTTCGTCGACCATGGGCATTTCATACATGTAGATCTTGGAGGTTGTTATCCAATGCCTCCCCCACACCCACTCTGGACAGCGAACAGAACAGAGCGCGCAGCAGCCTGGCATACATTGTACCGGGATCAGATCAACGCGTACGAAATGCTTATGTATCGTGCCCCTGACCTTAATGTAACCCCATATGTTCACGATGTAGGTTAAATGTGTTTAATAATAATCACGTTTGTGCTTGTTCAATATATGCGTTACATCACGTTAAAAACCGAATGTCACCTGCGCGACCCAATCAGATTCAATACGCACTTGTACGACCCAAAATGACAATATACATCATAATACTACAATTAATGAAAAAATACGTCATGTTCATGTACGGTAGGCGGCTGATACACATAACACCTCTCACAGGAGTACTTGTGCTTTCAAACCAAAATGATACGATATAACGGAATAAGACATCACACGTAACCGATTTGATCCGGAACTTGCAATATAGTTCATATATAATAAAAAATGATGTATAATGGAAAAAACGTAAAATTTAGACTATTATCGACGCGTTTGTGAATTAAAAACAATTTAAAAAAAATAAAAAAAGGCCCGAAACGCCCCGCTTTGACCTAAGCGACCCGCTTTGACCTCAAAGCGCCGCGCTATGGCCAAAGCGGGGCGCTTCGACCCCTCGCTATAGCTGAAGCGGAGGGCCTTCTCCCCCATTTCAAACCAAACACCCAAACACACACAACCAGTGCGATTTACACACACTAGACCGGATCGAACATCATTTCACCCGTTTCACCCGCTAAAAGGTACGATCGAACTTCATTTCATGTTTTGGTTCAAGTTATGTGTGTATTATTGTTTGATTTTTGTTTGATTTGGGCTGGGGATCGATCCGGTCCGCTGTTCTTCATCACGAAGAACCAAAGCGCCGCGCCGAGGCCAAAGCGCGGCGCCTTGGTTCATGTTTTTTTTTTTTTTTTATTAATAATATTTGTTTATTATTTATAATTAATATTATTTGTTTATTATTTAAATTGTTTAAATAATATAATTTATTTATTATTTATATTTAATATTATTTGTTTATTATTTAAATTGTTTAAATAATATAATTTATTTATTATTTATATTTAATATTATTTGTTTATTATTTAAATTGTTTAAATAATATAATTTATTTATTATTTATATTTAATATTATTTGTTTATTATTTAAATTGTTTAAATAATATAATTTATTTATTATTTATATTTAATATTATTTTTTTATTTCAACGTGCAGAGATGGATTCCTCCGATGATGAGATTGAGCATATGGAGGCTGAGGGAGTGGTGGGAGATGAGGGAGAGCAGCCGGCATGTCCGTACCTGCAGTTTCCGGCGGGGTCACGGGCGAGGAGGAGATGCGCGAGGTTGCGCGGCATCCCCATTGGGGAGCATGTAGGGATAGACTGGGGCCTGCTGGACACCGTGGGAGAGGCCGCGCGGGCGCGTGAGATAGTTGGACTAGATACTCCTTGGTCGCGCCTATTTGAGTTAGCGATGGAGGACTCGTATCCTGAGGTTACGTGGGAGTTTCTTTCCACGTTTACATACGTGCCGCATCCGGCGGATTACGTCGAGGACCCGGATTTTCCAGTCCACGAGGTTACATTCCGTCTCGCCGGTCAGGAGTTTCAGATGAGTGTGCGGCAGTTTGTTGTGCATACAGGTTTGTTTAAATAATATTATTTATTATTTTATATTTAATATCATTTGTTTATTTAATGTTATTTGTTTATTTAATATTATTTGCTTATTATTATTATTTATTTATTTAATGTTATTTGTTTATTTAATATCATTTGTTTATTTAATATTATTTGTTTATACAGGTTTGTACACAGAGGCCGAGCTTGATACTGATTTATATACGCAGGCGGTTACGATGATGGACAGGCAGACGCTTATCAGTTTCTGGAGGTCCATTTCCACTAGACCCTTTGGGAAATCCTGGCAAAAGGCCACCTCCATTAGAGACCCCTTGTTCCGATACTTGCAGCATGTTATCGCGGCAACTATCGTGCCGCGGGGTGCCAGCAGGGAGAAGGTCAACCTCGGTGACCTTTTCTTTCTATACTGCCTACTGCGGGGCCAGCCCTGCAATCTAGCAGCCTGCCTGGCAGATTACTTTGCCACCGCATACCACCGGCAGCTCCGCGGGTGGGTGCACACTGGCTCATTCATCACCGCCATCGCTCGCTCGCTCGGGATCGTGCTCGAGGGAGATCCGCTGCTGTCCGATCCGGTCCCGTCTACCAGGTTGGGCCGCGCGTCAGTTTCTAGCATGCAGATCACCCGTCGCTTTGATGTTGGTCTGAGGTTTAGGGGCATGGACGGGCAGATTTGGCAGCCGGAGCCGGTGCCGGAGGTCATCCCGGTTGTTATTGAGTTGAGGCCTGGAGTGTTGGCTCCTCCTGCTGAGCAGGCGGCCGCTCGGCAGGCTCAGCTACAGGCTTTGGGACTCGATGAGTTCCCGGGCCAGCCTCAGGCTGAGGCTGAGGCTGAGGCTCAGGCTCAGGCTCAGCCTGAGCCTGTATTAGAGGATCCGGCTCAGGAGGAGCATATCGAGGAGATCCTGGTACCACCAGTTCAGCCAGCTCCGGAGCCGCCACAGTACCCGCAGCACGTTTACGCTGACCTGCCTCCGGTAGCGCGTGAGGTGGCTAGGGACTTCGACCGGCGCCTGAGACGCCAGGCCGCACGCCAGGACTGGATCATCGAGACGCTCGTTTCTCTACGAGAGGCCGCTGGGTTGCCTCCACTTCCCCTCCCACCGTCCCCACCGCACGAGGATTAGTACCTTAGTTTGTTTGTATAGTGTTTTGTTATGTATTATGTAGTCAGTTGTACCTTTTTGTTTTGTATGTACAAACTGATATATATTTACATCCCGTTGGTTTTGGATTGTTTACGTTTAATTCTTATGGCTTTCTGTACAATTTATTTAACGTGTTCGTTTAATTTAACAAAATAAACTAGGTTAACAGTTTATAAAGACGCACTTATATTATATACGTTCTATAAAAATAATGACGTAAAAAAACGTAATTATAAAACAACGTATTATAAAACTCAAATACAATTTTTTCCTCCAAAAAACACTACCAAACTAACCCACATCCCACCTATTTCAAAAAAAAACAACACAAATTACAGCCAACACTTTTTGTCTTTTTGCACACTCGAAGCGCCCCGCTTTGGCCATAGCGGGGCGCTTTGGCCAAAGTCAACAGACAAGGACTGACAAAGTCAGTCCTTGTCTGTTGACCTTGTCCAAAGCGCCCCGCTATGGCCAAAGCGGGGCGCTTCGAGTGTGCAAAAAGACTAATGCCGTGTGCGAATAGACCAGGCCATTAATAAACGAACGATTTGAACAGTAAAAAAGGGTTATTTTGGTATTTCATCAACAAAAGGGTTATTTTGGGTTTTCATCAACAACACGCCGATCCTCAATCACCAACCATCTGATTGCCCATATACAACTGAGACAGAACGAGAAAGATGTGAGATAAGGGAGACGATGACGGAGATGGCTGCGAAAAGTTCCAGTGGTTAGCGACGGCGGCGGTTAGGGTTCCGCCATGAAACATGGTATCAGCAGTCTTTTCTTTATCAGAATCGCTATCGGGTGGGCTAAGTTCCAAGGTTCCGGCTGCCGTTCAACTGAAGGTAATGACGATTAAGAAGGCAATGATGGAGGTTCTGGTTATAGGGATGGCCGTGACTTCAGAAACAAACTCCGGTCACTCAACTAGGGTTCCAGCAACCTTACGGCGTCTTTTTACACTGTAAGTTTGGTTTTCTTGAAGGTTCAAGGACTGATGATGATGGTATCGGGCAAGAAAGTGATTAGAAGATAACGTTGAGGGCAGGATCAGCATGTGATCAGGTTCAAATGTTGCAGCAGGTTTGCTTGCTTTCATTTATAGTTTGAGTGTTTGGAATTCACTACAAACAATTTACTTGCTTCATAACATTTGTATCAAAGTTGCTTTTAATTTTCTTAAAAAAAACCTCCTGCTAATGGCGAATTAAGTGTTGCCCCTTCACCATTCCCACATCCTATGTTATCAATTTTCCCTGTACTAGGGTAGCTTCCTGCCTAAAACACCATATAAATACTAAATTAATTTGTTAAACCGCAGTTTGAAAGTAAATAAATAGATGTATGTATGTATGTTGCCTACTTGGTGTGTTGAAAAAAAGAATATGTTTGGATCATCATAAAATGCATCATTAGTCCCATTCTCATGATGGACATCAAAGTCGATGATAAAAACACGTTTTAGTCCATGGACCGTTGAGCATATCGAGTTAAAATAGTTACATCATATAAAACTTTTTTCAGTCACAAAAAACAATAATCCTAGATGTGGCAATTTTGACCCATTAGCTTATAAATGAATTTAAATCTTAAAGGGGTAAATATTATCTTTAGTCTAAATGGAAAGGGTCAAATAGGTCAGCTTTTACCAGATAATATGTATTGTTAGGCATTACCACATGATCAACCAAGGATAGGCCTGCTCCTGCAGCAATCAAGGACTCTTGAAATGTCTGCATTGTTTATGGTATGTATATAATTAACATAACTGTGCTTAATGGTTTTAAGAGGCACAATTGATGGAATTATCTTAATGTGGCAGTGGCGTATGTAGGTCCAAAGTCTTCAATGCATATAAAGCCTTGGTCTAAAACCTGCTCCATTGCCTAATGTATTTGTATTTACAGCACATATTTAAATGGTGTTAGTGAGAATCAAAAAATGTAAACATTGAACGAACATGGCATGGGAAGCATCATAGCTTTCCTTTATAGGTAAGTGAATTTCTAAAAAAATGGGTTGACTGGTCAAACGGTCCAAAGAAGTCAGATCAGATTGGGGCAGCCCATCAATTGTTTTTTCCTCTTTAACAATATTTGCCTATTTTGAAATCCATAAATAATCAAAGCTGTAATTCTGTAAATAATTAGCATAAGACTATGGGGTGTGGAGGGGCTTGGGTTGGGGGCATTGCTCGACACGTGGCGAGGGTGGGATCCACAAGCTAAAACTCAAAAATTAGGGGTGTGGTGGGGCGTCCCTTAGCTGGTCGTGGCCAGCCATGTGGAATATTTTTTGTATAAACTATTTAAAATTTCATTTTATAAAAAATAACACACTAATTATACTTCTATTAAATTTAGAAGCTTTTGAATTGTAATTAGGGGTGTTTTAGGAATTTCAATATAAATGACAAGTTGTTGCCTTTCAATACCTCTACCGCTTCATCTCGCTTTATCCTGCAACACGTTAGGGTTCACTCTCTCATGAAAATCCATCTGAATCAATACCTCAATTCTCCAACGGGTACTGAACTACCAGATGGTTCTGAGACGATTTGGTATTCTCACACTCTCTCATGCTTTATCCGACCGGCAAATCTTCATCGACCAGCGGTGGTGGGGAATCAAACATCCGTCTCCATGATATGCTTCCTCTATGCCTCAAAATCGATTTTCTTAATACGAATTTCAACGGCCAGACCAATTCCAAGGTATGTTCGCCCCATCAAATGGTACAGTTCAGCAGGCCTTTGTTTACAAGTCCATTCAGTCTTTTTCCACATGTTTTCTTTACAGATTGCTTCAGATTAAGAGAGAGAGAGAAACTTTAGAGTTTGAGCAGGAGAGAAAGAGGGGCCGGATTCCTCACATAGGTCAACCTTCTTCGGTTGGATTTCGATTTCTGCAACCATTGTAAAGATGATAATGATGTGCTGCAGGTGAACGATAGTGACACAGGCAAGTTCTATGGTCTTTGTAGTTGCATTTTCGGTTGTATTTTATTATTCCAACTAAATTTGTTTGATGGTTTTTTTTTTTTGTTTGATGGTTTTTTTTTTGGTGCTGTTTAACTTTGGTCATAGGTCATGCCTCAGCTCTATATATATAAGGTGTCACTTACTTTCAGCGTTCTATATTTATGTAGACGGCGACGAACTGAAGAAGAAACAAGAATCTTATGTTTCTATTCCTTCGGTTAAGCTCGATTTTATAATCTAAATGCATTCAAAAGGTACAGCCTCCAATCTGAAATTATTGATTGTATTTTACAATTTTTAGCTAGATTGAAGCTAATACTAAATTGATAATTCGAGCTCTAATTAGATCTCTTGATTGATGATCAACAACTATGTGCAATTGATTATAACTGAATTATGAATTGCTTTTTGTGAGAGATAACAATGAAATTGATTTGCTTCGGTGCTCTTTGTTATTCATAAAAATGTTTCGTGAACCCGAGTAATACAATTTGATTTGCACCCGCATTTACTGTAAATAAAACTGATAAATTTCCTGATTTTTATGGAAGGTGTTTATGAAGAATTGTAGAAACAGATCATGCTTGATCTCCAGATCATATTCAAGTATGTAAAATTTAATATATTTATACAAGTTGTGCAACAAATCATTATTATTATAGTTGCTAATTTTCTTTGAAATTTATTTTAAGAGGTGAATGCAGCAGCTACATAGATTGCTGAATAAACCAACCCTACATTATATAACCCATATTAAAAGTGAACCGGTCAGTACTGCTGCCTAAAAGTTTTATATTGGAGCCTTTTAAACATCTTATAAGTGTCATCTTACAGATTAATGTATTTTTCAGGAATTTTTAGGCGGCTTGGCGGAGTAGACCACGATTCGTAGAAGAAAGCCGTTTTGTCCACCTATAAGAAGCAGCCAAGGTGGGATAGCAGTGAAGAACCAGAATCGCTAAAGCGTTCCTTTTGTTCAGACCATCCTTCAAAAGGCGTAGATAACCAGCTCGATGTATTAGCTAGGGAATTGAAACTAAGTGTCAATTGTAGACTAACGACAACAAGGTGTATGCAGTGGCGGATCTAGAAGATTCGCATAGGGGTAACATTTCAATAAAATAACGTCAAATTTTTCCAAATTTTACACTACCGTCGGAGCGCCAAGGGGCAACGGAGGTTACCCCTTCTATCACTCTATGTCCGCCCCTGGGTGTATGCCTAGGCATACCTGATTTTGTTCACTAGATATACAAAATGCAGCATGATAAAATTATGACAAGTCGCTATTAACATATATACGAATCTGACGTGTAATGTCGCGCAACGCGTGACAGCGAATATCCCTAGTTAGGTGACTAATAAAGAAAACAAAAAAGAAGGCAGCTGGGCACAAAAGGAAATATTGCTGGCAAAAGGAGAATAGAGACGGCTACACACGAACGAGAGGATTTTGAGCGGAGTTTTTTGGAAGAGGAGTGGGACGCACAGAGAAGGGCAGCCGCCTTTTGGCGGCTGTATACGGTTCAAGGCATGATCGGCTAGGTGACTTTCCTTAAGTGAACGGTTCGTAGGGTTGAACACTTTTCTCAGATTATACAGGTTTGTATTTGTTTTTTACATTGACGACGTCGTATAAACAATTTGATGAGTTGGTTTATTTATACTATTTGCATGTATTTGAGTTCTTGCTTTACAACTTGCTCGGTGGATGATAAGACCTTGTAGCTTGTTTGGTGACATAGAGTAGGTTGACTCACATTAGTAAATAGGGTAATTAAATTGTAAAGGATCTGATGACAAAGACCAGTTTTTTATTACCACTTAAATTAACCGATTTTTCAGCATCATGTCTATGCGGTGTCCAATTAATGATTAAACTGAGTTTGGTGTGAACCTAGAATCTGAAACTTGGAGGACTTTACCTTTATCTTATGTGACTTTCCCCGGATGATTGATTTCTAGATTTTCACATTAAACTTTGTTTTTCTTATTAACTGGTAAATCTTGACCACTTGTGTTGATTTTGTGAAACGTTTATTATATTTGAATTGTTTGTCGTTTATCAAGCGTATTGGCAACATAGTTGCGTTGTTAGCGGGTTGGTAAATTGGTGGGTAATTGGTATAATTAAACGGGTTATTAGGTTGTATGGTGAATCTTAAAAAACTATCCCTAATAATTAATCAAAGTCATTAATTCCAAGGCCATGTCTATGTGGTGTTATGAATCTGCAAACGGGTTTTTGTGTTAAACTTGCAATCGGGATTCTGGGTGGGAGTTGCTTTCTTTAATATATAATAATTCTCTAGTTAAACACTAACCATAAATTCCCCGTGGATACGATACCCTACGTATGCTATCTACGTAGTTTAATTAGCTTTTTGATTGACTCGGACGACAGTCACCAGAGAGTGGCAGAGAGAGAAAGTCGCGATAGAGAGAGAGAGACGGATGGGCGGCCACCACCATGAACGACGGAGTCTCAGTGGTTAGCAACGGTGATTTGGTACTATTTTGGTTGTGATGTGACCTCCGGTGTGGTTGGAGTGGTGGCAGCGACATGGAGGCTCAGCCGTTCCCTAACGGCAACAGTGGTTCTCGCAACGACAATGGCAGATCCGGTGACGGTTAGAGTATGAACGGATTCCGGCGACTAACTTTGGCAACTCACGAACTCCGGTAAGCCTCTATGAAAGTCCTGTTGTAGATCTGGGTTTGGATACTTCGGTTTCTTAGATTTGTAACGTTTGAGGTGGTTATGGTGGCATTCACATGTGGCAGTGGTGGTTACCGGTGGCAGAGATGATCTCCAGCCACCGACATAGTGGGTTATTGGTGTTAGTTGTTTTAGGGTAGGAAACTAAGCTTGCATAGTCAGATAAGTAGTAATATGATTTCCGATGGAGAGTTTATCGTTCTTATTCCGTTTGCGAAAAAGGACAAGCAGAAATCGGTGGATGTTAGAGCGAGTGAAGCGAGTTTTCAAAATGCACATCAGTGTTCCACTTCCAGTTCGGACAAGCGGAATGAAGCAGAAAGGGGATCTGATGACATTTATTTATAAAATACCATTTTTACCATTGTCTTAAATAAATCTAACTGAGTAATTTAACTCAGTTTGGCGTAAAGGACATAAAATGATATAAAACATGTGTTTTTTGGACATAAACTGAAATTAAAACTTTTAAAGGGCGCGTTTCAAAATTTCGATAATACATAAAGGACAAAGAGTGAAATTTACTCTAAAATACAATTTTAACTCAAAAAAAGTACATCATTCCATGATAAAAAATATTCTAAAATTTCAAAAGTTAATCCACAATTAAAAAATAACCCAATGATGAATGTGGATTGTGGATGAAGTTTGATGGATGTGGATTGTAGATGCTATGTTTTACAACGAAGGTAATTTTGAACCCATAAAATATTAAAATTCCAAATTTTAACCTTGACCCAGTACAAGTATAGCAGTTTAAATCGGTATAACCCAATACACCAGCAGTATACCTTCTTTTCCATTCCCTCAGTTTACCGGTGTAATTCATGTCAGACAAACTTTTGCCATCCGATTTAACTTGTTCAACCGACTGGTTTAAGCCGATTTTTAAAACCTTGCTTGTATTTCATTGATTATCTTGCCATCCATACAAAGGGATTTGCCTATTACAAATTCAGACGATAGGTTGGGATTTTAAGTAAACATCTTTCTCTAAATTAGGCTATTACATAAATGGTGCTGATACACCACATTCGATTGAATGCTAATAAGATTAAAGTTTTATACAATTAAAAAAATTGGGAGTACTTTCTACCTTAACCAAAATTTGGTTCACAATATCATTCCTAAACTAAGTCCTTGTCTGCTAGAGTTTTTCTTAAGCATAAAATCATAACTAAAGTCTAAAGAGAATGTTAACCTAATAGAAATTAATATATATTTTGTCTTTTTTTTATTATAACCTCTTTCAATACCGTCTCTACCTTCAACCCATAGATTAGCTGGTTTCATATAAATGTTTATGAAATAAAGAACACAAATTTCTAAACCTATGCAGCACTTAGGGTTGAAAAAGTAGCTACTGATACAAGTGGATCGAGTGAATCTACATGATCATGCATATAAACAGTTTTAAAAATTGCATATTTTTATTGAAACGGGATTAGGATAAAACGGTTAAAAGTGTGAAAACGGTGAGAACGGATCCTGGCCGAACACGTAACGCGCGATATCATCAAGTCAGAGGGGCTTTTTTGTCTTTTTTATCTTCTTTTCCAAGCGTTTCTCACAACACCGTTGTCATTTTTGGCGCGTATGATTGTTTTGGCATAGAAACAATAACTACCTGTCGTTTTATTGTTTTTTTAGATCTGTCTCGATGAATTAATCGTTTTCGTGTTACATAGTAAACATGTCGGCGTTTATGGCGTTCCCAAATTCATTAAAATCAATTAATAATTCAAAAATCCTAGCGTCCATGGCGTTCCCAAATTCATTATAATAATTCAAATATTACATTTTTTTTGGCGTTTTGTAGATCTGACCAGTTGAATTAATCTCTTATATGTTATAAAGTTAAATATATTGGCGTTCATGCCGTTCTTAAATTCATTATAATTCATTAATAATTCAAAATATTACAACTAAGACGAAATCAAACAAAACTAATAGTCTTCTGTGGATGGTATTACATCAGAGATGTACCTATCGCTTTGTTCATCACTTTCTTCAGACTCATCATTATCATCTTGTTCATTGGCGTATGACGCCATAACCTCTTTTAGTCTTTGTTGCATCCTATATTTAAATATCATCACAACCCTGGATGTTGCGTCATTCAATGGTTCTAAATCACAGAGTTGTTCAAGAAGGTGTAGTCTATCTGTGTTCAGCAGTTCGTCCATCTTCAATGTATAATCCACCCCGTGTTGATAAGTCACTTTCACCATTCTTGATTGTTCATCAAAACTCCAACTGGTAACTGTTGGTAGATCAGTATCGTCAACATCATCATCATCTGCTGGAAATTTTCTCTTCAGTCTTCTTATAACCGTTTGAGTCCTTTCACAATCGTTGGCCCTTGGACCCTAAGGGCCAGAATATCCCTCTGAACGGCTTCATCCATACTAAGTATGGCCTTAATTATCTTGACCTTCACTCTTCTCCTGTGAGAACTTTAGGACGAAACGTCTCTCCGACCTCTCAAACCTCCATGCAATAACCTGAGCCAATTTTTTAAGTTGTATGGCATTTTACACAATGTGTGCGTGTTTAGAGAATGTGCGGAGTGTCAAATTTGTTTACCTGTTCTACTTATATAATGACCTTTTCTTGGCGCGAGGTAGATATATGTTTTTGGTGCTAAAATACATTAGTAATTATATTTTTTATGTGTATTTTTTTGTATCTTTTGTCGTGCCATGTAGCATGCAGACCTATAATGTGACAGGTAATTATGGCGTTTTGAAAATATAAAAAATTCAATTGTCATGGATTGTTTTTAATATAATAAATGTTAGTAATAAAGTTTCTGTGGTTTCGGTTACTTTGTAGTTACTGTTTGTTCAGCTTTATCTGTTAAGGCTGTAACACGTCCCAACTTTTAGGTTTTGGCGTTTAGATAAATATGACACATTGTTCTATTCTCTTGTACATTGTTTTATACATTTCAGTAAATTTTTGGAGTTTTTTAATAATAATTGTTTAAAGTATTTTTATTATAGGTTTGGCATTTGGTGTTTGTGGCATCTTGGTGTTTTATAAGCAATTTACAGAAATAATTTATTTTATTAGTGGAAAATTAGATAACATACCATAGAAAATGACCCAAAAAATAGAAAAGAAAAAAAATTAAAAATGTTAATCCAATTTCTCATCCAAATTTTCACTGTCATTAGTCTCTTCTTCTTGAAGTTTTTATGCATTGAACCTTTGAATGTGACAACCCTCACTAAATCAGGTATCCGTACGACTTAATTAATAATTAATTACTGCTTAATTACTGTGCTGCTTGAACTTGTGAATAAACTGCTACTTGAATACTGATACATGTACTTACTTGCATCATACTTTACTTGTTGTCACTACATTATTTACATGCTGAACCTTAGTGACAAACATGATGCACAAAAGCACAGTAGCACTATAAACGGATAACCTATTGAACATGTTGATAAAGCCAGCATCAGGCAGACACTGCCTCTAAGGCCTGTATGAGCCAGAAATATTTTACTACACTAGTGGTGAGTGTAGGGATACAAGGGTTGTAGAACTACGTCTCTAGGAATAAGTTACAATGACTGGATGTGCCTAAAACGTGCTCTAAACACAAGAATTCAGCACTTTACATAATAATTCAGCTTTTAGCTACCTAATAAAGTGCCAAAACATGAGAAAAATATCACTAGACACTTTCCAAAGTGTCAGAAATGAGTTGTGTCACTAAAAAGGGTATTAACGACACTTTAAAGCTTTGTTAACGCTTTAACGGATTACTACCCAACCGAACAACCGGACTTTACTCGAAACCTAAAAATATTGTTATTTTCATTATTTATCTTTTTCTGAGCCAGTTAGGGTCCCTGAATACCCTAACACCCATTGTAACGCATGACACACCACTAACCGGGTTAATCACTTAACTAACTAGATTAACCTAACTATACATTAACTAATTGGTTGGATTTGAACTAGTACCCCCCCCCCCCCTCTTTACAAACCGTCCCCATGTAGGGGGACACCCTTTTGTCCTTCTTGAATATTTTAATCCTAGTGTTTAATATCTTGCATACATATGATCCCTTGGTTAATACTCAAGTTAAATGTCTATAAGTTCAAGGTTAAACCCACCATCACTTCACTTAACACAAACTCAACAACAAACACTCCTCTCTCTCTCTCTAAGGCTTCGGCCGAACACCCCCTTGAGCATCCATCATATTTTCGGTCTTGATCAACCAATTCCAAGTTCATACAAGCGTTAAGGATCGCGTATAAGGAAGCTTGGTGCAATCGGAAGGCGAAGGACCTCTTCTCATTGCTTTTATCCACCCGATTTCCGTCTAGATTCTTCCCTAGCCTCGAGCTAGTAGTAAGTTGCTTAAATCACCTTCTTGAACTATTTTAAAGTGGTTAATATGATTTGTAACGGTTAAAACTCGTTAACATACAAGATGATACATAAAAGTCTACTTAAAACACTAAAAATGTTGGTTAAAAGCTCATATGTTGTGTAAATCATGTAGTACTTGATTTGTGTGATTATTTGGACCCGATCTATGTTGTGGTAGCTCGGATCATCGTTTAACCCGGATTGGTCATGACCTTGGATCATGACATAAGGTTGTTTTGGAAGTAACAAGGGTTAAAGGATGAAACTCTACCACACACGAATCATGAACTTGTGTAAAAGCGATTTAGCTTGTGAAATAGTGTTTAAAACTAGTAGATCTACGTATCTACAAGCGGTATTTTCAAAGAACCAAGTATCAAAGAAATCATGTTTTCTAAAGACGGATCTTACACTAACACGAATGGTTTTTAGAACACACAAGTGTGTAAACACTTGTGTAACACAAAGTTTCGACAAAATAATTATTTTTGTAAAAGTTGACAAGAAGTTGTAAAGATGGAATTTCTTTAAAAACAAGACTTTTACGAAACCGGATTGATTTATACAAAAGATCCACTAAAAGTATGGGATTTACTTCATAGTTTGGATAAATCACAAGTTCATGAAATTTATGCGATTTATATATATTTTGACTAGTTTGTGGTTTGAACATTGTTTTGATTGAATGATAAAAAATGGTTGGTTTGATTTATAAAAGAAAATGATACGCTTGAAAGCGTGGCCACCTCCAGTTACAGAGGAAACTCTGGCAAAATTTTCCCAAAAGCCTAACACTTAGAAATATTTCCACTATAAGTGTTAGAAATACTTTTCGACATGTTTTCAAAATATAAGTTTCGCCACGTCTATATTTACAAAACATCGGAGGTGGGATTTCACAAAATAAAACGTGATACATATATATATTTAGTATATATTTTTCACAATGTCACTTGATATGTGTTTATGATTATTTTGTGAAAATACTAGTATTATTTTTAGGGTAAAAATAATACTATCGAATGTTAACGAATCCAAAATAATACGAACGCCTCTACGATAAATACATAAGTTACACCGGTAATTATTATTACCACTCGATCATTAAAACGTAACCTACGCATTTTGGGAAAATATGACTTAACTTGTATTTTTGTCAAGGTATTATTTTGGAAAATTATGTAATAGAAAATATAATATTTTTGAGAAGAATATTTATATTTTGGGAGTTAGAAATAAAATATATTTTAAGTGAGACTTAATAATATATCTCGGAATTATACGAACACACATGTGTTAAATCCCCCATCCTTGGGAAGGAAAAATGACTACCAAGTATATACAGAATGTAAACACGAAATAGTTGCCTAACTATTTCCCAAAAACTTAAACCATAAAAGCTAAGGCACGGCCGTCCGTCTAATAGAATTAGTACGTGTAGGTCGTCACACAGCTGTTTGATTTGGAGGCATACTTGGTAGAGACGCACCACGGTGAGTTCATGTCCCCCTTTTCTCTAACTGTTTTCAGTTTTCTTAACTGCGGGGGTGAAATACATGTTACTTTGATTACAAGTACTTTATACATGGTATGGTTAGCGTAAGGAGGTTTACTACTTAGATCATGTGAGTGGGTAGGAGCAATATGAGGCCATTAGTCCTCATGGCAGGACCGAGGGACAGGAGCGGTAGATCTATCTGGGTGTAGCGAGCCCAGCCCCAGGCCAAACTAGAAACGGACCTCGGGGTGACTTTGTCCACATACTAATGCCGTGGCGAAATCTGCTAGGTTTGAGTCTCCCTACTTGCACTTCACATATATCAGTGGCCTTGCAAACCATTGGTGATCTCAATTCCCTTATTTGCTACATACCAAGACTATTTTTATACTCACAAAGGTTTACTTACTCACCTACACATGAACTCGCTCAACATTATTGTTGATTTTTTTAACTTACATGTATTTCAGGAAATTAAAGGATCTGGCGCGGTATGGCACGTTTTCCCGCTGCACTAGTTACGAGGTCATCCGGGTTTGGGGAATGTGACTCTTTCCTGGACAAGTCACAGTCCTTAAACTGTTTTTATGTCATGTTGATGTTTGTGTTTGTTGAACAATGTCGTTAGGATGTGTTTCCGTTAAGACAATGTGGTTGTATTTGGTTTTTAAAACTTAATTAAATGGATGATCTTGCATGGTTTTATTTCATATAGCTTTGTTATGGTTAAGCTATGGTATTAAGAAGTCACACCAAATTAACCACGCTTTCGCAAAGCCAGGGTGTGACAGCTTGGTATCAGAGCTCTGATCATAGCGAACTAGGATTCCTTCTCGAGTCTAGAGTATGATCACTAGGGCTCTCACGAAAACATTTTTACTGCATACCATTTAAGTCCAGATCCAAAACGTTTTTACAAACAAATGTTGAGCACATTTTATATATTATTATTTTAGGCTCAGTCTTGGAGGCTGAGGCTCGGTCTTGGAGACCGAGGCTCGATCTAAGAAATCGAGGTAGATGGCTAGTAAAACTAGGAAGAGTAGGCTCAGTCTTGGAGGCTGAGGCTCGGTCTTAGAGGCCGAGGCTCGATCTAAGAGGTCGAGGTAGATGATAGAGCAGTCTTAGAGACTGGGAAGAATTTGGCTAGTGGGACTAGGAATGTCAGTCTAGGAGACTGGGAGGCTAGTGGGACTAGGAGAATTATTTGATTGACTAACATGTCTATATGATTATATGATTGATTATTATACGTATATGTGTTTGTGTTACAAACGATGCTTTCATCATGTACTAGAAAGATGGACACTACGAATCCCATGGCCATAGTATCAGACGACATAGTTTCATCGAAGCACGAGGTGTACATTTCCGATACTACTGCACAGACAATGACGACTTTCAGCCCTTTTGCGCTGCCTGAAGTCGTAGCAGAGCCTACTGATGGCCATCTTGTTGGGAATTTGCCCCCTTGCCGCTTATCCTGTTGTTGATATGCCCCCCCCCCGACGTGGCCTCTGACGACGATAACGATCTACTAGAGGAGGACCCATTCGAGGGCATGGCCTTATTGCTGCTGGTATTAGCCTACTGCATGCGGACGCTCCTGCCGGGGAAACTCATGCCCATTCCCCTGTCCCAGACTCATTTGAGTTTCTGACATCCGCATTTTAGCATATACAGGGAGTGCAACACCACTCACACGACGCCGACCCTGATACGGCATCATCAGCTGCACCGGTTCCCACACCCAGCTTTGAGTTTGATCACAGTATTGAGGGTGATCTTGTTCTTCCACCTGGTTTTGATCCAGACCATGACCTTGAGTTCATACACTTAGACCAGCCCTTGGAGGATCCTGTAACCCCCTGTGTTTGTTGATCCAGCTGATCTTGAGATGGAGTTTTTGATCCGGAGCCAGCCGTGGCCCCTGAGCCAGGCATTGCTCCTGACCCCGCATTGGAGCATGACCCTGTTCATGCCGATGCACCTGCTGTTGCTCCTTGATTGATCATCTGCTTGGACGAGAGAAAATTTGGGGTAACGGTGCAAGACAATTTATTATTACGGGGGCCCACGTAATAACGACTTGTAGTGCACAGAAATCCTGGTGGACTCTGCGGGTCAAGCTAATGAAAACCAATGTAGCAGGAAATATCTAAAACACGAATGACCAAGGCGAGGCGATGTAGCCTCGAGTTCATTCTATTACAAGCAACAAGCCAAATTGGCAAGCCTATGTGAAGGCTCAGAAATTTATTTCCCCACTCATACATTGAGTATATTTGCGTGTGAAATTGGGTGATTACATGATGGCTTATGTTGCTATATACCTCATAGACAATTGAAACGTTGTCTAACCCGCTCCACACCACTTCGACAGAAGGGAATGTCACCCAGACGTGACACAAACACCAGTACGTTGCCAAGGACAGAAGCCGAGCTGCAAGAACGCATCTCACAGATAAATGCACGACATGAAGCCCTCCGCTCTAAGCACAACGATGGCATTACTGGAAATAACCCTCCAACTGGCTGCACCTATAAACAGTTCCTGAACTGCAAGCCTTTGAACTTTGACGGAACAGGAGGCACCGTTGCATTTGTTCGTTGGTCCAAAAAGATTGACTCCATTCCAAGAATGAGTGACTGTTCGTCCCAACAGAGTGTTACCTACATCCCGGGGTTATTTCTAGATAACCCACTCTCATGGTGAAACCTTCAGTCTCAGACCCTTGGCACAGACGCTGCTTATGCACTGAGCTGGGACGAGCTCAAGGAAACGATTGAGAAGAAATGTTGTTTTAGGACTGGAATTCAGAAGCTTGAGGTGGAGTTCAGGAATTTGAAAATGGACAAACCAGAAATTCCTGAACTTGTCCAGCGATCGCACGACTTGTCTAGGGTCGTCCCCTACTAAGTCATTGACGTTGTATGATACAGTTGTGTACTTGTAAACCTTACATTGTGGTCTCAATTTGTGGCAATGCAATCGCAGTATTCTCATCACTTGTGATGTTTGATTTATTGTTTATGTTCTATGACAAGAGATGTTATGTGGTTGATTTATTTATAGCATGAGATGTTATGTGTTGATATTGTTGAATACATACGAACATTTTACTTGCTATGACCTAACCTACGTGAAACATCTTTTGGAAGATGCCACCAAGACGCGAAATGCGCATGCCCACCTCAGAGGCGGAACTTCAAGAGATAATTGCTGCAGCTATAGCACAGCACGAGGCCCTACGCTCCGGACCCATCAGAGGTACCTCAGAAAATAACGGTTGTTCCTATTGGCACTTCCTCAACTACAAGCCTCCGAAGTTCGACGGCACTGGAGGTGCCATAGCTTTTGTGAAATGGATCGAAAGTATGGATTCCATCTTTCAAGTGAGCGGTTGTACGCCGGAACAACAAGTCCTATACGTTTCTGAGCTGTTTCTAGATGAAGCCCGATTATGGTGGAATCTTCAAACCCATATAAAGGGTGCTACTGCAGCATATGCATTAACCTGGGGTGAACTGAAAGGAATGATGCATAAGAAGTATTGCCCCCAAACGGAAACCCAGAAGTGGGAAGATGAATTTCGGAGCCTGATGATGGAAGGTCCGAAGGTGTTGGAGTACGTGCAAAGACTTCATGATTCGTCACGAGTTGTTCCGTACCTGGTGGAACCAGAATTAAAGAAATTGGAACAATTCATTTGGGAACTGGCGCCTCAAGTCTTGAGCTTGATGACAACATCAACGCCACCAACAACTGATGTTGCAAGTAAGATGGGTCTGGCACTCGTTACGAAGGCAATTAGACTAGAAAAACTTGCAAACCCTGACAAGGAGACTCAGGTAGAGTCGTCTGGAAAGAACAAAAGGAAGCTTACCGAAGATACCCAAACGAATAAGGATGAACAAAGATCTATTCGAGGTTGTTTTGACTGCGGGGACAAAGGGCATTTCAAGAAAGACTGCCCTAACAACAAACAGGCCAATGATAAGATTTACTTAGAAACTAAACCAAGACGTGCCGGGTGCAAGTATCACCACGAGTGTGGATGTCGAAGGTCTAGGTGCGGGAGGAAAGGACACAATAAGGATGGTTGTGGGATGAAGAGTCCCAGACAAGGAGAAAACAGTAATAACGTTCAAGGTGGAAATGGGAAAGGAAATGGCCGAGTGTCAGGATGCTTCCATTGTGGGGATGTTGGACATCTTAAGAGGGAATGCCCGAAGTTGAAACAAGACCGTGAAAGGACATCCAACATCGGAGCTTGTGAAGTATGCCAGGATCCAGGCGTGACTACTGGTACGTTCTCTATCAACCAAAACTTTTGCATCTATTTTGTTTGATACTGGTGCCAATTATAGCTTCGTATCGTTAGAATTTAAGAATACGCTTGGTTTAACCGCTAGTAAGTTAGATATTCCCTACTCAATCAAATTGGCCAATGAGAAGTTAGTAGAAGCCAATGAAATTGTCAGAGATTGTGTGATCGAATTGGGAGAGCGTGAATTTGCTCTGGATCTACTACCAGTCCAGTTAGGAAGCTTCGACGTGGTGGTAGGAATGGATTGGTTATCAGGCAACAAGGCTGAGATAGTTGTCACGAAAAGGTCGTTCGTATCCCAACCAAAGATGGTGAGACGATTGTGGTTCATGGTGAAAAGCGCGATACGCCATTAAGATTTATCAGCTGCCTGAAAGCGCGAAAGTGTTTGCAGAATGGATGTGTTGCCTTCCTGGCACACATTGTGGATAAGAAGGCTGCTGAGCCAAGAATCGAAGACATCCCTGTCGTGAGGGAATATCCAGAAGTCTTCCCAGAGGACTTACCTGGACTGCCACCTCAGAGACAAGTAGAGTTCCGCATTGACTTAGTTCTAGGCGCCGCGCCTGTGGCTAAGGCACCCTATAGACTTGCTCCGTCTGAGATGCAGGAACTGTCGACACAACTTCAAGAGTTGTTAGACAAGGGATTTATCCGACCAAGCTTCTCGCCTTGGGGAGCTCCAGTCCTGTTTGTCAAGAAGAAGGACGGTAGTTTTCGTATGTGCATTGACTACCGGGATTTGAACAAGCTGACGATCAAGAATAGATACCCTCTGCCAAGGAATGATGATCTGTTTGACCAACTGCAAGGCTCAAGCTTTTACTCAAAGATCGATTTGCGATCTGGATACCATCAGTTAAGGATACAAGAGGAGAGTATCCCGAAGACAGCCTTCAGAACTCGTTATGGGCACTACGAGTTCCTTGTTATGACGTTTGGTTTGACAAACGCACCTGCAGTCTTTACGGACTTGATGAATAGAGTTTGCAAGTCGTACTTGGACAAGTTCGTGATTGTGTTTATCGACGACATCTTGATTTATTCAAGAACAAAGGACGAGCACGAACAACATCTAAGAGCTATTTTGGAGCTGCTAAAGAAAGAACAGCTGTATGCCAAATTCTCTAAGTGCGAATTTTGGCTACGTGAAGTCCAATTTCTTGGACATGTGGTTAATGGAAATGGAATCCATGTTGATCCTACAAAGGTCGAAGCGATCAAGAATTGGGAAACGCCTACGACGCCAACCGATATTCGACAATTCTTGGGTTTAGCGGGCTACTATCGAAGGTTCATCAAGGATTTCTCAAAGATCGCTCAACCATTGACGCTCCTCACGCAGAAAGATAAGAAGTTTGATTGGGGAATCAAACAGGAAGAAGCGTTCCAGATATTGAAGGATAAGCTCTGCAATGCGCCAATCTTAGCACTACCGGAAGGTACAGATGATTTTGTGGTATACTGCGACGCCTCGCGACAAGGATTGGGTTGCGTGTTGATGCAACGCCAGAAGGTTATTGCTTACGCATCACGTCAATTGAAAGTGCACGAAAAGAACTATACCACACATGATTTGGAGCTTGGCGCAGTGGTTTTTGCATTAAAGATCTAGAGACACTACCTTTAGGGTACGAAGTGTACAATTTTTACAGATCACAAGAGCCTACAACACATATTCAACCAGAAGGAGCTGAATATGAGGCAAAGACGTTGGGTTGAGTTGCTGAACGATTACGACTGCGAGATAAAGTATCATCCAGGGAAGGCGAATGTGGTCGCCGATGCCCTAAGTCGAAAGGAGAGGATCAAGCCCATAAGGGTTAGGGCTTTAGAAATGATTATCCGAACCGATCTTTCCTTGCGCATCCGTGCCGCGCAGAAAGAAGCTCTCAAGGAAGGAAACCTTGAAGAAGAATATCTCCGTGGGATGGAGAAGCTACTGGTACCAAACGAGGAAGGAACGTTATGTTTTGAGAAAAGGATTTGGGTTCCTTGGTTTGGAGGTTTAAGGAAGGCTATTTTCGATGAAGCTCACAAATCGCGGTACTCTATCTACCCTGGATCGGATAAGATGTACCAGGATCTCAAAGATTATTATTGGTGGCCTAGGATGAAAGGCGATGTTGCTGTTTATGTGAGCAAATGTTTAACATGCGCTAAGGTGAAAGCCGAATACCAGAAGCCTTCAGGACTTCTGCAACAACCTGAGGTTCCCAAGTGGAAATGGGAACAAATCTCAATAGATTTTATTAAAAAGTTGCCAAGAACGCCAAAAGGCCATGACACTATTTGGGTAATAGTGGATCGATTAACGAAGTCAGCACACTTCTTACCTATCAGAGAGAAGGATAATATGAGCAAGTTGGCCGAAATTTACATGAGAGAGATCGTCGCACGACATGGAGTGCCTCTCTCAATCATCTCTGATAGAGACGGAAGGTTTGTGTCAAGGATATGGCAATCCTTCCAAGAAGCTTTTGGCTCACAGTTAAATCTGAGCACTGCGTTTCATCCGCAAACTGACGGTCAAAGCGAGCGAACGATACAGACTTTGGAAGACATGCTGAGAGCGTGTGTTATGGATTTGGGCGGTAGCTGGGATAAGCATTTGCCTTTGGTCGAATTTTCATACAACAACAGCTACCACACCAGCATTGGTGCCGCGCCATTCGAAGCTCTTTACGGACACAAGTGTCGATCACCCCTATGTTGGGCTGACGCAGGTGATAGACAGCTTGCTGGTCCCGAAATCGTACAAGAGACGACAGATAAGATTGCGCAGATTCTAAAACCATCGAAGAAGCTCGCCACAGACAGAAAGCCTATGCAGATCCAAACCGGAAACATGTGGAATTCCAAGTGGGATAAATGGTTTTATTGAAAGTTTCACCCTGGAAGGGTGTGGCACGCTTCGAAAAGCGTGGAAAGTTAAATCCGCGCTACATTGGTCCTTTCAGAATTTTGGAAAGAATAGGACTAGTAGCATACAAGTTGGATTTACCTGCTAAACTGAATGGTGTTCACGATACATTTCATGTATCCAACCTGAAGAAAAGTCCAACTCAAGTTACCATTACCATTCCCATCGACGAGATTCATGTTGACGACACGCTCCATTTCGTTGAAGAACCGGTCGAGGTTACGGATTGGAAAGTAAACAAGACCCGCCGGAGCAGTGTCAAACTCGTCAAAGTTCGTTGGAATGCCAGACATGGCCCTGAATACACCTGGGAGCGTGAAGACCGGATGAAAGAGAAATACCCCCACCTATTTCCTAAGAAACCTGCATCTACTAGCAGAACTAAAAATTTTGGGACGAAATTTTTCTAACGGGGGGAGAATGTGACAACCCTCACTAAACCAGGTATCCGTACGACTTAATTAATAATTAATTACTGCTTAATTACTGTGCTGCTTGAACTTGTGAATAAACTGCTACTTGAATACTGATACATGTACTTACTTGCATCATACTTTACTTGTTGTCACTACATTATTTACATGCTGAACCTTAGTGACAAACATGATGCACAAAAGCACAGTAGCACTATAAACGGATAACCTATTGAACATGTTGATAAAGCCAGCATCAGGCAGACACTGCCTCTAAGGCCTGTATGAGCCAGAAATATTTTACTACACTAGTGGTGAGTGTAGGGATACAAGGGTTGTAGAACTGCGTCTCTAGGAATAAGTTACAATGACTGGATGTGCCTAAAACGTGCTCTAAACACAAGAATTCAGCACTTTACATAATAATTCAGCTTTTAGCTACCTAATAAAGTGCCAAAACATGAGAAAAATATCACTAGACACTTTCCAAAGTGTCAGAAATGAGTTGTGTCACTAAAAAGGGTATTAACGACACTTTAAAGCTTTGTTAACACTTTAACGGATTACTACCCAACCGAACAACCGGACTTTACTCGAAACCTGAAAATATTGTTATTTTCATTATTTATCTTTTTCTGAGCTAGTTAGGGTCCCTGAATACCCTAACACCCATTGTAACGCATGACACACCACTAACCGGGTTAATCACTTAACTAACTAGATTAACCTAACTATACATTAACTAATTGGTTGGATTTGAACTAGTACCCCCCCCCCCCTCTTTACAAACCGTCCCCATGTAGGGGGACACCCTTTTGTCCTTCTTGAATATTTTAATCCTAGTGTTTAATATCTTGCATACATATGATCCCTTGGTTAATACTCAAGTTAAATGTCTATAAGTTCAAGGTTAAACCCACCATCACTTCACTTAACACAAACTCAACAACAAACACTCCTCTCTCTCTCTAAGGCTTCGGCCGAACACCCCCTTGAGCATCCATCATATTTTCGGTCTTGATCAACCAATTCCAAGTTCATACAAGCGTTAAGGATCGCGTATAAGGAAGCTTGGTGCAATCGGAAGGCGAAGGACCTCTTCTCATTGCTTTTATCCACCCGATTTCCGTCTAGATTCTTCCCTAGCCTCGAGCTAGTAGTAAGTTGCTTAAATCACCTTCTTGAACTATTTTAAAGTGGTTAATATGATTTGTAACGGTTAAAACTCGTTAACATACAAGATGATACATAAAAGTCTACTTAAAACACTAAAAATGTTGGTTAAAAGCTCATATGTTGTGTAAATCATGTAGTACTTGATTTGTGTGATTATTTGGACCCGATCTATGTTGTGGTAGCTCAGATCATCGTTTAACCCGGATTGGTCATGACCTTGGATCATGACATAAGGTTGTTTTGGAAGTAACAAGGGTTAAAGGATGAAACTCTACCACACACGAATCATGAACTTGTGTAAAAGCGATTTAGCTTGTGAAATAGTGTTTAAAACTAGTAGATCTACGTATCTACAAGCGGTATTTTCAAAGAACCAAGTATCAAAGAAATCATGTTTTCTAAAGACGGATCTTACACTAACACGAATGGTTTTTAGAACACACAAGTGTGTAAACACTTGTGTATCACAAAGTTTCGACAAAATAATTATTTTTGTAAAAGTTGACAAGAAGTTGTAAAGATGGAATTTCTTTAAAAACAAGACTTTTACGAAACCGGATTGATTTATACAAAAGATCCACTAAAAGTATGGGATTTACTTCATAGTTTGGATAAATCACAAGTTCATGAAATTTATGCGATTTATATATATTTTGACTAGTTTGTGGTTTGAACATTGTTTTGATTGAATGATAAAAAATGGTTGGTTTGATTTATAAAAGAAAATGATACGCTTGAAAGCGTGGCCACCTCCAGTTACAGAGGAAACTCTGGCAAAATTTTCCCAAAAGCCTAACACTTAGAAATATTTCCACTATAAGTGTTAGAAATACTTTTCGACATGTTTTCAAAATATAAGTTTCGCCACGTCTATATTTACAAAACATCGGAGGTGGGATTTCACAAAATAAAACGTGATACATATATATATTTAGTATATATTTTTCACAATGTCACTTGATATGTGTTTATGATTATTTTGTGAAAATACTAGTATTATTTTTAGGGTAAAAATAATACTATCGAATGTTAACGAATCCAAAATAATACGAACGCCTCTACGATAAATACATAAGTTACACCGGTAATTATTATTACCACTCGATCATTAAAACGTAACCTACGCATTTTGGGAAAATATGACTTAACTTGTATTTTTGTCAAGGTATTATTTTGGAAAATTATGTAATAGAAAATATAATATTTTTGAGAAGAATATTTATATTTTGGGAGTTAGAAATAAAATATATTTTAAGTGAGACTTAATAATATATCTCGGAATTATACGAACACACATGTGTTAAATCCCCCATCCTTGGGAAGGAAAAATGACTACCAAGTATATACAGAATGTAAACACGAAATAGTTGCCTAACTATTTCCCAAAAACTTAAACCATAAAAGCTAAGGCACGGCCGTCCGTCTAATAGAATTAGTACGTGTAGGTCGTCACACAGCTGTTTGATTTGGAGGCATACTTGGTAGAGACGCACCACGGTGAGTTCATGTCCCCCTTTTCTCTAACTGTTTTCAGTTTTCTTAACTGCGGGGGTGAAATACATGTTACTTTGATTACAAGTACTTTATACATGGTATGGTTAGCGTAAGGAGGTTTACTACTTAGATCATGTGAGTGGGTAGGAGCAATATGAGGCCATTAGTCCTCATGGCAGGACCGAGGGACAGGAGCGGTAGATCTATCTGGGTGTAGCGAGCCCAGCCCCAGGCCAAACTAGAAACGGACCTCGGGGTGACTTTGTCCACATACTAATGCCGTGGCGAAATCTGCTAGGTTTGAGTCTCCCTACTTGCACTTCACATATATCAGTGGCCTTGCAAACCATTGGTGATCTCAATTCCCTTATTTGCTACATACCAAGACTATTTTTATACTCACAAAGGTTTACTTACTCACCTACACATGAACTCGCTCAACATTATTGTTGATTTTTCAACTTACATGTATTTCAGGAAATTAAAGGATCTGGCGCGGTATGGCACGTTTTCCCGCTGCACTAGTTACGAGGTCATCCGGGTTTGGGGAATGTGACTCTTTCCTGGACAAGTCACATTCCTTAAACTGTTTTTATGTCATGCTGATGTTTGTGTTTGTTGAACAATGTCGTTAGGATGTGTTTCCGTTAAGACAATGTGGTTGTATTTGGTTTTTAAAACTTAATTAAATGGATGATCTTGCATGGTTTTATTTCATATAGCTTTGTTATGGTTAAGCTATGGTATTAAGAAGTCACACCAAATTAACCACGCTTCCGCAAAGCCAGGGTGTGACAATGAATACCTTAGATAGATGCCGATTTCCCTACACAGTTGAAGCGTCCGGCTCTAAACGAAGCTAATCTGTCAGTAAAATATGGCGCTTTGGTTTTTGGTGTGATCTATGTTTGTTGATTGTTGAAGTTGTTTTGTGGATGGTTGGAGACATATATCGATGTTGTATGTGTGGATGCTATTTTCTGGCTGTGGTTGTGAGTGGTTTTTTCGCTTGGTTGATCTTTAGTCTTCATCCTCATTATCATCCCACTCTTTATGATTAATAATGGAGTCCAAAATAGCATTTTCACTGGTATCGGTCTCTTCTTCTCATCTAAACATTCTTCAAGAACAAAGCACACAAAATGACATATCACTGTCACCAGTCTCTTTTTCTTGAAGATTTATCCATCTCATTCAGCAAAATGTTATTGAGTTACCCCCTCAGCTAAGAATCCATTTAGCCTATTGAGTTACCCCCTTCAGCTAATAATCCATTCATGCAGATCAACACTGAATATGTAAGATTTGCCGTATATGGTTGTCTTAACTTTTTTGGTGTTTTAAAGTGAGTGGTATTTAGAAAACATGGTGTTTGTTATTGGGTATGATCAATGGAAGCTCCTGAGGCATTTGTTTATATAAGAAGTTTTTGGCACGTAGTTTAGGCGGGATTTTACTATAATAAATGTTAGTAATAAAGTATCCGCCATTTCAGTTACTGTTTGTAGTCACTGTTTGTTTAGCTTTATATGTTAAGGCTATAACACGTCCCATCTTTCAAGCTTGGTGTTTTGGATTAAATGGCGTTTTGTAGATATAGATGATAAAATACACTAATTATGTGACAGTCCGAAATTTCGAGAGTCTTTCCTTGTACTGTTTCAAACCCTTGTGTTGTGTTTTGATGTAACCAGTGTGTACGTTATCTAAATAATGAATGTATTTGATTATATATGAACGGTTATGAGTTTATGTGTTATGCGAAGTGTGTATGCCCGTATAAATTCTGTTGCATGAAACTCGTGGGCCGCACACCTTTGTTCCGTCCACTCTCGGCCCACATGAAACCCAAGCATGGGCCCGACCCTTCATATCAGCGCATACACCCTAGAGTTGGTGTATGGCTTCCATTATCTCTTAAACAAAACAATATTAGCAAACCAAACCCTACTCTCCTCTCCCTCAAGATCCGACGACAGCCCCTCCTATACGATTGAAGCTTTCTATCGTCCCTATCACCTTCCTCAACGCTTTGAAATCCGGTTAGTGTGTTTCTTATGTGATAATTCAATTCCTTGTCGGGTTGTGTGATTGTGTTTTGATCATTTTGGATATGCATGAATCATCATGATAATTGCACTATTAGAAATTGATAGATAGCATGATTGAAATCGATAACTGGTGTACCTGAGAATTGAATTATAGCAATGTAGGGTGTTGTAAATATGATGACTAATTGATGATCATCATCATATAGGATTTCACAATGATTGATGTTTGATTGTAACGGATTAGAGGTAATCTGTTAATGTTTGGGTGTGTGAATTGATGTTTGCTATTGTGCGATGAAGATGATGGTGATGATTGTGTCAATTATTGTTGTTAATAATAGAAGGTGCGATTAGGGTTTGTATAATTTTAGGGATGTGAAACTGTTTTGATCCATGATTGGGGTGGGATGAATAGGGAATTGTGTTTGCAAAAATTAAGGGAAAACAGTTAACTGGTCCAACCAGACGAGTTGGTCGCACAACAGAACTGGGATCGCATAAGTGTGTGTGATCGCACTAGATGGATTGGTACGATGAGCTTCAGGATTTAGATGACAGTGCTATAGATCAGATGCACTGGAGAATAGTGGAGCTCGAGGAGTTAGTTAGGAAACTATTGGAGTTTCTGGGTTACAAGTGATAGGTGTTTGTTTTGTTCTATTTCTTTTGGTAACCCTATTTCGGCTTCCATGCCAACTAGATATTTTAGGAGGAAATTCAACGAAACTTGTCAATGGTGTTTGACTTTGATCACACCAAATTTTGTTAGTCCTTTGTGACCTACGAACAAGTGATGTAATTTCCATAATAGAATATCATATAATGGGTTTTGGTTAAATTTTTCTAATTGTTATGTGACTGTGATTACCTGCGCATTGATTAATCCACTCGCATTTAATGATTGAATTATTTAAATACTGTCTTATGTTGATATTATTGTTCCAATAATAGAAACGTCAGTATGCCACCAAAAGCAAGACAGGGTCCCTCTACTTACGGTGCTGGACTACCTACCACACCTGAGGAGTTAGTGCAATTAATCACCCAACACGTTAGCACTGCTTTGGATCAGCGCGAAGCTAACCAAACCACGGGGCAAGGACGTGGTCGTGGTGCGAACGCGCACGATTTTGGTGGAGCGCCGATTGGAAACCCTCAAGGTGGAATCTTGATTTTTCATTGACCTTGTGAAACAGTGCATGGCTGTACGTACAAAACATTCCAGGGTTGTAACCCAAGATCATTTACTGGTGCTGAAGGACCCTAGATATCGTTAGATGGATTGAGAAGTTGGAGTCTGTAATAGCAATCAGCGGTTGTGTGCAACTGATCAAAGGGTTAGGTATGTTTCATGTTCATTTATTGAAAAAGCTTTATCCTGGTAGAACGCTCAAGTTCAGATTTTGGGAGAAGACGTTACCTACGGTCTTACGTGGAACAAACTGAAAGAGATGCTTCTTAAGGAATATTGACCGCGTAGTGAGTTACAGAAGATTGAGACTGATTTCTGGGATTTAACTATGGAAGGCTTGAATGTCTGAGCTTATACGACTCGATTTAATGATCTGGCCAGGTTGGTTCCTCGAACGGTCACTCCTGATTACATTAATATTGAAAGGTATATTTGGGGATTGGCGCCACAGATTCGCAGTCTGGTTATGTCAGCAAAACCCACTACCCATCTGGAAGCTACTTCACTAGCAAAGTCACTGACCGATGATGTTGTCCGTAAAAGTAGCCTTAACAAGAAGGGTGAGACTGGGAAGTCGGCAGCTAAGGCTATTTCAGATAACAAGATTGATCGTCAGGAGTGCTTTGAACGTAGGACTGGAGATTTTAAGAAACGAAAGTTTAAGAGTTCAAGGAATGACTCTGAGGAGGGGCGTGAGAAGAAACGCAACACTGGAAAAGATTTTGTGGCCAATACCAGTGGTCCAGGGAGAGATGCGAGTAGGAATGACAAGGGTAGCTCAGTGAAGAAAACTCAAGGAGAAGAGCGGAGGAAATATAATAGATGTGGTCGAACCGGGCATATGATCAAAGAGTTCTATGCCAAAAGCACAAAGGATGGAGTCAAACTTGAAGGATGCTTTGAGTGTGGAGGATTTGGACACATCAAGCGGGATTGTCCTAAGTTGAAGGGTCAGAGTGCTAAAGATAGAGCGTTTGAGCTAAATGCTGGAAAGGCTTGTGATGACCCTGTAGTTATTACCGGTACGTTTTTAATTAATAACCATTCTGTTTGTGCTATTTGATACTGGAGCTGACTTGAGTTTTATTTTGAAAAACTTTGTCCGTTTCTGTGTTCTCAAGCAAGTAAGCAAGATAAAAAGTATTCAATAGAATTAGCAAATGTTAAACTGATAGAAACCAATGAAGTCGTTTGTGGGTTTAGTATTCGGTTAAGCGATTATAATTTTAGTATCGACTTGTTACCTGTGGAGCTTGGTAGTTTTAAGGTAGTTGTCGGAATATGTTGGCTATCCAAAAATAAAGCTGAGATTGTTTGTTCAGAGAAGCTAGTGCGAATACCCCGCCCTTGTGGTGAAGCAATAGTGATTCTCGGAGAACGAACAAGTCGGAGATCGAGAGTCGTTAGTATTTTGACGATGTACAAGATGTTGCGGAAGGGTGATCCTGCATTCTTGGTCAACGTGGTTGATAAGAAGATCGAAGGAAGGAAGATTGAAGATACCCTTGTAGATCGCGAGTATCCAGAATTTTCCCCCTAAAGACTTACCTGGAAACCCCCTGCAAAATAGATCAAGTTTAGGATTGATCTTGTTCCTGGTGCAGCACTGACTGCAAAATCTCCCTATAGATTAGCGCCTTTAGAAATGAAAGAACTGTCGAATTAGCTTCAAGAGCTACTAGACAAAGGTTTCATTCGACCAAGTTTTTCGCCTTAGGGGAGCACTTGTTTTGTTTGTGAATAAGAAGGATGGTTCTTTCAGGACGTATATGGGTTAGCGGGAGCTGAACAGACTAACTATCAAATGTCGGTACCTACTACCGAGGATTGATGATCTATTTGATCAATTGTAAGGATCCAACTACTATTCGAAGATTTAATTGCATTCAGGCTATCACCAGTTGAAGATTGCTGATGAAGATGTTTCGAATACTGCTTTTAGAACATGTTATGGCCATTATGAGTTTGTAGTCATGCCTTTTGGCTTAACTAATGTGCCTGCAGTGTTCATGGATCTCATGATCAGGGTGTGTAAACCTTTCTTGGATAAATTCGTGATAGTATACAATGACGATATACTTATCTACCCACGAACCAAGGAAGATCATGAGCAACATCTGAAGATGATTTTAGAGCTGCTGAAGAACTGGAAGTTGTATACCAAGTTCTCTAAATGTGAGTTTTGGATTCGAGAAGCCATTTTCTCGGACATGTCATAAATGAGAATGGTATACATGAGGATTCGTCGAAGATTGAACCAATTAAGAATTGAGAAGCACCAAGAACTTCCTTAGAGGTGGCATAAACCTTAAAAATCGTTGGGTATAATCAAAGGTTCATAGAGAATTTCTCCAAATTAGCGCAGCCATTGACGCTATTGACCTAAAGAGGATTTGAAGTTAGATTGGACAGAAGAGCAGGAGAAAGCTTTTTGGCTATTGAAGGAAAGGTTGTTTAGTGCCCCTATTCTATCCCTGCCTGAGGTAAATGATGGTTTCATTGTATATTATGATGCGTCACGTTTGGGTCTTGGATGCGTGCTTATGAAAAAGGACAAAATGATAGCTCATGCGTCCAGACAATTGAAAGTGCATGAGAAGAACTACACAACTCACGACTAAAGTTAGGAGCTAATGTGTTTGCCTTGAAGATTAGGAGACATTATCTGTATGGCACGAATTCTACGATTTACACTGACCATAAGAGCCGCGAACATATCTTGATCAGAAGGAGCTCATTATGAGACAATGACGTCGAGTAGAATTACTCAATGATTGCGAATACGTTATTCATTATCACCTAGGTAAAGCCAACATTTTTACTGATGCGTTTGGTAGGAAGGAGCGAGAGAACCATTCCGACTTTGGAGGATACGTTGTGAACGTGTATGATAGATTTCGGTAGAATTGGGATACTCAACAACCATTAGCTGAGTTATCCTATAACTAACATTTATCACGCAAGTATTGTAGCAACTCTGTTTGAAGCTTTGTGCGGAAGGAAGTGTCAATCGACCATTTGTTGAGTTGAAGTTGGCGAAAGGCAACTAAACAAGACCCGAGTTTATCCAGGAAACCAACGGCAAGGTTTGCCTAAATTAAGGGAAGGTTAAAAGTCGCCACCGATCGATAGAAGAATTACGTGGATAATCGAAGGAAACCGTTGCAGTTTCAGGTCGAAGATTGTGTTTTGTTGAAGGTGTCACCTTGGAAAGGTGTTGATAAGTTTAGGAAAGAGAGAAAAGCTGAGCCACATTGATTAGGTCCTTTTGAGAGTCCATCTTGAGTTAGATCAGTCGCTTAAAGGCTCAAGCTACCATAGGCATTGAATGAAATACATGATATGTTTCATGTGTCCAGCCTGAAAAAGTGTCTGATAGATGTGACACTGACCATATTCTCTGATAAGGTTTACTTAGGCGATAAACAGAAGTTTATCGAAGTACCTGTTGAAGTTGTAGATTGGTTGGAAGAGTTATGTTGATAACCAGAAAGACGATTACAGATTCCTAACGATATATGCGATCTGTTGATTATACAATTTGTGGAGAGTAGATATTCGAATTAGATGTGAAAGGGGAAGAAAATGAGCTCATGAGATTAGATACTTTCGAGAGCCCATCTTGAGTTGGATCAATCGTATGTAGACTCAGACTACCTAAGGTATAGGACAACATATATGTGGTTCAACATATGTCAAACCTGATATGGTGGAACACTGACCTTACCCTTTTTGATTAAGTACTCGTAAACAATGCACCTTGTTGAAGGTATAGTGCGTTGAGACGAGAAATTAGGAAAAGTAGGATTAGTTAATAAAGGTCTACGGGGATTCTTCGTAAGAATCAAAGTTTCTCGCAAAAACTACAGGACCATAATTAACAAGACTGTTCTTACTGTTTCCACATAGTGCGAAAACACAACATGTAAAGTAGAATTTCGGGGACGAAATTCCCTAAACAGGGGATACTGTGACACCTGGCTATTTTGAGTCCGTACCGTACTAGTGTGACATGTGTTATGAATAAACAAAAGCATTATTTTATTAAATGTGGTGTAATTATGTGATATTTAATGTGGTGGTAAATCCAAACATTGTGAAAAATTATGTTGGCAATGGTAAAATAAATGCTTATCGCGTAATGAACAAAATGTGAAACGAACGTCGGTGACCGCCCGGATAATGCTAAAATCCTAAAAATATTCCGTTAAGATTAAAATTCTATCTTTAATTATATTCGTGAAGAAAAATTAATTAAGACGCTTAAAAACGCTATTTTTCGAGTTTAAGCGCATACTGCGCAACACCGCGCGTATACTACGAAATACAGTCAACGCAACCAGTCTAGGCAAATAAAATATTATTCAGTAATGTTATGACGAGTTTATTTTTATAGAGTGACAAAAATAATTTTAAACGACTTAAAACGTGATTTAAACGCGAGATAAAATACCCGGTAGTCAATTAAATATCTGCTTTAACTAGATATATATTATATATGTGTGCATATGAGAAAGTGTGTATATTACATGTGTCGACCAAGAGTCTTCATCTTTGCCACTTTCTCCCATTTTTATGCCAAGTGTTGAAGCTAGGAAATGTTGGTCCAATCACAACACACCCATCACATGCATAAACAATTCCAAGAACATAAAATTTCATTATTCTTCCAATTCTCTTACACCATAACCATATACACACATATTCAACGCCATTTTCAATTTTAAACCTTGTTCTTGAAGATTAAGTTCATTCCAAGTAATTTCCAAGTTGGTGTGAAGAATCAAAAGGTGTTTTCAAATGATTTCAAAGAAGAACAAGCTCTATATCATAAAAAATCTCATCAAAACCCACTAATTTTTTAAAGGTGTAAATTTATTTTAAAAAAAAATTTCTTGAATTTTGATGATGATGATGATGATGGAAAGTTTCTCAAATACTTGAATTTCTTCATAAACTTGAATATACTAAACAAGAAAATGGTTTTAATCAAATGAAAAGTGGTGATATGTGTAGGTATGTATAGTTGGCCGAATGTATGTCAGTGTGTATAATGTTTGTATTTTAATTTTTGTTTGCAATAATACTTGTAAGATGATTTCTTGAGTGAACAAGATTATGTGCAAATGTGTAAGATGTATAAAGGAATGAATGAATCTTGATTTATGATTTGAAATAATGCTAGTATATGGACATGTATATGGCCGAAAATATACTAGTCATGTTTGTGAATTTTTAAGTTGTTGCATGTTCTTGAATGATAGTTAAGATACATGTGTTTGATGATTTTTGTATGATGATTTGATGATTGAACAAGAAATGTGATATAATTGTGTCATATGCTATATTAAATGAAAGAATAATATTTATTAATCTTATGTGATGATTTTGAAGTAAATGTGCATAAAGTGCATGTACATAGACTTGTAGGATGATTTAATGATTATCATAAAATGGAATTGTTGTGATATGATAAACATTCATTCAAATCAGTAAATAAGTATGTAAAATAAAGTTATTTTATGTGTTTTAAAGTTACAAAAATTAAGTCATAACTTGGTAGCTTTGCATGTTGTACTTATGGTTTGAAAAGTAGTAAATCGGGTGATGTTTGCATGATTTTTGTGCTAATCATGAGATCTACAAATACATGATTAAAATTATTGTTTTAATCAGTAGATAACATGTGTTATGTTAAAATATCAAGACATGATGATTTGGGTTGGTTACGGTTAAGTTCGGTACGAAACTATGCGTTAAAAACGGTAAAAATCGACTTTTTAAGTGATTTTTATAAAAATATTTTAAATCTGATTATAAACTGATGTTTTAAGATAAATATAAGTATTTTAACTTATATTAAATATTTTTGGTGTTTGGTTAGTCATACGTGACTTCCGACACCCAAAAATGCTACCGAAACAGTAAAATACGCATATTTCAACGTACGCCAAAACGGGATGTTCAAGAGTGGACATTATGTGTTATAATTTTATATGTGAATATGAGTATGTGTAATGTGATTTTCTAAGTGATTTCATGATGATATGAAATGATGTTATGTTTAGACGTTTGTGCGGTAGAAATGGTAAACTAGATCAGAAGTCGCATTATGTGTGAAAATTTGTGATAGACATGAGAAATATATTTAAAGTAACTTGATGAGTTATTTGATATATATTAAGTGTTTAAGTTTGATATATATGTGTGAAATAACGTAATACGTGAACTACGATATATATATATATATATATATATATATATATATATATATATGTATATGGGTGGGAGTAGGCTACAAAGTCCATTTTTCCTACAAAGTGTACAAAGTCATAAAATACCATAATGTAACCATAAAACCTACTCAAAACCCACAACAAACAAAGTGAAGATTACTAAAACGCCATATGTGTGAGTTTTGTGTTGTTTTTTGGATGATAAGACTTTGATTATCGAATGACTAAAATTAGTGTGTTTTATGTTGATTATCATGTTGTGTTTTATATTTATAGTTCTATGATGGTGTGTTTGAAGTTTTTATGGACTGTTAAGGTTTGGATATTGTGTTTTAGTGATCTTCACTCCGTTATTTGTGAGTTTTGAGTGTGTTTTATGGTTGAAATTGTGGTGTTTTATGACTTTGTACACTTTGTAGGAAAAATGGACTTTGTAGCCGAACCTTACCCATATATATATATATATATATATATAGGTAGAGGATCCTGTAAAAAGTGCTCAAAGTGCTCAAAGTGTATTATAATACTATATAACACTATATAAATATCGTATAACAATATGTAACACCATATAATACCATATAACACTATAATACCATATAGTGTTACATAGTGTTATATGGTATTATATGGTGTTACATATTGTTATACGGTGTTTATATGGTGTTATATAGTATTATATATAGTGTTATAATACACTTCTCACACTTTAGGCCCTTTTTACACTATCCTTACCCTATATATATATATATATATATATATATATATATATATATGGGAATGCTAAAATGAGAACCACTTCGAGTTGTAAGAACCGTGAGAATTACACCGTAGGGGGCGCGGTGGACCAACATTTTTTTTCATAAACGTAGATGCAAGTATTATAACAACATTTGTAAAAAAAATTCAAAAACAAAAATTTCGTGTATGTAGTTTTGAGCACCACAAGTTTGTGTTTACGGGTACCGTAAATTTAACCGGAAAATTTACGGTACCCGTAAACACAAACTTGTGGTGCTCAAAACTACACACACGACATTTTTTTTTAATTTTTTATAAAATTTACGGTACCCGTAAACACAAACTTGTGGTGCCCAAAACTACACACACGATATTTTTTTTTGAATTTTTTTACAAATGTGTTTATAATACACGCATCTACGTTTATGAAAAAAAATTTTGGTCCAACTCGCCCCGGATTAAAAAGTTCTCATGGTTCTTACAAGTGGAAGTGGTTTTCATTTTAGCGGTCCCCTATATATATATTGGGGATGGTTCAAATGAAAACCACTTTTATTGTGAAAACTCAAAAACTAACTAAAAAGAGCCTAAAAAACACATCAAAATTTTTTTTTCATTTCTTTTATAAAAATCGCAGGTTTTTATATATATAAAAAATTGTTTTTTGTAGTACACATGTGTAATAAATAATACATATACACATGTGTACTACAAATTTTTTTTTTTGAAATTTGTTTTATATACAAAAACCTGCGAAAATTGGTATGCAAATATATATATATATATATATATATATATATATATATATATATATAGGGGGCCACTAGAATGAGAACCACCTTCAGTTGTAAGAACCGCGAGAACCACTCTCAACCAATCACAGAAAAGGGTAGTTTGGTCATTTCCTTTAAATGTCTAATCTATCCTCTCTCCTCTTTTAAAGTTGCAGACTTCTCTTTAAATATGTCATATCTCCTCTCTCATTTACTCTTCATCTTCAAAACTCCAAGTAACATCTTCAAGACCCAGCCATGAACAACATCAGTGACACCCACAACCCCTCCCCCCCTGCTTGATGAAGACCGGCGACCCAGGTCCGGCTTCTGTTTCCGGCAAGATACCTCCCCCCTGCTTGATGAAGACCGGCGACCCAGGTCCGGCTTCTCTCGATCTCCTGTCCGACCGACACATGTCCGGCGACGGGGGTATCTTTAGCCTTCCTTTCCTCTCCGCCGCCACCCTTGCGACTGGTGTTTGGTTGTGTTGGGTTGGTGGCGGAACCCTAGGCGGTGGTGGTGGTAGAGGTGGGGGTAGAAGTGGTAAGAATTTCAAGCCTTGAATTTGTGGTTTTTGAATTTGGTTCTTAGTGATTCTGGAATTTGGGGTCTTTTGTGATTCTTGATTCTGTGGTTCTTGAATTTGGGTCTTTTGTCATTCTGTTTTGAATCTGGGTTTGAATATGGGTTTTGAATCTTGTGGGTTTGAATCTGGGTTTTGAATCTTTGTGGGTTTGCCTTGTGGGTTTGAATCTGGGTTTTTATTGCTGTTGAATCTGTTGAATCTGGGTTTTTGTTGCTGTTGAATTTGTTCAATCTCGGGGTTAATTCTGTTGAATCTGTTGAGTTTTTTTTGAAACTGTTTGATTGATGTTCTTGTTCCTTTTGAATGTTTAAATCGGTTGAATATGGTGCCTTATTGAATCGGCTGTGATGATGCAAAAAAAAAAACTGACGATGGCGCGGCAAAGATGGTGGAGGGTAGGTTATTGAACCCGCAACCCCACTTTACAGCCTCTGATTATCGGGAAATCTGAGCCAAAACTTCGTTTTTTTTAACCCGTTTTTTTTTCGAGATACACTTTGTTTTGATGTTGTTGTTTTTTTTTTTATTTTTTCCCCCTAGTCGATGATGATAACGATATATCTGAGACACCTCCCGAGTTTGCGATTTCTGAGTGCGTTCATTTTTGTGTAAAAAAGTTTTTGTAAAAAAAAGTTAAACCGTAAACTTTTTTTTACGTAAACCGTAAACTTTTTTAACGTAAACCGTAAACTTTTTATTGTAAAAACGTAAAGCGTAAAAGTTTTACGTAAAACGTAAAAAGTTTTACGTAAAACCTAAGACGTTAAACGTTAAAAGTTTTACGTAAAACGTAAAATGTAAAAATTTTAACGTAAAAAACGTAAAACATAAAAAGTTTTACGTAAAAAACGTAAAACGTAAATTTTTTAACGTAAAATGTAAATTTTTTTAACGTAAACCGTAAAACATAAAAAGTTAAACATAAAACTTAAAAAGTAAAAAGTATAACGTAAATAAAGTTTATAAAACGTCAAAAAAAAAAACGGCGCGTTAAAACGACGTGTAAAAAAACGTGCAAAAAAAAGCGCGTGTAAAAAAACTTGTAAAATACGACGCGTTAAAAAAACGTGTAAAAAACAACGCTTTGAAAAAAAGGCGCGTAAAAAACGTCGCGTTCAAAAACGACCCCGTTAAAAAACGATGCGTGCAAAAACGACCCGTTAAAAAACGATGTGTGAAAAAGCCGGGCAAAAAAAAAGGAAAACGTAATTTTTTAACGCAAAACGTAAAGTTTTTTAACGTAAATGACGGCGCGTAACGCAAAACGTAAAGCTTTTAACGTAAATGACAGTGCGTTTAAAAAAGCGACGCCTGAAAAAGCCGAGCTTAAAAAAACGACTCTTCAAAACGTTTTTTTTTTTTAAATCTTAAAAAAAATTATAATAAAAATTGGATTTCAAAAAATTTGTTTAACAAAAAAAATCTGTTTATAAATAAAAAATAATTAAGTCAAAAAAGTAATTAATAAAATAGGACAAAAAAGGTAATTTAAAATTAATATATATAAAAAAAAAAAAAAACAATTTTACTTAAATACCCTTTAAGAATAAAATATTAAAGAGATAATAAGACAAAAAATAATTAATATTATTTTTAAATACCTTTAATCTCATCCATCCATCTACTTGATCTAACGGCTAGAAAGTGGTTCTCGCGGTTCTTACAACTGGAGGTGGTTCTCATTTTAGCGGTCCCCTATATATATATATATATATATATATATATATATATATATATATATATATATATATGGATTAAGTTAAAATGAGAACCAACTCGAGTTGTAAGAACCGCGAGAACTTTTTGATCCGGGCCTTGGTGGACCAATTTTTTTTTCAGAAACGTAGATGCATGTTTAAAAACAACGTTTGTAAAAAAAAATTCAAAAAAAAAATGTCGTGGGTGTAGTTTTGAGCAACACAAGTTTGTGTTTACGGGACCCGTAAATTTTCCGGCTAGATTTACGGGTCCCGTAAACACAAACTTGTGGCGCTCAAAACTACACACACGACATTTTTTTTTATTTTTTTTTACAAATGGTGTTTTTATACATGCATCTACGTTTATGAAAAAAAAATTGGTCCACCGCGCCCCCCACGGTGTAGTTCCCGCGGTTCTTACAACTCGAGGTGGTTCTCATTTTAGCGGTCCCTATATATATATATATATAGGGAGAGGATAATGAGAAAACTACATCTAAATGAGAAAACTAGAAAATTAACTAAAAAAAGCTAAAAAACATACCAAATTTTTTTTTACATTTTTTTTATAAAATAATCGCTATTTTTTATATGTAAAAGAAATTTTCAAAAAAAAAAAAATTGTTGTACTGCACATGTGCATTATATGTGTACTACACATGTGCATTATATCCGTAATAGTGCACATGTGTAATACAACAAAATTATTTTTTAATTTTTTTTTGAAATTTTTTTTCCATGCATAAAATATAGCGATTTTTATAAAAAAATGTAAATTTTTTTTTGTATATTTTTTAGGCTTTTTTAGTTAGTTTTTTGGTTTTCTCATTTAAACTAATTTTCTCATGATCCATCCCCTATATATATACACCGAATATGTACATACTTATGCATGTATATTACGAAGCGCAACTCGTAGACATATATTGTGAATAAGTAGACATAATAAAGAGTCACCAACAAAATCGTTCAAATCGCGAAAAATCTTGATATGTATATGAATATACACATATATATATATATATATAAATGCCAACATAATAAAAACAAATACTTTTCAAGAAAATCTGGAAGTTGTGTGAAAATTCTAAGTATCGGAGAAACTTAGTTATTTGTAGAATAATTGGTTATTAAATCATTCCTACTTAATTTAGGACGTGTAGACCAATTTGAAGGATTGCGATAATATAAAACGCACCCAAAGGTGAGTGTCACGAATACCCCTCTTTTTACTGTTTTGTATACTGTTTTGGAGGGAAGAACACATATTTAAAAAGGATAAATGTACGTTTTTGTATTAAGTATGCCTTTGTGTAATCTAAAATATATTTTTGTGGAAAATATGATTTTTAAATGATATGATATGTTTTTGAAGAAAACATGATTTTAGAAATATGATTGATATAAATATGTTTCGGGGAGAAACATGATTTGATTGATATAAACATGTTTCGGGGAGAAACGGGATTTGATCAATAATAAAATTGTTTTCGAGGAAAACAAGATTTTAATTGGTATAAAGACGTTTCTACGCGGAACGCAGGAGTATGGGTGTCTGAGAGCACCCTATTAAATTTATCTTTCTAGTAGGTTATATGTCTTGTTCAATTGAGGAGGGCTACTAGGTGACCTAATTGTAGGGCACCTTGAGTGGAGTGTTATAGCCATTTTTGATCATTAAGTATTGAACACGTGAAATTGTTGATAGATTTATCGGGTTGACAACCCCGTCGTGATCGGTAGCTCTGTGTCCACATAGCGACAAAGTTCATTCTAAATTGTCTTGTATTGATTAGAACCTCATTGTTACTATATAGCTCGTAATGTCTTGCAAACTTACGAAACCGAAAGACGGACTGAAATTTAATACAATATTTATGGAAAACAATCTGAATGGGAGGTTTTGAGAAAAACGCTTACGATAGCGGATTTTCAAACTTTTATAAGGAAAAAATAAAATTTAATTTCTTAATTTTATATGGATGCTTATTCCCATTTAAAAATATATAACAAGAAAGTTTTCCTTAAACAATTGTAACAAATCTGAATATGTGAACTCACCTTCCTTTGTGTTGACACTTGATTTTTACATGTTCTTCAGGTACATGAGTTTGGCTTCAGGAATTTTGGCTTGTGTTGGTAGGTGGTTGTTGATGCGATTGTTAAATAAATAAATGATGTTTGGACACTTTTAAACTACTTTTGGGACTATGTGTAATAAGAATCCTAAGGGTCAAACAACTATGATGTGGTTGTGATGAACGTGGAAACTTAAAACTTATGTTTTAAAATAAACCAAATGTCCAACATGAATATTGCAATTACCACTAAGACATTATGGGTACTAACCTCCGTCACTGCCACGTTTGTATTTCCACTGCGACGTTTTTGGGGTGTGACAGAAGGAACTTTGTCTGAGAAGTATCCATCACTCCCATCGTCTTCTTCTTTGGATTCTTCTTCCAGTTTCTCATCCAAGTCATCACTTTCACTTTCATTTTCCTCTTATTCTTGAAGCTTTTGAAGCCTCCATTTGAACATGTCCTGCACCAACGTCAGTTTTATGTTCATGTCCGTGTTCAAACATGTTGCGTTGTGTAACTCCTCTAAGAACCCAAGACCCTGCTTGGTCATGATGTTTTCAAGCATGTATTCTTCCTGCTCTCCGTTGTCACATATAACGGTGACCATGTCTGTGTCTTCATCAAAACGCCACGATCTGATGACTGGGTCCACTTTTGCATTTGCCTTGTTTGGTCCAAATTTTCTGGTTAATCTCCTTATAATCATATGTGTTTTGTCACAGTGGTTATGAAGAGGGACGCCAAGTGCTAGAATCCCCTTCTGTACTTCTTCTTCCATGTTCAATATGGCTTTGATTGTTTTAACAAACACTCTTTTTATGTTGTCAAAACGGATCATGAATCTTCTGATTCTGAGGGTGTATCTCCATGAAATGATGTTTGCTATTTTTCTTCCTTTCAGTTTTTTTTTTAAATTTGGCGTTTTGGTTAAAGATGGCGTTTTTAGTATGATCAATGGAAGTGACGATGGAAGCGATGGTAACGTCATTTATATGATGATGTTTTTGGCGCGTAGTTTAGGAGGGAACTTTTTGTAATAAATGTTAATAATTAACTTTCAGGCTGTTTGTTCCATCTATCTTCTAAATCTGCAAAGCGTTTTATAACTAAGGTTTGGCGTTTTGTATTAATGGCGTTTTAGTCATTTTGAATGGCGTTGGCTCATTAGTTTGGTGTTTTGAATTAAAGCAGTAAAAAGACCCTTTTACCCTTAATGAAGCACGTTCCAAGTAATAAAGTTGATGCTATTTATGAAAATGCCATCGCGCCAATCTAGTCACCGTTTTCACACTTTTATGCGTTTTCCCTAAATCCTACCCCTATTTTTGTTAACGATATTATTTTGCAATAAGTATTTGACCATGATCAATCCAGTGGTGTCAATCGTTAAATACTTTGATTAGGAAAAATTTTAAGCTTATTTTAATTAGTTTATTCTTTAGTACTCTCGGTTGTTATTTAATTAAAAATGAGTTGACACAAACCCGTGCGTTGCGGCGGGACAATTAAAACGGAAGAAAAATAAATGTTAAAATATCGAATCACGGACGCGCGTTGCGGACCCATCATGTAAAACTTTTCATGAAAGGAATGACTAATTTGAAACGATAACATTGGCTCGCTATGCAACGGGAACTCGCTATATCAAAGAAAACCCAAATGCCTCAAAGAATATACATTGATCAAGAACCATAAAGATTAATGTCGGTGCCGGTTGTTTTAATCTCTTTATCTCATATTATAAAAAAATATATTTAAAGTTTATGTCAATGAAACATAAACAACAAATATTACCTATCTCTTGAAGCTAAGCATAAACATAATGAAATCAACTTTATTTAGTCTCTTTCTCTCATATTATAAAAATAATATTTTAAGTTTATGTCAATGAAACATACACAACAAATATTACTTATCTCTCAAAGCTAATAATCTATCTACTATAATAAAAGAAACCAATTTTTGGACACGTGTCATTCATTGAAGGTATTCTTAAATCTATATTTATCTCATATTAACTAAATAAATAAAAAATAATAAATTAATATTAAATCTTATCATACTTTAATAAAATATAATCCTTAAATCTAAATTGTTATTTTAATATATTTTTAAAACAAATACCTCTCTTTCCTACTTATCTTATATTAAATATATAAATAATAAATTAATATTAAATGTTATCCTAATTTATTAAAAATATAACTTTTTTTGTTATTTGGTATACAAAATTATATTTATTCAACTCGTGTAAAACGCGGGGTTTTAAAAATTTAACTTCTTTTATTATTTACTATACAAGGTTACATTTATATAACCCGTGTAATACACGAAGTTTTTAAAGATATAACTTTTTATCATTTGCTATGTAAAATTAGATTTATTCAACACGTGTAATTCACTGGGTTTTTAAGGATAGAATGTTTTTATTATTTGGTAGATTTTTCAACCTAACTATACACGGGTTTTTTTTTAAAGATTCAGCGTTTTTAGTATTTAATATAAAAAATTACATTTATTTAATCTGTGTAATATACATGGTTTTTAAAGATATAACTATTTATAATTTAATATATAAAATTACATTTATTTAACCCGTGTAGTAAACGGGGTTCTAACCTAATATACATATAGAAATATCAACTTTGTTTTAATCTCTTTCAAGCACATTATGAAAAAAATATATGAAGTTTATCTCAATGAAACATATACAATAAATATTAGCTGTCTCTCGAAGCTATGCATAATATCAACTTTTATAAATTTCACTATTTTTTCTTTTTTTTGAAAGGTAAAATATATGTATATAATATTCTAGAGAATGGTAAAATATTAATTATTTTATCTATTTTTTTGTCCATTGTATATTATATATAATATGTATACAATATTTGAGAGAGTGATAAAATCTTGGGTGAAAAATTCATGGTAAATAGTAGCGGTGAGCAAATTAACCACCATAACCGATAACCGAACTATAACCGATATAACCGAACCACTAATAACCGATAATCAATATAACCAATGGTTATGGTTATGAAACTTTGTATAACCGCTCAATGGGTTACGGTTATGGTTATGAAGCTTTGGTTAACCGATATAACCGAAACCAAACCGAACTTGTAATGTTCACTTTATATAATGGATTTGTGATTTACAAAACCATATAGAGGGTTTTTACTAAGATAAAAGTATGTTAGTAACAAAATGATCTTGATGTAGTTGTCATTTATTTTGATAAAGAACTAAGGTGTTATGTCCATAATTTTTTTGTTTGTTTGAGAATTACCTTATTAAAAAGAACCCCAAATTGGAAGTTTAACTAAAAAGTTTAGTCTCCGTTATCTTATAAAATAGGCTCAAGCTAAGTTCAAATCGTACACAACCCTATTTATTTCAAACCTTGCTTGGTTACTTAATCGAAATTAACCAAAACCGAACCATAACCGACTTCATAACTGATTAACCGTAACCGAAGTTTGGTTATGGTTACCAAAACTCCATAACCGGTTATGGTTATGATTAATAGTAAAAACCGAACCAAACCAACCCATGCACACCCCTAGTAAATAGTGGGTGAGAACCAAACAACTCATCAGAAACCATCGTATCATATAGGATTTGTATTATCCACATCTATTCAAAGCTCACATCTTATAATTCAAACTTTTCAGTTTGTTCTGCGCGCTCAACACACAAATACCAAAAAAATATGTAAAAAGGCATCGAAGAAATCAGTACCATACCACCAACGAACCACCGACACTATATCACCACCATCGAACCACCGCCAACAAAACACGCCTCAACTCCTTCAACTATATGGATTTTTTGTCCGATCACTTCTCATTTGTTCCAAAACCGCCACCATTGCTTCTTCGGCGTGGTGAGATGATAACACGACTTCCGTCACCGCAACGAAAGGTAAAAATCAAACTCGCCACTGAGTGTACGCTACATTTCCGTCCATCTTCATCGGCTGAAACAACTTCGGTCGTCATGACCAGATTATCCGGAAGATCACCATCATCATCATCATGAAATCAGGTTTGATCCTGTTCTAAAATCCGCTCAAACAACCGAGAGGTTCTGGTCGTCAAAATCGAATTCGGTGTGATAACCGTTTAATTATCGCCAATAACTGCCACCGCAAGTAACTGTATAAGGTGTTTGGAATGCGGCCGTGTCGGTTCTTTAACAGTTGCCACTGATGCAGAAGATGGTGTTAGGAATGTGGACGCGTCTATTCTTTAGCAGTTGTCAATAATGCCGCCGATTGAAGGATCCAACGGTTGATGAGGCGGTGATGGAAAGGAAGCGGATGGAACACCGCTGTTAAGTTGCTATTTGGTTATTTCTTGTTAAACGACATGTTGGTTCAATTTCTCTTCAAACGGCGCATTGCTAAACTCACGACCCAAGTTACTTTTTGTTATATTATATAATATATTTCCCTCATCAGTACGTTAGAATAATCAACTTTTTTTAATTAAACGGTTTTTATTCTTCAAATAATTAACCATCTTTTTTATATCATATTTTCGTGTTGGTTGTTTTTTTTTTGTCGTATAGGTAACCACTATTTTTTTAATGAAACATTTTCTTATTTACAGGTATCATTTAATTTTGAGTGAAATGCAAAAATGGTCCCTGAATTTAGACTATTTTCGTTATTATAGTTTAAAAATAAAATATTTTGTTTTTGGGTCCCTAAGGTTTCATTTTTGTTGTCATTTTCATCCAAATGACAAACTGAGTCAGAATTTTCTGTTAACTTCTCAACTTTTTATCGTTTTCCTCATTTAACTAAAATATATTATGGTATAAAATGACGATTATACCCTTATTTTAAATGAGGAAATCAATAAAAAAAAGAGAAGTTAACAAAAAATACTAACTCAGTTTGCCAATTGAATGAAAATGACAAAAAATGAAAACTCACGGACCTAGGTACAAAAATGTTCATTGTTTGGCTGAACTGGTAAAAGTGGCCTAAACTCAAGGACCATTTTGGCATTTTACTCTTTAATTTTGATCAAACACCACTTGTAATTTAATTTATAGTTTGTAATTCATAGTAATTGAGATCTGTAAGGCACATGTCATCGATAGACCACACCAATGCTACGAATAAAAAAATTAATAGACGTACTATATAATATATCATGAGAGAAGTGATAAACTAACAGAAAACAAGTACGAGATGGTAAATTGTTGCCGTCGCATCGAACGAGTTTCCCACTAGTACCAATTTAAGAAAATGGAACCAGACCGGTCGTCACGATATTTAAAATTTAAATTATAAAAAAGTTTTTAAATATTTATCTTATGTTTTACTTGATATCATATATCTCCGCTAATAGCAAATGTTAACCATTTTTTTCAATTTTATATTATTTATGTTTTATTTCACACCACAGTCGATAGTCTAAAGTTTGTTATTTAAAAATACATATACTTTTACCATCTTCTTTTAATCCTTGGGGTTAAAAATAAATAGTTATGTCGCAAGTACGTACTTTAAATTTTATAAAACATTGTATTTTAAAACTTTCCAGAGAAACAAAATATGATTAAGATGAATTAAAATAATAAAATTACTTAACGTAAAACAAGGATTAAACAATTTCTACGTCACTTATTTTGAAACATGCAAAATGTATATCTATAGATTTTTTTTTTAAATAATAGCGTAACTGAAATTACGAGAATTTATTATGAGGTGCTTAAATATTAGGACATCCCAGTCTAAAGGCACAGCAAATACAAACACGTTCACGACAAAATGAATCTATTATTAGTTGCTTAATAGGCACCGTCTTCATGCAATCGATTCCACACACTTCAGTATTACAAACATAGGGGGTATGGTCAATAAAATAACCACAAGACTTATCACCTGCTTGTCCAAAAATATAATTAACATACTTTATCAAATAAATACACAGATAATTCGTCTTTTTAGTCACTAAAATATACTAAATATATGATATTATAATTGAAGAAAATAGGTTTTAACAAAGTATTACCATGTGTTATCTTGCATTCATCTTCAGGCTTAGCAATAGCATTCATAAGATTTGAAAATACAAGGCAAAGAAACAGGGCCGGCCCGTTAGGGTAATTGGGCTAGGCAACGGCTTAGGGCCTCCGAAAAAATAGGACCACCAAAATTAAAAACAAATCCTATATTTATAAAAAAGAATATTATATTTACGGTGATATTTGTTAACATTAATACAAGTGTAGTCTGGTGGTAAGAACAAAATTTGGTTTTTGTAGAGGGCTAGGTTCGAATCCCACTTACTACCTGTTTTCAAAATTATTAATCACCTCACTCACTCTTTTAATAATAATTGGTTATAAATGCATCTTTTTTTAATCATCTCTCTTAATTTAATAAGCTAAAATATTTTGTCCACACATTTTTTAACATGATACGTCCATGTAAAATTTTATTTAAGAAAAAATCGTTTCTAACTAATAACAATAATATACTTAAAATAAGTAGCATGTTTTAATTCCTTTCACACATAATGTAAGTTGTTATTTGTTAGCTTAAACTTTTTTGACTAACTTAGATTTGATTTACGTATTAGATCCCAACATTATTTGATTAGGGAAATCATCTAGTTTATATAATGGTTAAGTGATTTATAAGTTTCTTTCTAATATATTTCATGTCAGATACAAACCGAAATTACGAGCCTAAAAAACTAAAAAGGGCCTCTGTCACACCCCGGTTTCCACGTGTCACCGGTGGGCCCGGTAGGGGAGTATCGTGACGTGGTTGGCAACATAATAGTCAAACAACACAATATTTAAATGCACAGCGGAAGCAAAGTATAGATTCATTTCAACCAAACAATATTGTAATATTAAGTATCACAAATAGTTGAATATAAATCCACAGGTAGATCAAAGTAAAAAGGAAACAATGTTCAACAGTCTATGACATCCAAGCTTGCGAGACTTATTGTGGATGCTAGGAGAAAAGCCAGCCTATTACGCGTAGTACCTGCACTTAACCTTTTTGAGAAAAAATACGTCAGTTTACACTGGTAAATACAATCAACCGACTCATTTTGAAAAGAGTTAAAGAAAATGCATTTAAGGCACAAGGCACAAATAATATTTTATAACTTGGGATAATTATTTGAATATAATACTCGTAACAGATTTACATGTTTCTTATGCGTTCAGTAGCCCGGTTCGTGCCGGGTTAAAGATCAATAGACACACCACATTATTTAAATGAGACACCGATGGGCGTACGCCTACGCCCCGTGCTTAGGTCGTGGCCATTTCGTAAAATGATGCCAGGGATATCCGGGACATGGTCATTAACCCCCCAAAGGCTTTAAGCAAACAAAACAATTTAAACGAGACATCTCAATACTTTAACCATCATACAATTAAAGATTCAATGCCCGACCAAGCGGTATTTTATATACCGTACCCCAAGCCCGTATAGGGAAAATAAGTTAAAAGTATTTACATGAGCAAGTATAAATCACAATCAGCGAGTGCAAGTATCTTTTACCGGGTCTCCTATTCTGGAACGAAGGTTTATAATAACCTATTTGAATCCTAACGGGTCTTTTAGTTAAGCTTAAGCTTAGACCGGTTAGTTTTAAAGATACGGTTCGTACGCACGATTAAGCGAAGACCGGATAGAATGTGATTTAGACCCGACAAGTTTGAAGACTTTCTTAATATGGGTATATTATACACATTCTGGATTTTGAGATAAAACCGATAAGGTTTGACCCGTTTCGGCTAATTTCTGTAAACTAGTTACATAAACCGAACCGAACGCGCACGAAGTGTAACGGGTAACCATAAGAGTCCTAAACAGGTTTCCTAAGTTAACATGCCTTTAATATGTTGTGATATCAGTAGGATACCTTCCATTATGCCCAAAACGAGTTTAATCTCATATTAAGCCCCGTAGGGGTATTTTGGTCATTTTAAAGATTATAAAGGGATCAATTAAGCTTCTGTGATCCGGGTCTGAATAAATCAGTAAAATAGTTTATTTTAACATGGTATATCAGTTGGTGTTAAGTCTTATGTGGCAAAATGGTTTTAAACCCTTACTATGCGCTTAATACGCGTATAACGTCGTTTTAAGCGATTTACGGTTTAAAATAGTATTCTGAGTTTCCTGATCAGTTCAACAGGTTCAAAATGCTTCATTTATTATTTAAAATCAGTAGGAATTGGATTGGTGTCAAAAGGATTTGTAAAACTCATTTTATGGCCTAAAAGGGTATATTCGGTATTTACCGAATCAAGGCACTAATCCTAGCTTATGATCAGTTTAAAAATAATTAAAAATCTTCAAAAATCCCAAAATATTATATTACATCAGTGGGTAAAAGGTTTAGTGTCAAAAAATGGGTTTAGAAAGGCTTTACACTAATGACGCCGTTTAATTACTAAGAAGCGTTCTAATTACGTCATTAAGCATAACTCCTAATCTAGACCTCCGACTGATGTGAAAATTTAGGGACATGTTTAATAATCAGTAACAAAGATTATTGTACTTTCATATTTCCAAAATTCTCGTTGTATGGTCATAAGGGCATTATGGTCAATATTTAAGCACTTAACGGAAACGTCGGACAAATAAGGATTCAAGTGGTATAAATGCAGAGGGTTATACAATCATGTAACTAGGTCCTAATGGAACTTTAAGGCATGTCTAAACCTATCTAAATCGGGTCAGAACTGAAGTCAAAGCAAAAGTCAAAGTTTTTGCGACTTTCGGTTCCGAATCGGTTCTAAACAGAAAGTTGTCGAATCAAACAAGCTTAGGCAAGTTCTTATACTTATTACCATGTTATATGAATGATAAAATAGGTTACACGCCTTTTACATCGTTAATCATGCGTTAAATCGAATATTACATTTATGTTGACTTTTTCTAAACATCTTTGACTCGACAAATGACCTAGTTAGGATGGGAATCAGTGGGTGACCTTTTAAGGGTTTAATGCCCACCTAATTACCTACTTATAACAACCTTAAGTTTGCCTAATCGCTGGACCATTAGCGATTAATTAGTAAGTCAATCGTTAATTACGACGGTTTGACTTCTAGGCTATAAACAAAGCAAAAATTAATTAAAGAAGGTTAAGTGTACTTACAAGTGTCCTATGAACGATTTATGATGCTTTAGGATGGTCCTTATGCTCCAGAATTGATCAAAGATGAAGTTGTGCATGAATGATCAAACTTGCAACAATGAACTTCTTTATATAATGATCTTGATCACACAAGATGGTGCCAAACAACCCTATCACTGATGTTAGATCATTCCCAAGTGTCCCTAGGGGCTAGAAACCAGTTTAGGGAGCACATGGTATTGCATACTAGTGATTTGAGTCGGTTACAAGGCTGGATAGGCACCTGTCTGTTATTTCTGCAACTGGGCGTCGCACGCGGCCCGCGTAAAGGTCTTCATGATCTTACGCGGCCCGCTTGGGTCTCCGGCTCAGGTTTTGAAGTTTTCATTTATTGCATGTTTAGTCCCCGGTCCTCCTAAACGTCGCTTTCACTTCATTTCTTGCATTCTAAACCTTTAATATTGACATATAGGGGCTTTAAGACTTATACCCACTTTGTGAAGTCCTTGGCCACTTTGTGTTTACCCGAAAAATCCTAAATTTCCACGTTGACGCTTCTAACCCCTCGCACACGAATTTTGTCATAACTTTCTCATACGATAACGAAACTTGGTGAAATTTTTATGGTGCATTCTAGTGAGCATAATTAACCGTTACAAAGCTTCGGGTTTGTCAAAAGGTCACTCAGAGGTATAACTTAAACATGTTGACACATTTAACCCCTGTAGTTTGTAATCTCTCACTTTCTTTCATATTTAGCTTCGTATGATCCATGATTTATTCGTTTGAAGGTACGAGCATCATGTAGGGTTAATGTACAATATATTTATTCACTGTTGACATTTAGAACCCGTATATTCACATACTTTCCAGGTTTGTTGTGACAACTCGTATTTCCAAACCGATCTTTGTACTTTGATGTAACGTATGTGTACGATATGTGACTTTTATGAAAGTGAATATTTATGTTAATGTTATGATATTACGTGCTTGTGAATGTATGTATGATAAGTGCACAACACACACTCGACCGCACAAGCTATTCGGGCTATACAACTTGTACTCGATTCCGTAGGGCAGCCCAAGTTCGGGTTTGGCCCATCCCCCTTTAATCGAATAACACATATCTCACACTTAACCAAAACAAACAAACCTACAAACCCTAGCTCTCCTCTCTCTCTCTCTCACGAACCGAAGGCAGCCACATACTCTCTCTCTCTCTCGAAGATCCTTGCATTTGAATCGATCCTTGTTCCTTCTCTCTATTCGGTTAGTATCTTAACCATTGTTTTATGATTGTTTGATGTTATGTTATATACACTCGACATGATTGATGATGTATTGTTATGTTTGTTTCGGATCTTATGTGATTAGGCATGGATGAATATAATCGGCCATATATGTATTCGATTCGAATATGAAGGATTTGATTTAATATTGATTGATGGTTGTGTATTGGTACATGATTGATGATAATGTAAACTGTTAATCTTAATGTTCTTAAAAATCGGCTTACATGTATAGTACTATAGATCAACATAGGGTTGATAGTTATTTGATGTTGTTAAGAATTGATAACCGAATACTAATTATATCGGCTGTTATGTTTTTTTTTATGCTTGGATTGTTATTGTATGATGATGTTATATGATGGTTTTATATTAAACAATTTATATGGATCATTGTGTTGTTAAAGTCAACATAGAACAAATAACCACATGGGAGTATCTGACAATAGTTGATGATATTTCAAATTGCATAATAATTATGATGATTTGGTTATGCTTTCACATGAATCGATAGTGACTATTAATAAAGAATGATGATTTGGTTATGCTTTCACATGAATCTCACATGAATTTGTCAGTAGATCAGGTGCCTAGTCAACTTAATATATGACAATTATATTATTACTGTGACTGAAAGAAGTTGTTGTTGACTTATATGGATGGATGATCACATGAATAATCTGATCAAATATGTCGTGTGGTTGAATTTCTAGTGGACCGATTTAAAGGATCATACTCATATTTTTCGGTTAGAGTTATTTAATATTTGATAAAAATTCATAATTTAGAAACCATTAAATGATTATAACTGAATTTAATCTTTGGAAACAATGTAACTAATATGCATAATATTCGGATGTTTAAACTGATCGCACAAAGAGTCCATTCGCACAAGATGTTTCGATCGCACAAGGGCAACTTAGTCGCACAAGAAGTTTGAGTCACACAAGATTGTTGTCTGGTTGTTATTTGGACCGTATGTATAGTTGTTGGGCTGGGTAATAAGGCTGGTCGCACAAGATGTATGGATCGCATAAGATATTTATATGTTGAGCCGTGTATATGTGTATCTTATGTTGGGCATTTGACTATTTGGGCCGGGTGTTTATTTGAAACGCACAACATGATGTGGGTCGCACAAGGCTGTGCCGACCGCACAACATGTTGGGCCGCCTGTTATGGGGCTTTATCTTTGGGATCGTACTAGTGTTAGTATGTTATGAATTTGACTGCGAATATGTTATACGTGTTTGCTATGATCAGTACATGTTAGTAACCTGTTAATTTGTGTGAACATACGTGCTTTACTCGAACCTCGACCTGACTTGTATGGTAACCATGTTAGGATGTGGTTAGCCTCAACTATCTCGATTGACCTTTCTGTGTAATCTGCCGAGCAAACCAAGGTGAGTTCACACTCTACAAAGCATGGGATTCCCAGGGGTTGGGAATGGGGTTAAGGAATATGGATTCCTCGTCCTTTCTTGGGTAGGACATTAATGGTTCAGGAATGAAATTCCTCGTCCTCACGGACAGGTAACTATACTAGACCAAAACTCTCTATCACGAAGTCCCTCATTTTTATATCGACTTAATCGCCGGGCCAATGGCGAGCGGGTCATTAGTTAGATAGCGCTATTTAGGTCTGACAAGCCTCACACCGTGCCGCAGAGGACGGGCGTGAACTAATGGATCTGGGGCACGTCAATGCTGATAGACATTGACAGTTTCAGGGCACTTAAACATGACTTCAGTCAGTAGTCGATATGGTAACGAGTCTAGTGGATACAAGGGGTAGCCCCCACGGCCGAAATGCCAGATAACTATCATGGGGTAGCCCCCACGGCAGGATTGCCAGAGTAAATGGGTTAAGCAAAGGGTTAAACAAATCACGTTTTCAACTATGGGGTAACCCCCACGGCAGGAACGCCAGCTAAAGGAAACTGTTTTTGGAACAACTTAAAACGAACACCCAACCGTGAACTCACTCAACTTGTTGTTGACTCGTTACTACATGCTTTGCAGGTCTATAGGTACTTAGCTGGAGCTTGCACAAGGAAGAGTCGTTGTGGGACATGGACAGCTGGGTGCCATGTTAAACCTTTGAATATCTGAACTTATGATTTGGTTTTAAAACATTATGCTTCCGCTCATAACTTAACTATGTTTGCTTTGGACACTAATCGTGTTGGTTGGGCTTTTACACTTAATTATTTACTTGTTCAATATGATTAGTGGTTTGATCCTAGCCAGTCACGCCTCCAAGCGGTGATACTCCGCGTGTGGATTTTGGGGGTGTGACAGATTGGTATCAGAGCCATTGGTTATAGAGAACTTGGTTTTAATAAAGGAAAACGTTTTTGTTAAAGCCAGACTATAACCTGTACAGTGCTCTACGATCCACAACGACGCTTAACTCCACGTGCAAGGCTCGACATTCTAGGTGATATGGTTTGTGTTTTATTGCCTACTTGCTAGATTGCATAGAACTTTGCTCATGGTATGCTTAGATAAACGTAGCAACTATAGTTTGAAAACACATTTGTGCTTGCCCCTACTGTCACTCCACACTTACACACATTTGCGACACCTTTCCTATTTGTGTTTCCCTTCGATGTGAGATCATGAGGGAACCTGTGAACCTAACTCAAGCCAGCTGACGGCTCTTATCAACGAACAAGTTACGGCAGCACTCGCGGCCGCTCAGGCAGGGGGTATAACCTGCTGTTACGAACCTATCCTAGGATGTTAGATCCTACTCTCATAACCCAACTCTCGCGCTTAACCCTGTCTCTTTCGTCCTCGCGTATCAAGGTCAGAACGCTCAGCCGCCTGTAGGCACATTCAGGACGTTCATGGACTGTTGTCCTAGTACTTTCAGTGGCACTAAAGGAGCTGTTGGACTCCTCCATTGGTTTGAAAAGCTCGAGTTTGTCTTAGAGACGTGTGAATGCCCTGAGGCTCATAGGGTGAATTACGCCACTGGTACTCTCGAAGGCACTGCGCTAACTTGGTGGAACTCGCAAGTTTAGATGCTGGGGCTGGCGACTGCTAATGCCACCCCATGGAAGGATTCTTAAGGAACTGATCCAAACGTGAATGCCATAGTTGAGATAACACCCACAAGCTGGAAGTGGAGTTCTCAAACCTGAAGGTGACTGGATCAGAGATAGAAAAGTACACGAAACGATCCAACGACCTGGCAGTGTTATGTCCAACTATGGTGGATCCTCCTATCAATCGTATTGAGCTGTACCTCAGAGGCTTAGTATCAGAAATTCGAAGTCATGTGACTTCTGCTAACCTTGCTACCATCCAGGATGTTACTCGTCTTGCTCATCGTCTCACGGACCAGGCAGTGCAACAGAACAAACTGCCGAAGCGTATTAATGCTGCTACAACTACTTCGGATGCTCCCAGTGACAACAAACGCAGGTGGAATGGAAATTCGAGCAAGGGTCCCACTTCGGTTCAGTCTCAGTCGCAGCACAAGAACCTCAGTCAGCAGTCTTTTGGTAATCGAAGTCAGGGTGGATACAAGGGAAACCACCCTAAGTGCAATCGATGTAATTTGCACCACAGAGGGCAGTGCAACAAGGATCGTCGTTAGAGATGCAACAAGCTTAGTCATGGAGCCAAGGATTGTAGAAGCTCACGTCCTGCAAACCAGAACCGATAACAGCAGCCACAAGCTCCACAAAATCAGCAGCAACAGCAGGATAACAAGGGATGTTATCAGTGTGGTGCTGGAGATCATTTCATGAGACGCTACCCACGGCTGAACCAGAATCAGAATCACAACCAAGGAAACAGGAACCATAATGGAGACAACAACGGGGGTAATAACGACGGCAATGGTGCCAGGGGTCGAGACTTCGTGATTGGTCAGGGTGATGCTAGGAATGACCCCAACGTATGATGGTTTCGACGTCGTTATTGGTATGGACTGGATTCCCAACACCAAGCAGAGATTCTTTGCAACGTGAAGATCGTTCGTATTCCTCGCCCAGGCGATGAACCTCTCATGATTTGTGGCGACAAGAGTGGTGCTGTTGTGAGCATCATTTCTTCCCTTAAGGCCCAAAAGTGTTTGCGTAAGGGCCACACTGCCTTTCTGGCTCTCGTTACCGACACCTTGAAGAAAGAAAGGAAGATAGAAGATTTTCCGATTGTACGCGACTATCCTGAGGTATTTCCTGAGGAACTACCTGGCCTCCCGCCTCATCGGCAGGTCGAGTTTCAAATCGAGTTAGCTCCTGGAGCGGCACCTATAGCTCGTGCACCGTATCGTTTAGCTCCATCAGAGTTGAAAGAGCTATCCACGCAACTACAAGAACTCTTAGATAAGGGTTTTATTCGTCCTAGCTCTTCGCCCTGGGGAGCTCCAGTGCTATTTGTGAAGAAGAAAGACGGTACATTCAGAATGTGCATCGACTACCGTGAGCTGAACAAGGTGACTGTGAAGAATCGCTACCCTCTTCCACGCATTGACGACTTGTTCGACCAGCTGCAAGGGTCGAGCTACTATTCGAAGATTGATTTGAGATCAGGGTATCACCAGCTGAGAGTCCGAGAAGAGGACGTCTCCAAAACAGCCTTTAGAACCCGTTATGGACACTATGAGATTTTTGGTCATGCCTTTTGGGATGACAAACGCACCTGCAGTCTTCATGGACTTGATGAATCGAGTGTGCAAGCCTTATTTAGACAAATTCGTTATTGTCTTCATCGATGACATCCTGATCTATTCAAAGAGTCAGGAGGAACACGAGCAACATTTACGACTTATTTTGGAACTCCTTCGAAAAGAACAGCTATACTTCAAGTTTTCCAAATGTGACTTCTGGCTTCGAGAAGTCCATTTCTTAGGCCAAGTAGTGAACAAGGATGGAATTCACGTTGATCCATCCAAGGTAGAGTCAATCAAGAGCTGGCCTGCACCTCGTACACCTACGGAAATTCGCCAATTCTTGGGATTGGCAGGTTACTACAGAAGGTTTATCAAGGATTTTTCTAAGATTGCTCAGCCTCTTACTTCACTAACGCAGAAGGGCGTTGTTTATCGTTGGGGAAACGCACAGGAGTTAGCGTTTCAGCATTTAAAGGATAGACTTTGCAGTGCACCTATCCTTTCATTGCCAGAGGGCATAGACGACTTCGTGGTTTATTGCGACGCATCCATTCAGGGTCTTGGTTGCGTGTTGATGCAGCGAGATAAAGTTATAGCCTACGCCTCACGTCAACTCAAAGTGCATGAAAAGAACTACACTACACACGATCTGGAGCTGGGAGCGGTTGTTTTTGCACTTAAGATATGGAGACACTATCTATATGGTACCAAACGCGCTATCTACACTGATCACAGGAGCCTCGAGCATATCTTTAAACAGAAGGAACTCAATATGAGACAACGACGATGGGTCGAACTGCTGAACGATTACGAATGCTCGATCAGGTATCACCCGGGCAAAGCCAATGTTGTGGCCGACGCCCTCAGTCGAAAGGACACTGCGCGTACGAGCTTTACAAATTACTATACAGTCTAGTCTTCCTTCCCAAATACGAAATGCTCAGGTAGAAGCATTGAAACCAGAAAACGTCAGGGCTGAAGCCCTACGCTGCTCGAGGCAACGCTTAGAACAGAAGGAAGACGGTGCTTACTACGTCACGGGACGCATTTGGGTCCTGCTTTATGGCAACCTACGAGAGCTTGTGATGGATGAGGCACACAAGTCTCGCTACTCAGTACACCCTGGTTCGGACAAAATGTACCACGACATCAAAACCACATATTGGTGGCCTAGCAGGAAGGCCCACATAGCAACTTACGTTAGCAAGTGCTTGACTTGTGCGAGAGTCAAGGCGGAATACCAGAAACCTTCAGGCCCACTTCAACAACCAGAGATACCACAATGGAAATGGGAACAAATTTCCATGGATTTTGTTACTGGCCTGCCTAGATCACAACGTGGTAATGATACTATTTGGGTGATCGTGGATCGACTCACAAAGTCTGCTCACTTCCTGGCTATCAAAGAAACGGATAAGTTCTCCACTCTAGCAGAAGTATACCTAAAGGAAGTTGCCTCGAGGCACGGGGTGCCCACCTCTATTATCTCGGATCGAGATGCACGTTTTACATCAGAATTGTGGCAAGCAATGCACAAGTCCTTTGGCTCAAGGTTAGACATGAGCACAGCTTATCACCCGCAAACGGATAGGCAGTCGGAACGTACCATCCAGACTCTCGAAGACATGCTTAGGGCATGTGTTATTGACTTTGGCAACGGCTGGGAAAAGCATCTGCCACTTGTGGAATTTTCGTACAACAATAGCTACCACACCAGCATTAAAGATGCTCCGTTTGAGGCATTGTACGGGCGTAAATGCCGGTCACCTCTTTGTTGGGCAGAGGTGGGAGATGGTCAGATTACTGGTCCAGAACTTGTGGTGGACACAACAGAGCGAATTGCTCAGATACGACAACGAATGGCGGCAGCTCGTGACCGTCAGAACGTCTACGCCGATAAGGGCAGAAAACCATTAGAGCTCCAGGTTGGGGAGCGGGTACTCCTCAAAGTTTCACCCTGGAAGGGTGTGGTTTGTTTTGGTAAACGGGGCAAACTTAACCCACGATACGTTGGACCTTTTGAAGTCATTGAGAAAATAGGCAAGGTGGCCTACAGATTGAACTTACCAGCGGAACTCAGTGCAGTTCCCGATGTTTTCCACGTGTTGAATCTGAAGAAGTGTCTGTCAGATGAGACTCACGTAGTTCCTTTGAAGGAGCTCACTATCGACGAGCAGTTACGATTCGTTGAGGAATCAGTTAAAATCACGGACCGGGATGTTAAGGTCCTCAAGTGCACTAGAATACCTCTCGTTTGGGTTCGTTGGAACTCACGTCGCGGCCCAGAGTTCACCTGGGAACGCGAAGATCAGATGAAACAAAAGTATCCCCAACTATTTGCAAACAGTACAACCACTACTGAGGCCGAAGCTACGGAATTTCGGGACGAAATTCCAGATCAACGGGGGGAGGATGTGACACCCCAGGAAAACCAGGAAAACCATACAACTTAACTAGCTTCCTCAGTGAGTACGTGCTAAATTTCGGGACGAAATTTCTTTCAACTTGGGGATAATGTGACAACTCGTATTTCCAAACCGATCTTTGTACTTTGATGTAACGTATGTGTACGATATGTGACTTTTATGAAAGTGAATATTTATGTTAATGTTATGATATTACGTGCTTGTGAATGTATGTATGATAAGTGCACAACACACACTCGACCGCACAAGCTATTCGGGCTATACAACTTGTACTCGATTCCGTAGGGCAGCCCAAGTTCGGGTTTGGCCCATCCCCCTTTAATCGAATAACACATATCTCACACTTTACCAAAACAAACAAACCTACAAACCCTAGCTCTCCTCTCTCTCTCTCACGAACCGAAGGCAGCCACATACTCTCTCTCTCTCTCTCTCGAAGATCCTTGCATTTGAATCAATCCTTGTTCCTTCTCTCTATTCGGTTAGTATCTTAACCATTGTTTTATGATTGTTTGATGTTATGTTATATACACTCGACATGATTGATGATGTATTGTTATGTTTGTTTCGGATCTTATGTGATTAGGCATGGATGAATATAATCGGCCATATATGTATTCGATTCGAATATGAAGGATTTGATTTAATATTGATTGATGGTTGTGTATTGGTACATGATTGATGATAATGTAAACTGTTAATCTTAATGTTCTTAAAAATCGGCTTACATGTATAGTACTATAGATCAACATAGGGTTGATAGTTATTTGATGTTGTTAAGAATTGATAACCGAATACTAATTATATCGGCTGTTATGTTTTTTTTATGCTTGGATTGTTATTGTATGATGATGTTATATGATGGTTTTATATTAAACAATTTATATGGATCATTGTGTTGTTAAAGTCAACATAGAACAAATAACCACATGGGAGTATCTGACAATAGTTGATGATATTTCAAATTGCATAATAATTATGATGATTTGGTTATGCTTTCACATAAATCGATAGTGACTATTAATAAAGAATGATGATTTGGTTATGCTTTCACATGAATCTCACATGAATTTGTCAGTAGATCAGGTGCCTAGTCAACTTAATATATGACAATTATATTATTACTGTGATTGAAAGAAGTTGTTGTTGACTTATATGGATGGATGATCACATGAATAATCTGATCAAATATGTCGTGTGGTTGAATTTCTAGTGGACCGATTTAAAGGATCATACTCATATTTTTCGGTTAGAGTTATTTAATATTTGATAAAAATTCATAATTTAGAAACCATTAAATGATTATAACTGAATTTAATCTTTGGAAACAATGTAACTAATATGCATAATATTCGGATGTTTAAACTGATCGCACAAAGAGTCCATTCGCACAAGATGTTTCGATCGCACAAGGGCAACTTAGTCGCACAAGAAGTTTGAGTCACACAAGATTGTTGTCTGGTTGTTATTTGGACCGTATGTATAGTTGTTGGGCTGGGTAATAAGGCTGGTCGCACAAGATGTATGGATCGCATAAGATATTTATATGTTGAGCCGTGTATATGTGTATCTTATGTTGGGCATTTGACTATTTGGGCCGGGTGTTTATCTGAAACGCACAACATGATGTGGGTCGCACAAGGCTGTGCCGACCGCACAACATGTTGGGCCGCCTGTTATGGGGCTTTATCTTTGGGATCGTACTAGTGTTAGTATGTTATGAATTTGACTGCGAATATGTTATACGTGTTTGCTATGATCAGTACATGTTAGTAACCTGTTAATTTGTGTGAACATACGTGCTTTACTCGAACCTCGACCTGACTTGTATGGTAACCATGTTAGGATGTGGTTAGCCTCAACTATCTCGATTGACCTTTCTGTGTAATCTGCCGAGCAAACCAAGGTGAGTTCACACTCTACAAAGCATGGGATTCCCAGGGGTTGGGAATGGGGTTAAGGAATATGGATTCCTCGTCCTTTCTTGGGTAGGACAGTAATGGTTCAGGAATGAAATTCCTCGTCCTCACGGACAGGTAACTATACTAGACCAAAACTCTCTATCACGAAGTCCCTCATTTTTATATCGACTTAATCGCCGGGCCAATGGCGAGCGGGTCATTAGTTAGATAGCGCTATTTAGGTCTGACAAGCCTCACACCGTGCCGCAGAGGACGGGCGTGAACTAATGGATCTGGGGCACGTCAATGCTGATAGACATTGACAGTTTCAGGGCACTTAAACATGACTTCAGTCAGTAGTCGATATGGTAACGAGTCTAGTGGATACAAGGGGTAGCCCCCACGGCCGAAATGCCAGATAACTATCATGGGGTAGCCCCCACGGCAGGATTGCCAGAGTAAATGGGTTAAGCAAAGGGTTAAACAAATCACGTTTTCAACTATGGGGTAACCCCCACGGCAGGAACGCCAGCTAAAGGAAACTGTTTTTGGAACAACTTAAAACGAACACCCAACCGTGAACTCACTCAACTTGTTGTTGACTCGTTACTACATGCTTTGCAGGTCTATAGGTACTTAGCTGGAGCTTGCACAAGGAAGAGTCGTTGTGGGACATGGACAGCTGGGTGCCATGTTAAACCTTTGAATATCTGAACTTATGATTTGGTTTTAAAACATTATGCTTCCGCTCATAACTTAACTATGTTTGCTTTGGACACTAATCGTGTTGGTTGGGCTTTTACACTTAATTATTTACTTGTTCAATATGATTAGTGGTTTGATCCTGGTCAGTCACGCCTCCAAGCGGTGATACTCCGCGTGTGGATTTTGGGGGTGTGACATTTGTCAACTTTAGTCCTTCAAGAACATTCTTACACACGTTCAAACTTATGACACGTGTCAACACATTATAAGACGTGAATTTTCGAGGTGTTACAGCCTCGAATTTTTAATTCGTCTTGAGCCTCCAAAATTCTAGGACCGGCCCTGCAAAGAAACATCAAATCCATGATGTATTTCTGCATTTCAAACGCTAAAGTAACAATTTATGACTTCCACACTTGAATACATGGTATTTATAACATGAGCTATTTACCAAAATAGCCAATAATAAGTTTGACTTACAAAAAATGGCCACTTCATGAGTCGGTGGAGCAGGGCATCACGGATTCAAATGTGCGGGATGCCACTTTCAAGATCCTCATGCATCTTTAAATATGGAAGTGACACGTGTCTCAATGATTAGGTAGACTCCTCCAATGCCTCAGCAGACTCATCCAATGCCTCAGGCAGACTCATCCAATGCCTCAGCAGACTCATCCAATGCCTTAGGCAGGCAGACTCTTCAAAATTCTAATATTTATTTAATTTAATTTAATACTTGTTGTCGATAATCCCAATAAAAACACACACACCCCCACACCTACTGTGTGTAAACGGTTACTCAAAATCCACCATGCCACCGGCGAACGACTGTTCTCCGGCCACCGTCGACGGCTGTTCATGCGAATACGACGGCGATAGCCACAAAATCTGCTCACAGTGTGAGCGAAAATCGAAGAAAAGCGGTCTGACGTTATCTTCGTCTTCGTACGCGTTACTTAGCTTCGATTCGTTTCCGGCTGAAGATTACGATAAGCAGTGGAGGATTTTTACTGCTTCTGTTAAAGGATTTGTTATCGGAGCTGGAATTAAGAAAATTACTTTTAAGAAAATACATAAAAAATTTTAAAAAAATACTTTAATAAAATATTTAAATTAATTTTTTAAATTAATCTTTTAAAATAAAAAAAATATTTTAAATTTATATACGTAAAGATATCTTTAAAATACTTAAAAAAATACTATACGTATATAAATTTAAAATACTTTACGTATATAAATTTAAAAAATATTTTTTTTAAATTAAAAAAATATTTTTAGTATTTTTTTAAAATATTTTTAAGTATTTTCTTAAAATATTTGGAAGAGTCTGCTGAGGGGCATTGGAAGAGTCTGCTGAGGCATTGGATGAGTCTGCTGAGGGGCATTGGAGAAGTCTACCTAATTATTGAGACACGTGTCACTTCCATATTTAAAGATGCAAGAGGGGTATTGAAAGAGACATCCCGCACATTTGAATCCGTGATGCCCTGCTCCACCGACTCATGAAGTGGCCATTTTGGTAAGTCAAACTTATTCTTGGCTATTTTGGTAAATATCTCTTATAACATTTACTGTAACGGAATAATATTATATCGGATTATTGTAATTAAATTATCGGCATTAAATAAGCATTAAATAAAAAAGATAATATTTATTACTATGATAAGATGATGTGTAATTGTTAATGACTCCTAAATTTTAGGGGTGTAATTTCTGACACGAAAATACGAAACGAACCTAACACGAAATTTGCGTGTTTATATTTAGTCTAAATGGGTTCGGGTTAATTTTAGGTTGAACTTGTGAACCCGTTTAGCTAAACGGGTCAAGTTCGAGTCAACCCGGTCAAGTTAACGGGTTGACCCGTATAACCTATTTATATTATATAATTTTTTTACAATATGTTTTATGTAGGGGTGGCAAAATGGGTGGGTTGGGTAGGTTTGGGTAATGGGTTAGGATGGACATGGGTTAGAATGGGTTTGGGTTAAGATGAGTTTATTAAGAGATGGGTTAGAATGGGTTTAGGTCAAGATGGGTTTTTGTCAAAAAATTCAAAAAAATTAAAAAATAAAAAAAAAATTCAAAAAAAATCAAAAAAATAAATAAAAAATTCAAAAAAATTCAAAAAATAAAAAAATTCAGAAAAATCAAAAAAATAAAAAAAAATAAAAATTCAAAAAAATTAAAAAAATTCAAAAAATTCAAAAAAAATAAAAAAAATAAAAAAAAAATTAAAAAAATTCAATCCCATTTTCAAAACACCTGATCAACAGATTACCAACAGGTTACCAAAATTCCTTGTAAAGAAACAACACTTCACTGGGGCATTTCGTCGAACAGTTTGTATGCAATCAAGATACCATTGATAGTGATCAGAAACAGGTATTATAGAATGCAATCTAAGATATATGGAACATGGGATTAATAGATAGTTACTAAAAAAATTAACTAAAAAAGTAACTCAGTTGACATTCGAAGATCAAATGTGAGTCTTTTTTCTTTCTATTTTAACAAAACTTAAACTTTCTCTAAGTGCATTTATCAACAAAAAATGACAGCCAGATTGTGAATCTTATCGTTTCTAATCTAATCATTCACTTTCAATTTCTCAAATTAGGGTTCTTCAAAACTTTCTTGATCAAATTGAGGGCAAATAAGCACATAATTGAACAACACTAACAGACAATTGAAATTGAATCATTCCAATAACTCGAAAATACTAACTTACGAATTGAAATCAAGTCAGATTGAATATGAACTCAAGTTTGAGTCTAGAAGCCGAAGAACATAGAGCCTTTATTGATTGAATATGGTGAGATTGGCGACGTAAGGAGAACTGGAGTCGTCTTCATTCTTGAACGTTTTGAAGGGGATTGAAACTCTAGGTAGAAAGACAGACCGAAACGATTCGCCAATGAACGTTTTGAAGGGGATTGAAACCCTAGGTAGAAAGACAGACGGAAACGATTCGCCAATGGATAAGTTTTGAAAACCCATCCTGACCCTTTCTTTTTTAATTCAAAGCCCATTCTGACCCATTCTCTTTTTTGCATGTTTTTTAAAATTACCCATCTTGACCCCCTAATATTATTAAGTTAACCCAAATCAACCCATTTATTTTATATTCAAAGCCCAAATCAACCCAAACTTACACATGTGGGTTGGGATTGCCGGGTCTAGTTTTATGTCATAAATTAAAGTGAATTGCAAATTTTGTCCTTTATCTATATATCAAGTTTCAAACAATGCCATTTGTCTTTAAAATTGACGAGTTTTGTACCTGTGGTTTCAAAATCCTGTACGATATGTCATTTAGCACTAACCCAGCTAAATTTTAAAGTTAAATCAAGTCATGTGTCTTGCACATGAGAGCATATTTGCCATTGCACTTTGCAAGAACTATTTTGTAAATACTATATCTAGTGTGTATTTTGTAAAAAATAAAATATATAAACACAAATAAAAAAAATACTTTACGCACACACACACACACTCTATATATATATACACACACACTCCTCCCCATCTCTCTCTAAACTTCTCCACACTCTCTCAGCTTCGCCTGCGACAGGTTCCACTTGAGTACACCTTTGTGCTGGAGTGGTAACCTGCTTTTGATTTTAAATGTGTTCCCCTTTCCCTATTTTTCTCCTTGGATTTATACTATTTACTTCACAAAACTCCCCAATTTCTCTTTTCTCATGGGATTCCTCTCGTTTCATCCATAATTTCTCAAATCAGAATCTTCGTAACTTAAAGTCACAATCTTTCTCTTTCTTCTTGTTACATACCCAGCTAGCTGGGTCAACAATAATTTCTGCAAAAGAAACAACATTTGTGTTTGATATTGTCCAAGAAACTCAAATGTGGGCATATATTATAATTAATTTGTGTTTGTTATTGATAGGTTTTAGAAGAAATGAACTGGTGTGCCTAATGAACTGATCTTGTGAAACTGCGATGATGTGGGGTAGGAGGGATTAACGATGGATGGCAGTGATGGTTTGACAGGTGGGGAAGACGGTCGTGGTTTGGGAATGGTGTAGTGTGTTGGAAAAGATAATTCGATATATTTTTTATTGATGATTCTTGCATACAAATAGGAAAAACAAGCCTTGCTTTACAAGAAATAATAAAAAAAAAGGAAAGACATAAATCTATGGAGGAAATCGAGGAATAATGAGCTGGCAATGAAGGTTTATTTTTGATAAATATGATTTTTCTTTTTCAACACTCCCCCTCAAGTTGAATTGTGGGATATCCATGATTCAACTTGAATTGGTTTTGGTTTTGGATTTTGTTTTTGAAAAAAAAAGGTTTTGTTTTGATTTGAGAATTTGGGTTTTGAGTTTTGGGTTTGGGTTTTTTTTCTTTATTTTTTTGGGTTTTTGGTTCCCCTCAAGCTGAAAAACAACTTGGCCATTTGGGTTTTGGCATTTGGACCTTTTTTTTTAAATTTGGTTTTGGTAAAAAGGTTTCGTTTTTTTTTAAAGATTTTTTTCTTTTAAGGCACTTCATCTCTTAGGGCTTAGTGCCAGGCCCAAAAATTTTCTTCGAAAGCTTCATCACCACCACTCTTCTCGGCGCTGTCGTTGCTAGTAGCACTATTGTTGCCTATGGCAATGGCAACCTTACCCTCTTGATTAGGGTTCTTGGTTTTGTGATTGTCACTCCACCAGTCAGGAAATCCCACGATTTTAAAGCACTGCTCTTTGGTATGTCCCCTCATATCACAGTGGGTGCACTTGAGGAGCGATTTATCTTTTTTTATTGGTGCTCCGTTCTTCTTTTCTGTCCTGCAATATCCTTTGGTTGCGAGGCCTAACCCGTCAGATTCGGTGGCTGACAACCCAGCTCCGATGCCTTGTGTATCACTATGAGCCGCTCCTAGAATAGTTTGGTGGGCGGTTTCTTTTCGAACAGCAGCATAGGCCGTCTCTACAGATGGTAAAGGCTCCCACCGGAGTATTTCGCGCTTTATAGGATCATATTTTTGGTCGAGGGCACTTAGAAATTGAAAAAGTTTGTGTTCAGACCTTATTTTTGCGTAAGCCTTGATGTCATCCGGGCACTTCATGGGGTTAGGATCGATCCTTTCGATTTCTCCCCATATCCCTTGTAAGGAAATCCAGAAACTTTCCAGGGAAGCATCATTTTGTTTAATCTCATTGGCCCTGACATGGAGATTAAAGGCTTGCAATTTATCTTTCCCGCTACTGTAAGTAACCACCAAGGCATCCCACAACGTTTTAGCGGTGGGGTACTCGGTTAGGTTGCCTGCGAGAACGGGTTCGATATTTTGAATGAGCCACGAAAAAACAATTAAATCTTCTTGTTCCCACTTCTCATAATCTTCACTTGATTGATCTGGAGGATTCGAGGTCAGGTGTGATAACAAGGATTTGGATCTTCCGCCTATGGCGACTCGGATCATCCGGGTCCATAGCGCGTAGTTTTGATTATTGAGTTTGAGGGTGATTTGGAGATTATCGGATAGTTTTGGGTTTTGAGGCTGTTGATTAAAGCTGTTCTTTAACAGATTCGCGAGTTGTAATGACAAATCGGAACCCGAGTTGTTGTCTCCAGACATCTTAGCTCGGATTGGGTTTATTGATTTGAGGAGGCTGGTGAAAATCAAACGGTATAGGATGAGCACGCCTACTCTGATACCATGTTGGAAAAGATAATTCGATATATTTTTTATTGATGATTCTTGCATACAAATAGGAAAAACAAGCCTTGCTTTACAAGAAATAATAAAAAAAAAGGAAAGACATAAATCTATGAAGGAAATCGAGGAATAATGAGCTGGCAATGAAGGTTTATTTTTGATAAATATGATTTTTCTTTTTCAACATAGTGGTGTTTGATGGTAGTAAAGGGGTGGGTGGTTGATGCAAACCTTAGCCCACGTCCACCATAAATCCACATGCATATTTTATTGTTTACTGGTTTCTTGCATTATTTCCTCTTTACGTGTTTGTGTGTGCCCCATGTAGTAGTCATGGGTGGTTATTTCCCATATTTCCAGTTGTTTACTTCCACGTTTCCGTATTTTAGGTTGCTATATTTTCATGCTTGTAAGCCTTATAAAGGCATCGTTTTGCATTAATGAAAGCAAGGAAGAATTAGAAGAAAAGAAAGTATTTTCAGGTATCTTGGTCTTTCTTAGAGTTTCACCCACTTACGGGTTCGAGATAATTAGCAATCGTGTTTACGGTTTGTCTCAAGAGGCCTTAAAAATTGCTTTATTTCAGGTCTTCAACATGACATTAAATCTGAAATGGGAATTCATGATAAACCTACAACCCTTAATCAAGCCTACGGTCTTGCTTCTTTAATTGAAGACAAACTCCAAGGTGGTTTTTCTTTAATTGGAGACATATCCCATAGTGGTGTACTTTGCTCTCCTCCCGCAACCACACCGGCACAACACTTTCCAGGAACTTCGTCTACTACGACCACTTCACTGCCTCTCAAGCGCCTCACACCCACGGAAATGCAAGCTCGGCAAGCCGAGGGTCTTTGTTTCAATTGTGATGAAAGGTATCAACCGGGCCACAAATGTCAACCCCCTAAATTCCTTTTGATGCAATCCGAAGATGCTCCACCATGGCCTGGTCTTAAGGACAAAACCATATTTAAGGAGGGGAGAATTGATACAAACCTTAACCAACGTCCACCATATATCCACATGCATATTTTCTTGTTTACTAATTCCTTGCATTATTTTCTATTTATGTGTTTCTGTGTGCCCCATGTAGCAGTCTTGGGTGGTTATTTCCCATATTTCCTGTTGTTTACTTGGTTATTTCCCATATTTCCTGTTGTTTACTTTCACATTTTCGTATTTTAGGTTGTAATATTTTCATGCTTGTAAGCCTTATAAAGGCATCGTTTTGCATTAATTAAAGCAAGGAAGAATTAGAAGAAAAAAAAGTATTTTCTTGTATCTTGTTCTTAGAGTTTCACCCACTTACGGGTCATATCAGTGGTGGTGGTGGTGGTAGTGGAGTGGTGGGGTGGTGCCAAAATGGTGGTTGGGCAGGTGATGTTGGCCTTAATTGTTTGATCAAAGTTTGATTAGAAGACACGAGTCAAAAGTGTAAATAGTTTAAAGTTAGTTTAGATGGCGATTGCAAAATACAGGGACTAAAGGTGGCAAACCAGAAAATGATAACCACCACCCCAAGGGTTGCGAAACCCCTTAGGTCGCACCTGTTGGATCGTCGACTTCAAGGGAAAAATGAAGAGACACATCGGTTCGAACTTGTGGACAAGAATCAACATACATCTTCATATTCAATTACAACCACAAGATCCTAGAGACACGACTATTCGTGAAAGGACACGTCTCTACACTCACACCCATTGAAGTCTATAAATAGATTAGGTTTTCAGTTTGTATCTTGTATCAATCAGATTCAATTGTTCAGTTTAAATACAATTGTATACAAGGGTTTATACCTTTCTTCTTGTTCTTGTTCGATTGTTATTTTATTCTTGATTGACGGGTTGTATTCATGGTCTCCTGGGATCTATATTGTTATCAGAGCCTAGGCTCAAAAAATAAAGATCATGGGTTCAATTCTTCAATCAAGGCAAGGGTTTTGCGGTTCGGAAGAATCATCTGAGGGAAGGCATGAAATCATCTGGCGAACCGAGCATATTGGTGTGGGTCTGAATGGTGGAAAGAGCGGCCGGGCGACGGAAAAGGTAAACAGTTAAAGTTAGTTTAGATGGACGTTATAAAATACAGGGACTAAAGGTGGCAAACCAGAAAATGATAACCACCACCCCAAGGGCTGCGAAACCCCTTGGGTTGCACCTGTGGGATCGTCGGATTCAAGGGAAAATGGAAGAGACACATCGGTTTGAACTTGTGGACAAGAATCAACATACCTCTTCATATTCAACTACAACCACAAGATCCTAGAGACTCGACTCTTCGTGAAAGGACTCGTCTCTACACTCACACCCATTGAAGTCTATAAATAGATTAGGTTCTCAATTTGTATATTGTATCTTGTATCAATCAGATTCAACTGTTCAGTTTCAATACAATAGCATACAACGGTTTATTCCTTTCTTCTTGTTCTTGTTCGATTGTTATTTTGTTCTTGATTGATGGGTTGAATTCATGGTCTCCTAGGATCTATAGGTGAGAGATGGCAAAAGAATTTAGAGAGAGATTATATAATTTTTTTTTTAAAATCTTTGGTTTTTATTGTTTTTTAATAAAATAGTTAGTTATTTAAGGTATTTACATAAATAGTCCTTGAAAAGATGAAGTGACAAGATTATCCTCATGTGCAAGGCACATGACTAGATTTAACAGAAAAAAATTATCTGGGTTAGGCCTCAAAGACATAACGTGCATGATTTTAAAACATAAAGTATAAAACTCATCAATTTTAAACACACAGGACACCGCCTGAAAATGGGTATAAGGATAAAGGGCAATTTTTGTAATTCACTCCATAAATTAATTTGGGTATGTATTTTATGCATAATTATAACTAAAAAGAGATATTGACATAAGTTTTATAATTAAAATGCAATGGTATTATATAAATTTGTGTTTTTTGTAGTAAAATTTTAATTTTAATATATTAATTTGCAAAAAGAAAAAAATTAAAAATTTGAAAATTCGGGTTGAACGGGTCGTGTTAGAGTCAAACCGCTAATATTCAGGTTCATATGTTTGGCATCATTTTGTAGTTCGGGTCTTGTGTGCATAAATATTTTTGGGTTCGGGTCGCGTTAAACCCGCCAACACATGAACCAGACCCTTTTAGCACCCCTACTAAGGCTATAGGGACTAAGGTGTGGTCACGACCCTCATGACACCATTATCCTCCACGTTAGCGCCATGTCACTCCACTCTCATTCACCACCCAAATCCACCACCCTATATGATATGGTCATGACCCAGACAACCATCCCCATTTTAAAATTTATTTTGCGCAAAATATATTTAACTAATTAAGGAAATGGAGGTGCATGGTTGTCATGATTAAATCATTGCGAACCACGATGGTTTCCTAAGGGGGCGGTGTAGCACATCATCCACCATCGAATGTGGTAATCCATGACCCATCTCATGCCCCCATACCCCTTACACCATGCGTAATGTCCCTTAAGGGGCATTATCGCCACAGTAGTATAATAACACTCATTCAAAAATGTAAAACGGTTAATGCCCGTTTCATTAATTACCTTCCATTGTTTCTTCTCTTTAGGCATTATTCTTGAAATGTCTATTCCCCTTCATACCCTATAATGCCAAATGGGTGGTGTTAAGGGCGTTATCAAACCCTTTCACACTCCTATAATGCCCATAATGCATGGCCTTAGTGTAAATGACATTTTTCATCACATCAGCATTATTACGTTCCTTCAAAAATGTGTAATGGTTGCTCCTTAATGCCCATTTCATTCATTACTTTCCATTTTTTTCTTCTCTTTAGGCATTATTCTAGAAATGTCCCTCCCTCTTCATGCCCTATATACCTTCAGAGGCGGGGTTGAGGGAATTATCAAACCCTTTTACACCCATATAATGCCCATTACAAATGAATAAAAAACACAAAGAATGAATATGAATGGGTAACGTGTCACATGAATTTATGTGAATCGGTAATGTCTCGCTTTTATAATGTGGCATAAAACTCCAAAGACTCGGCTAGTTGCCCAATTTATGCGCCTTATAATAATCTAAATAAACAATGACTCCACTTCAAAAGCTCCCATAAAAACAAAATGCAAATAGCTTTTTTGTAACCAATATAGCATCTTGCTAAGTTGGGATTTTTTGTGTGTTAATAAGATGTATCCATTGCCATTCAAAGTCGAGAAGCTAGGAGCAGGAAGCTGGGAGCTTAACAGCCCAAATATGAGAACAAGTTTAGTAGGCCAGCTCGGTCCATCACAACCAAACCCATTAGGATTAATAGTAACATTCCATCCACCTACTCTCTCTCTCTCTATAATACAATTCTAGGCCTAGTCAGAATTCAGCTCTCAATCTCAACAAAGTGGCTTTCAAATGATTAATCGTGTTGAACTCGCTCCATATTATGTACCATCTCCTACACCAGCACGCAGTCCCGTCACACGAAGTCCTGTCACTGGTAGTTTAACAACATCTAGACCTACTGCTACTGTTGTGCAACATAAGTTTTAAGTTCCATAAAAGGACTAGTTCGACAAAAGATTAAAACATAAGGCTTTGCATCCTATATCTCACCGAAGATGTGATATATGGACCAAACCCTCCAAAAAGGATGACATCGAAGACTTGTAACCCAAAAGCTTGATAGTAAACGCCAACACCAATATCCATCTAATTCCCTGAAATACATGTAAGTTTGAAAACATCAACAAAAGTTGAGCGAGTTCATGCGTTTTGAGTGAGTTCCAAATAAACTTTTAAACATTTGATAGATCTTTTAACAACAGGTATGTAAAGCGTCTATGAACAGACCATTAATGTTTTGCAAGGACATTAATATGTGCGGTGACATAGGAAGCACTCAACCCTAGCGAATTTCCTCCGGTCCACCCGGTTGGAACAACAAAAGCACTACATGGGCCATACAAGAGCCCAAGAGTGGGGCTCGCTACACCCGATAGATCTACCACTTCTGTCCCTCAGTCTAAACAAGATTAATGGTACTTAAGAGAGATACTATTCGCTCACGTGATCAAACAGTTCATTCCCTAGCTAAACCATACCATTGAGACATGTATTTCACCCCCGAGAGAATTCTAAATCCGAAAACAGTTAAAAGAAAAGGGGGACATGAACTCACAGTTTAGCGTTTCGTAAATAGTGCATACTCAAGATTGGTTCCCTCGGGTCGTGTTGCAACCTACAAACGTGCTAGGTTTTGTTAGACACTTCGGTCTTGTAACGGCTTTTAGTCTTAAATATTTATTAAGACTTGTTTTGGAATTGTATTTGTTTTGAGTTATACTTTCGATGTATGATGTCTATATGTAATTCTCCATAATTATATAAAATTCCAAGTTTGATATATTAGCTAAAATATTATATTTTAACTTATATTATTTGCATGCATCGTATATATATCATTTGTGATTACAATGGGTTTGTTAAAAATAATATATTTTTAACTTGTCTTGATATATAATATTTCCATATGCATGTGCTTATAATATGCATGACCAATTGCACCGTTTGTTAAGTATTATACACATATATGTATTCCCAAGTAGAGGTATACTTGTATCATGAGTATTTTGCGTATTTAATTTCGTATTTTCATAATTTAGTATAATACTTGTATAATGGTATTTTCACCAAGTGTTGGTAGTATATATTGGCATGTATTTGTACGTATAGGAATACGTATTTTCAAGCATTCTTAAAAATATTCATTTTTAAGACATGTTTATAGAATTTTATATGTATATATCTTAGGCTTGGTATTTACTTGTATTTCCATACTTCTTAAAAATAATTTATTTTTAAGATTACATAAAAATATATATTTTCAGCTTCCACCAAAAATTACATATTCTTAAGATGTTTATGAAATATATATTTTTATACACTTCAAAAATAATATATTTTCATGGTTGACAAAATACAATATATTTTTGTATCACTTGTAAAAATATATATCTTGTCACTTGTTCAATTTTGAAAATATATCATTTACCATGCTTCTATATATTATATTTTTAATTCGGAATATATATATATATATATATATATATATATAGTTTGTCCAATATGTCCAAGTGTTCGAATCGTCCAATTTTTGTGTCCAAAGCATATGAGTGAATTTACTCTTGAAATCTTTCATTTGAATTTTTTATTGTATTTGTTTGTATATATTATTTCAAGTCCCTAATTTTAGTATAAGTAATACAAAAAATATACACATAGCACATAGATCAAGTGACCATTAAATATATATTTCCTAAAATATATATTTATAACCATTTTATTTCTTGAAAAAGCATACCTTCTTTTCTTGTATTTTCATACGAAAATTGTGGGAATTTTTATACTTAATATTTTTGAACAAGTTTAGTTGTAAAAATCTTGTAATCAAAATATTTTCTAATTGTTTCAATTTTATAAAAAATTGGCCATAGTTCCCCGTAGAAAATGGAGGTTCCATGTTTTTAAAACATATAATTTTCTTTTTAAAATTCATCAACAATTTCCCACAACAATTTATAACATAATATATCATCAAATACACTAAGATGAACTTGTGAACATGTAGTATTTTAGTATGGTTTTTAAGTATGTTTATTTTTTTAAAAATCATACTTAACTTCAAATTTTACTATACTTTTTAGAAAACCATTCTTGAATTCATCCATATTTCAAAAAGTCCATAATTTGTATGTAACAATTTATAAACATTAACAACTTCAAACTTTCAAGTTCAATCATTTATCAAGAAAACCATACTTTGAATGTAGCAAATTCTACACTTTAACAACTTCAAACTTTCAAGTTCATCCATTCTTCAAGAAACCCTATTTGGTACGAAACAAGTTCTACATTTTAACCACTTCATTTTTCAAGTTCATCCATCTCATACAACATGTTCAACATGGATCTTTCAAGATCCTCATGTATACTTGTTAGATCATGTTTCTAATCATCACCTAACAAGTCTATATGTGATGTTCATCATCCTAAACACAACAAGCAACTAAACAACTTCATAACACATCATAAACTACTTGTTTTCTTGTGATCTTTAGCTTGATTTAAAGTGTTCTTCATCTTGGTTTTGTAAGAGCTTTTAGATGTTAAGTTGTACATAAGTTATATCTACATAAACAGGATGAAAAATGTGTGTCAAAGGGACTTACTATTAGCACAAGGCTAGGGAAGTAACAAGAAGATGAAGATGAAGAAAAGTGATGGATAATAGCTCTCAAGAGAGGTCCTTCAACTCCTATTGCTTGACACCTTCTAAAATATGCTTGATACACCTTAGAATACAGTTGGAATTGCTTGAAAGTTGAAATAAAAACGAAGATGAGAGTGGGGGTGGTCGGCCGAGAGTGGGAGAGGGAGAAGGAGAGTGTTTAGTTTTTTTTTGTGAGTTGAAATGAGATGGAGATGATGTAGATAAGGAGTTTTAACCTTTGTTTCATTCTTTCCCTCTAAACAAATTAACCATAGGATCAAGAACAAGGATCTTTGACTAAACAATGAGATTAGTCAACAAGTTTAGGGTGATGGGTCCCCTTGGGGACGGTCACAATGGGGTGGGGTATCTAGTTTGGTTAAATATTTGTTAAGTGTTTATAGGTTATGAAGTGTATCACTAGTTAGGGTAGTCATGTGTTTAGGGGGTTTTGATGTAATTCATGACGTATGGTGAGTTATACTAGCTTAATGTCGCTAAACAACATTAACTAGTTTGTATTTTTGTGTCAAGATAGTAATCGGGTGTTTGTTTTGTTATCAGATCGCTAAAAGATCAATATTTGTAACTTGTATAGCATGATGCGCTTTTATGTCTTGATCAATTTCTCGATACTTTTTAAGTCATTCTGGGCATTCAAACATCATTTATGAATATTACATAAGCTAGTGAATGCTGAATTTCTGCTCAATTATGCTGATTTTGTTATTTATAGCTAGTTTCGGGTAGTTTTTAGTGTTTGTATGCCTTTCGGAAGGTATTATTATAATCCCTTATTTTCTCACATGGGACTTAGCATAACATTAACTCTAGACCTCAATCTATGTCCTAAATATGTCGTTTAGCTAAGTACTGAACCCTGTCAGCAATACTAGTCTAACTGATAAGTGTACTAGTCATTCCTGAGCACGGTCTAAACGGTTTCAAGTTGCGACCAATAAAAATATATAACATGCATCATAAAATGTAATCGTGAGTTCTCTAAATGTATGTCGTAAAATCATGCACTTCAGATGTTCAAAACACATAACCATATAATATTAAACACTGTTGTAGTGGAACAGAAATTACCCGAAAATTGCCAGTTGTCACATTCTCCCCCCGTTAAAAAGAATTTCATCCCGAAATTCAAGCTGCATTATTGGTTGCAGGGGAGTCTTGAAACAAATGAGGGTATTTGGACTTGATTTGATCCTCATGCTCCCACGTAAACTCGTGACCATGACGCGAGTTCAACGAACTTTGACTATCTTTATATGACTTCTCCGTGTCTTGTGGACCTTCCAGTCCGTAACCTCAACAGGTTCTTTGATAAATTGGAGTTTATCATTGACGTGTATCTCATCTGCTGGAATGACAACCTTCTCTTGAGCAGGACTTTTCTTGAGATTAGACACGTGAAACGTGTCGTGTACACTACTAAGCTCTTCCGATAGTTTTAGCTTGTACGCAACTGTTCCGATATTCTCCAGAATTTCGAAGGGCCTGATGTAACATGGGTTCAACTTTCCACGTTTACCAAATCTTACTACCCCCTTCCAAGGTGAGGCCTTCAACAATACCATGTCTCCAACCTCGAAAGCTAATGGTTTGCGTCGTTTATCGGCGTAGCTCTTTTGTCTATCACGAGCCGCCTTGATACGATCTCGTATCTGAATGATCTTGTCTGTGGTTTCCTGGACCAATTCCAGATCAATGAGCTGTTTATCCCCGGTCTCCGCCCAACACATTGGGGACCGACATTTTTGCCCATATAAAGCTTCAAACGGGGTGGCCTTGATGATGGTGTGATAGCTATTATTGTAGGAAAACTCAACCAAGGGCAAGTGAGTATCCCAGTTTCCACCCAAGTCCATCACACAAGCACGTAACATGTCCTCCAAAGTTTGTATTGTCCGCTCACTTTGGCCGTCCGTTTGTGGGTGAAAGGCCGTACTAAGATTCAATTGGTATCCAAAGGCCTTCCAAAATGACTGCCATATCCTTAACACGAACCGACCGTCTCGGTCCGATATAATAGAAACGGGCACTCCATGACGTGCTACAATCTCCTTGAGATATATTTCGGCCAGTTTCTTAGTGCTATCCTTCTCACTGATTGGTAGAAAATGCGCGGACATTGTAAGTCGGTCAACAATTACCCAAATCATATCATGGCCTCTTTGGGTTCTGGGTAGCTTAGTAATGAAGTCCATCGAGATTTTTCCCATTTCCATACAGGAATTCCAAGTTGTTACAGCAACCCTGAAAGCTTCTGATACTCTGCCTTAACATTGGCGCATGTAAGGCAATTCCCCGCATAAGTAGCAATATCGGCTTTAAGCTTAGGCCACCAATAAAATTCCTTCAAGTCTTGGTACATTTTATCCGATCCCGGATGTATAGAGTACCTTGACTTATAAGCTTCGTCTAAAATAATCGCACGTAGGTTGCCGAAAAATGGAACCCAAATTCGCCCCATAAAGTACAGAGTTCCGTCCTCCTTTGGCACCAATTGCGCTTCCATTCCCCGTAATGATTTGGCTTGTATATTATCTGATTTAAGCACTTCTTGTTGAGCATCGTGAATCTGAGAAGTGAGATCAGTTTGTATGGTCATCTCTAAGGCTCGCACCCTTAGAGGTTTTGCACGTTCCTTGCGGCTTAAGGCGTCCGCTACAACGTTCGCCTTGCCCGGGTGATACTTTATCTCACAATCATAATCATTCAATAACTCGACCGATCGTCATTGCCGCATATTTAAGTCTTTCTGATCAAATATGTGCTGCAAACTCTTGAGATCTGTAAAGATTGTACAACGAGTACCATACAAGTAGTAACGCCAGATCTTCAACGGAAATATCACCGCACCTAGCTCAAGGTCGTGCGTGGTATAGTTTTTCTCATGCACCTTCAATTGACGAGACGCGTACGCGATGACTTTGTCCCGTTGCATCAACACACAACCAAGACCTTGACGTGACGCATCACAATAGACCACGAAGCCATCGGTGTCGTCGGCTAAGGATAAAATATGTGCGTCACAAAGTTTATCTTTCAATAGTTGAAAAGTCGTCTCTTGTTCCTTGCCCCAATCAAATTTCTTATTTATCTGGGTTAGGGACGTTAGCGGTTGTGCAATTTTCGAGAAGTTCTCTATGAATCGTCTATAGTAGCCCGTTAAGCCCAGGAATTGTCGTATTTAAGTTGGGGTCTTAGGCGCTTCCCAGTTTTTAATCGCCTCAATCTTGGCCGGGTCGACATGAATTCCCTTCTCATTTACCATGTGACCTAGAAATTGCACCTCGCGAATCCAAAATTCGCACTTTGAAAGTTTCGCATAAAGTTGTTCCTTTTTCAAGAGTTCCAAAATAGCTCGCAATTGTTTCTCATGCTCCTCCTTGGTTCGCGAGTATATTAGGATATCATCAATAAACTCAATCACAAACTTATCCAAATATGGCTTACACACGCAGTTCATGAGGTCCATGAATATTGCCGGTGCATTGGTTAAGTCGAACGACATGACAAGAAACTTGTAATGTCCATAACGAGTCCTAAAGGCCGTTTTGGGGATACTTTCCTCTTGTACAACTGATGGTATCCCGATCTCAGATCGATCTTAGAGTAGTAGCTGGAACCTTGTAGTTGATTGAATAAATCGTCGATTCTTGGTAAAGGATATCGATTCTTGATGGCCAGCTTGTTTAACTCCATGTAGTCAATGCACATGCGAAAACTGTCATCTTTCTTCTTAACAAACAATACCGGAGCTCCCCAAGGTGAGAAAATCGGTCGAATGAATCCTTTATCCAGCAGCTTTTCCAGCTGCGTAGATAACTCCAGTATTTCTGACGGAGCTAACCGATATGGTGCTTTCGCCACGGGTGCCGCTCCTGACACCAAATCAATCCGAAACTCCACTTGACGCTGTGGAGGCAGCCCATGTAAGTCTTCTGGAAAGACTTCTGGAAATTCTTTCAAGACAGGGATGTCTTCCAGCTTCGGTTCTTTGGTTTCCTTGTCAATTACGTGTGCGAGGAAGGCTATACAACCTTTTCGAAGAAACTTCTACGCCTTCATGCAATTTATGATCCGTAGGGGAGTCTCGCGCTTCTCCCCATGAATTACGAGCGTTTCTTCATTCAGCAGTGGGATGCAAATGGTTTTCTCGAGGCAAACCACTTCCGCCCGGTTGTCGGACAAACAATCCATTCCGACAACAACGTCGAAACTTCCCAAGTCAACGGGTAAAAGGTCAATAGAAAACTCTCGCTCCCCAAGCTCGAGTGTACAACCCTTAATAACCTCATACACTTTGACTAATTTTCCGTTCGCCAATTCTATAGAATACAGGACGTCTAATTTACTCGAATCTAGGCCAAGTATATTCTTAAATTCTATAGATATGAAACTAAAGTCGGCGCCAGTATCAAATAGAACAAATGCATAGTGTTCGTTTATAGGGAACGTACCCGTAACTACGTTTGGGTCCTGGCGTGCCTCGCGTGCTCCAATCGTGAAAACTCTTCCATGAGCGTGATTCTCCTTCGGGCAATCCTTTCGATAGTGCCCTTTGTCACCACAACCATAACAACCTTGGCCTATGCCATTCCCATTTCCGCCTTGATTATTATTATGGTTTCCACCTTGATTTCCATTGCCACCTTGATTTCCAGTTCCACCTCGGTTCCCATTTCCACCCTGGTTTCCATTTCCACCCTGATTCCTATTACCGCCTTGGTTTCCATAACCACTCTGATTTCTATTCCCACGTCCCACACCAGACCAACACGTATCCTTGCTATGCCCAATCTTGCCACAATTATCACACTTACTAGTTCTACACGGACCCGTATGGTGGTATCTTCACTTATCACATTTGGGCAAAAAGCCTGCATAACCTTTACCACCGGTTTCATTGTTTGTTGTGCCATCCTAACCTCGGCTGGCATATTAGCTTCCTTTCATTGGTTGGATTTGTTTTTCGCTCGAGTGCCTTTCTTAAGGTTCGAAAACTTCCTCTTGTTGTCACTTGTAGACTCCACATGAGTCTCCTTTTTGTTAGCACCAGACTTTGAGAATTTCACTAAACGTAGCGCCTCCTCAGTGAGTGCAACACCCAAGTCAATAGCCTCACTGATGGAAGGAGGCTTAGAAGAAGTGACCATGCTCAGAATTTTTGGGGCAAGTCCCCAGATGTAACTCTCAACCCTTTTAAATTCCGGGTCCACCCTTGACAAATCATGGAAACGTTGCGTGTACCCAGCGATATCCGCTCTGATCATCTTTAAGTTCCAAAACTCAGTCTCAAGTCTCTGAATCTCAGCCCTCGAACAATACTTCTTCCTCATCAGTTCTTTGAGCTCTTCCCAGCTCATAGCATACGCAACAGCTTCTCCTTTGGTCTGAACCTGTAGGTTCCACCATGAAAGCGCTCCATCCAAGAACAACCCAAAGATGTAAGTGACCCTTTGCTTGGGAAGACATTTGCTCATTATTAGGACTGAGTCTGTCTTTTTGGTCCATCGCACAAACGCGACGGCACCTCCAGTGCCATCGAAGCTCAAAGGTTTGCAGTCCAAGAACTGTTTGTACGTGCAACCTGAAACATTTGCAACAACAAACCACGAGTGAGCATTGACAAAGCACGAATAGAATACTCAAGAGTATTGTAATGTGTCGTAGAAGACTTAACATTACCAGTAGGGGGATTGTTTCCTGATGTACCACCGCTTTGCTCGGAGCGGTTGGCTTCGTATTGTGCGATAGCTTGAGAGATGCGCTCATTCAGTTCGGCTTCTGTCCTTGGTAGTGGGTTCGTTTTGGTGTTTCGTCTTGGCGGCATTGTCTTCTAACAAGAAGTATTGAGTAGATTAGACAAATATTCACCAAATAAGTGTCTACTACGGTGTGTGTGTGTGTATATATATATATATATATATATATATATATATATAAAACACAAATGTTCATCACATCATCCAAACATGCAATCACATAAGCAACACATGCACACATATAAGCAACAATGTATAATAAAGAAACAAACTACTGAGCTTTTATATATCAGAAAACTTGTTACATTGTTTTGTAGAGGAAAAACAAAAGGGACTCGAGGTTACATCGCCTCGGTTATACAAGTTTATAATACACAAAAGTAGTAAGTCTTTTCCTCCTACATTGGTCTTCCAAGGTCTTCAAGTGTCTTTAGCTCAAACTTGGTCTTCGTATGCATATGAAAGTGGGTCTACAACTCCCACACAAAAGTACCTGCAAACAAAAGATGTCTAGGGGGCTGGAGGAGATGGAGGTAGGGTAGGGACAACCAAACTGTTGAGATGATCCATCTCATCCAGTACATGACTCATACGAGTATCTGAAAGGTTGGCTCGCTGCTCCAGAGTGAGCACACGATCCTCGAGACTGGCAAGTGGACGTGAACTTGGTGGAGATGGTGGTAGTGGTGGCATCGAATCTCTAAACTTCTCCAACTCCCTGACCCGACGGGAGAGGACTCGGATATGTATCTATAAAGAGAGGGTAACATCATCGGAAGTGAAAACAGGATGGTGACACGGATGGTAGGGATCTGACTCTGACATAAGTGGCGAGGGGTATGGTGTGGACAAGTGATCAGCTGACACATGGGTATCGGGGTAAGTCGGCTGTCGAGAAGTGTCCTCCCTAGGGCGTGGTGCTGGAATCTCATGAGTGAATATGATAGGTGTGTCGGTACGGTGAGGGTCAGCAGCATGTGATGAATGTGTGTGTCCAGTAGTGGGAGTAATGGGTGTAAGGAGAGGAGTCGGTGTATTAGATGAAACAACGGCATGAGTAGCAGTGGGGGCGAAGTAGGTGAAGGGGTATGAACAGGAGACTGTGTAGCGATGAGTATTGTGTCAAAGCTACTATCGGTGGCATCCGCCCGCAATCCAACGCGGAGAATGGCTGATGAAGACGCGTCGTCACTAGCATCAGAAGAGGAGATATCTACTACAGAAACGACCGGTGATGAAAACTCTAAAATAGCTATGTCGATAATCTCGCCATCATCGATCTCATCGTCCAAGTGATCAACATGGATGATGGGGACCTCGTCCTAGTCATCGGGTAGCTCCATAAACGGGACAGCAGTATGAGGCATGACGTCCAGTGGAATGTACTCGACGATGTGTGCACTGTCGGGATGACTAATGATAACAAACTCGTTTAGCTGTGGCCCCACAGCTAAAATATCATCCTCCATAGGCTCGCCATCAAAGATAGGATCAGGTAGCATGAATGGCTAAAAATCCTCTGCATCCTCATCATTAGAAGAAATGATCTCCACAACGTGTGGGAACTCGTCATCCGACGCTATCTCCGTAGGATCCACGTCGTCGTAGATGCCACTACTCGCTAATGAACCCATAGTACCCTGGCAAAAACAATCCGTACAATATATATATATATATATATATATATCAATAAATAACAACATTACTTATTATACATATAAGCAAGTATTTGTAACATACCAAATGTAATCACATTATTTTTGTGCGAATCAACCTAGCTCGGCAAGTCTATCCCATATAGACTATGCCCCAATTAATGTCCTCGTGTTGTTTTCCTTGAAAAGAGTTTTGTTAGGGGGATCTTGGCGTTTTGGTATATGCAATGAAAAACATTTTTCTGTTGTTGTAAAAATGTTTTCGTGAGAGGATCATAGTAATTGTACTCTAGACTCGAGAAGGAATCCTAGTTCACTACAATCAAAGCTCTGATACCAATTTGTCACACCCGTCTATTTGCGGAAGCGTGCGGTGTGAACTTGATTAGTTTTCATTGCATACGATAATAGTAAACAACTACATGATTAAAACAAATGATGTTCATCCATTCATAAGTTAAAACATTACAAACCATAAGTTGTTTAAGTTACAAACCAACATAAGCTTTAAGTTTAAGTTACAAACCAACTTAAGTTTTAAGTTCCATAAAAGGACTAGTTCGACAAAAGATTAAAACATAAGGCTTTGCATCCTATATCTCACCGAAGATGTGATATATGGACCAAACCCTCCAAAAAGGATGGCATCGAACACTTGTAACCTAAAAGGTTGATAGTAAACGCCAGCACCAAGATCCATCTAATTCCCTGAAATACATGTAAGTTTAAAAACATCAACAAAAGTTGAGCCAGTTCATGCGTTTTGAGTGAGTTCCAAATAAACTTTTAAACATTTGAGAGATCTTTTAACAACAGGTATGTAAAGCGTCTATGAACAGATCATTAATGTTTTGCAAGGACATTAATATGTGCGGTGACATAGGAAGCACTCAACCCTAGCGAATTTTCTCCGGTCCACCCGGTTGGAACAACAAAAGCACTACATGGGCCATATAAGAGCCCAAGAGTGGGGCTCGCTACACTCGATAGATCTACCACTTCTGTCCCTCGGTCTAAACAAGATTAATGACACTTAAGAGAGATACTATTCGCTCACGTGATCTAACAGTTCATTCCCTAGCTAAACCATACCATTTAGACATGTATTTCACCCCCGAGAGAATTCTAAATCCGAAAACAGTTAAAAGAAAAGGGGGACATGAACTCACAGTTTTGTGTTCCGTAAATAGTGCGTACTCAAGATTGGTTCCCTCGGGTCATGTTGCAACCTACAAACGTGCTAGCTTTTGTAAGACACTTCGGTCTTGTAATGGCTCTTAGTCTTAAATATTTATTAAGACTTATTTCGGAATTGTATTTGTTTTGAGTTATACTTTCGATGTATGATGTCTATATATAATTCTCCATAATTATATAAAATTCCAAGTTTGATATATTAGCTAAAATATTATATTTTAACTTATATTATTTGCATGCATCGTATATATATATCATTTGTGATTACAATGGGTTTGTTAAAAATAATATATTTTTAACTTGTCTTGATATATAATATTTCCATATGTATGTGCTTATAATATGCATGACCAATTGCACCGTTTGTTAAGTATTGTACACATATATGTATTCCTAAGTAGAGGTATACTTGTATCATGAGTATTTTGCGTATTTAATTTCGTATTCTCATAATTTAGTATAATACTTGTATGATGGTATTTTCACCAAGTGTTGGTAGTAAATATTGGCATGTATTTGTACGTATAGGAATACGTATTTTCTAGCATTCTTAAAAATATTCATTTTTAAGACATGTTTACAGAATTTTATATGTATATATCTTAGGCTTGGTATTTACTTGTATTTCTATACATCTTAAAAATAATTTATTTTTAAGATTACACAAAAATATATATTTTTAGCTTCCACCAAAAATTACATATTCTTAAGCCGTTTATGAAATATATATTTTTATACACTTCAAAAATAATATATTTTCATGGTTGACAAAATACAATATATTTTTTTATCACTTGTAAAAATATATATCTTGTCACTTGTTCGGTTTTGAAAGTATATTATTTACCAAGCTTCTATATATTATATTTTTAATCCGGAATATATACATATACATATATATATATATATATATAGGGGATGGATCATGAGAAAACTAGTTTAAATGAGAAAACCAAAAAAGCCTAAAAAAAACCTAAAAACATGCCAAATTTTTTTTTTTTTTTAGAATTTTTAATAAAAAAATCGATAGTTTTTATGCCTAGAAAAAAAATTTCAAAAAAAAAAAAATTTTTTTTTTTGGTTGTACTACACATGTGCACTAATACATAAAGCTTAAACCACTTAACCCACCCCCCACCGACACCCCCCAAAAACCTAAACCCCCCACCCCCCAAAAACTTAAACCCCCCACCCCCACCCTCCCGAAAACCTAAAACTAAACCCTAAACATAAACCCGAAAAAAACCTAAACCCCCCACCCCCCAAAAACCTACACCCCCCTCCCCCCCACACCCAAAAACCTAATCCTAATCCTAAACCTCCAAAAAAACTAACCCTAAAAACTAAACTAGACTCAAAAAGCTAATTTTAAGCATGTAATGCAATTGTAAACCCGAAAAAACGTAAACCCCCCACCCCACCCCCCAAAAACCTAAACCCCATCCCCCTCACACCCAAAAACCTAATCCTAATCCTAAACCTCCAAAAAAACTAACCCTAAAAGCTAAACTAGACTCAAAAAGCTAATTTTAAGCATGTAATGCAATTGTAGTACATGTTATATTGCACATGTGCACTACTATAATAATAGTATTGAAAACAAGACGACACCATAAATCTTTTTTTATGTCATAAAAAATATGTGATCTTATGGTGCCATTTTTGTTTTAAAATGATAACGTATGGAGAAATGGGAAATGTTTGAAAAGTTATATATTTTTTTTCCAATTTTACCCCTCCTTCATTAAAAGCCCCCCTCCTTCATTAAAAGGCTCCCCCACCTTTTTAGTGCTTTTTTGGTTAGTTTTTTGGTTTTCTCATTTATATTTAGTTTTCTTATGATCCTCTCCCTATATATATATATATATATATATATATATATATATATATATATATATATATATATAGTCTGTCCAATATGTCCAAGTATCCGGATCGTCCAATTTTTGTGTCCAAAGCATATGAGTGAATTTATTCTTGAAATCTTTATTTGAAATTTTTATTGTATTTGTTTGTATATATTATTTCAAGTCCCTAATTTTAGTATAACTAATACAAACAATATACATATAGCACATAGATCAAGTGACCACTAAATATATATTTATAACCATTTTATTTTTTGAAAAACCATACCTTCTTTGCTTGTATTTTCATAAAAAAAAGTTGTGGAAATTTTTATACTTATTGTTTTTGAACAAGTTTACTTGTAAGAATCTTGTAAGCAAAATATTTTCTAAGTGTTTGAATTTTATAAAAAATTGGCCATAGTTTCCCTTAGAAAATGGAGGTTCCATGTTTTAAAAAACATCTCATTTTCTTTTCAAAAATTCATCAACAATTTCCCACAACAATTTATAACATAATATATCATCAAATACACTAAGATGAACTTGTGAACATGTAGTATTTTAGTATGGTTTTAAGTATGTTTATTTGTTTAAAAGTTATACTTAACTTAAAATTTTACCAAACTTTTTAGAAAACCATTCTTGAATTCATCCATCTTTCAAAAAGTCCATAATTTGTATGTAACAATTTATAAACTTTAACAACTTCAAACTTTCAAGTTCAACCATTTTTCAAGAAAACCATACTTTGTATATAGCAAATTCTACACTTTAACAACTTCAAACTTTCAAGTACATCCATTCTTTAAGAAACCCCATTTGGTATGAAACAAGTTCTACATTTTAACCACTTCATTTTTCAAGTTCATCCGTCTCATACAACATGTTCAACATGGATCTTTCAAGATCCTCATGTATACTTGTTAGATCATGTTTCTAATCATCATGTAACAAGTCTAGATGCGATGTTCATCATCCTAAACACAACAATCAACTAAACAACTTCATAACACATCATAAACAACTTGTTTTCTTGTGATTTTTAGCTTGATTTAAAGTGTTCTTCATCTTGGTTTTGTAAGAGCTTTTAGATGTTTAGTTGTACATAAGTTATATCTACATAAACAAGATGAATAATGGGTGTCAAAGGCACTTACTACTAGCACAAGGATAGGGAAGTAACAAGAAGATGAAGAAAAGTGACCGATAATTGCTCCCAAGAGAGGTCCTTCAACTCCTATTGCTTGACACCTTCTTAAATATGCTTGATACACCTTAGAATACACTTGGATTGCTTGAAAGTTGAAAGAAAAATAGAGATGAGAGTGGGGGTGGTCGGCCGAGAGTGGGAGAGGGAGAAGGAGAGTGTTTAGTTTTTTTATGAGTTGAAATGAGATGGAGATGATGTAGATAAGGAGTTTTAACCTTTGTATCATTCTTTCCCTCCAAAAAAATTAACCATAGGATCAAGAACAAGGATCTTTGACTAATCAATGAGATTAATTAACAAGTTTAGGGTGGTGGGTCCCCTTGGGGACGGTCACAATGGGGGGGGGGGGGGGTGTCTAGTTTGGTTAAAAATTTGTTAAGTGTTTATAGGTTATGAAGTGTATCACTAGTTAGGGTAGTCATGTGTTTAGCGGTTTTTGATGTAATTCATGATGTATGGTGAGTTATAGTAGCTTAATGTCGCTAAACAACATTAACTACTTTGTATTTTTGTGTCAAGATAGTAATCGGGTGTTTGTTTCGTTCTCGGATCGCTAAAAGATCAATATTTGTAACTTGTATAGCATGATGCGCTTTTATGTCTTGATCAATTTCCCGATACTTTTTAAGTCATTCTGGGCATTCAAACATTATTTCTGAATATTACATAAGCTAGTGAATGCTGAATTTCTGCTGAATTATGTTGATTTGGTTATTTATAGCTAGTTTCGTGTAGTTTTTATTGTTTGTATGCCTTTCGGAAGGTATTATTATAATCCTTTATTTTCTCACACGGGAGTTAGCGTAACATTGACTCTGGACCTCAGTCTATGTCCTAAATATGTCGTTTAGTTGAGTACTGAACCCCTGTCAGCACTACTAGTCTAACTGATAAGTGTACTAGTCATTCCTGAGCACTGTCTAAACGGTTTCAAGTCGCGACCACTAAAAATGTATAACATGCATCATAAAATGTAATTGTGAGTTCTCTAAATGTATGTCTTGAAATCATGCACTTCAGATGTTCAAAACACATAACCATATAATATTAAACACTGTTTTAATGGTACGGAAATTACCCGAAAATTGCAAGTTGTCACAAAGACAATTTGATTTTTAGATAAGACAAAGAAAATTTGATTTTATACAAGACAAGACAAATTTGGTTTACACAAAAAAGTACAATTGGTTTAGACAAAATGACAAATGGTTTTCAAGTTAAAGATATATACACCATACAAAGTTTTCCGATTACTTACACGATTTTACAAAACAATCATTTTTTTTCAAGGTTCAAGGCTACAAAGATTTACTTATAAAACTAACTTTTGTAGATGGTTAAACCCTTTTTCAATACGAACTTGTAGCCATGGATTTGACCACAAAACCTATGTTACTCAGCAACATTCATTGTTGACTTTATTTTCACATATGTTTCATGTGTTAACATGTACGATGATTATTCAAATATGCTATACAGTAGAAACTCGATAAATTAATACTCGATTATTTAATAAACTCTCTAAGATAATATTTTTTTCCGGTCCCGACTCGGGGATAGGGTGCTAAATTAATAATTCGCTAAAATTATTAGATAATACATTTTTGATAATTTCTTTAGACCCCATATAAAATATAAATTAATAATTCCTTATATATAGCATATTACATGAATGATTTATGAAGGTTTCTTGAAAAATGACTCAATTGTCTTTTGTTTTTTTGTTGAAATCAATTTCCCCTTGAATATTGTCTCTAATTTTCCTTAGCATGGTAAGAACTTCTGGTGTTGTTTTCTCATAGCTCAACAAGAAATTGTTCAATGTGATTGCCACTTTAATAGCTTCGTTTCGCGAAGGGGGCTCCATTGTAGAACTTTCATCATCTTCTTCATCGATATCATCTTTATTAATTCCAATAACGCTTTCAATGATTTGTTTGTGTTAACCTATTTTGATCTTGTATTTATATAGAAAATATTTTTAATGTCCATAAAGTGATACATTGAACACAAGAAGCATAATAAGGTGGGAGATTGAAGGTTTCTTTCAAATTGGGCCGTTCATTTGATATACATGCATTGTATACAATAATTAAGTGGAAGCTTGAAAGGTGTTTGTAAACTAAGTATTCTACTATAAATTAATAAAATATTAATTAATATATAAATTAATAATTATTAATTTATCGATTAATTAATAACTCTTTTAATTAATAAATTTTGGTGGTCCCAAGTGTATTATTTTATAGAGTTTCTACTGTACGTAGGAATGGACTCGAGCCTTAGTCTCCTTTAATTTTAAAAACAATAACTTGTAATTGTATGTGTTGAAAAGCAATGTAATATAACGAAACTTTAGTACCATGTGTAATGAGCAATTTGTAACATGACTCCCCGTCGTTTCCGCCGCGGGTTATATTACGCGGTCGGGGTGTTACGTAAATAAACAAGATGACAAAGGAGTTATCGTTAGAAATAAGGCTCGTCTGGTAGTTCAAGGGTTCAGACAAATTGAAGGCCTTGATGATTATGAAGTTTATGCTCTTATTGCTCGTCTTGAAGCCATTCGCATTTTCTTGGCATATGCATCCTCCATGGGCTTCACTATCTATCAAATGGATGTGAAGACTGTTGGGTTTTTCACATGTTTATCAAAGTATTTTATCCTTATAAAATAAAAACGCAGCGGAAAAAAATATTTAAAACATGTTACTTACAAGATATAAAACCCATTTTATATGTAAAACCCAATACTTGGATCCATATACGAACATGCATGCTATCAAAATAAAACAGAACCATAGGGTGTTTAGAATACTACATTCCAAGGAGTAAAAGATATGAAGAAGATGATGCTTCTTGAATGGTAGTCTTCAAGTGTAGAATACCTCAAGCTTGTATACCCCAAGCCTTCCAACAAACACTTTGATTTAGCTAGGATTTTACACTCATGAACTCACTTGAAAAATCCCTCTCTTGGAACCAACCATTGGCCGAAAATTATGAGAGGAGTATTAGAGTTCTTGCACTTGTAAAATCAAACTTGAAAACCTTTTGAACACCATATGTATGGCCGAAAATTAGAGAGCATTTCCTAGAGGTTTTTGAAGTTCATATCTTCCATTTTTGTCATACAAAATTGTTAATAAAAGTAGTGAGAGAATGCCACCCACAAGACCCAATCATAGGCCATCTAAACATGCAAATGCATGCATTTTCATTGGACCAAAAAATGGTCTTGGGAAGAACATGTTGGGGGGCGGCCCACATGTTTTTTTTTATAAAAAAAATTCAAATTTTCTTTTATAAATTATAAGTCTTATATATATAATTTTATAACTTTTATAAAAATTATAACATCACATGTTATAAGACTTATACTACTTTTATTATGTTATTTAACCCACTAAATAACAAAATAAAATATTTTCTCAAAATAAATTATCCATATAATTTATTAGTTTGTCAAGTGCAATTATTTAGAAAACCAATTTCTAAATGTTATAAGTGTTAATTTTTATTTGTTTGATCATATCACAAATAAATATTCTAAGTGTTTGTTTAGCTTGTATTTGGGTATGACTCGACTTGGATCATAACGTACTAGCCACATCAATTAAATATGCGTCTTGGGCATACAGAGTCCAACAATCTCCCACTCGCACAAGATACATAGTAGATTGATGCAAGTAGTAAAGACCACATAACTATAGTTTACTACCCCTAATACGTATGACTATATGTCCCATTCAATAACATCATCCCCTTCAAGTCCCTTACTTGAACGTGATTTTGGTGAATCTATCATTTATCCTTTTGTTACAGATGTCATGTTAAATCCAGAGACATAGAGTGATCACTCTCTGTTGATTTAACTTTAGCAGGCCTTAGACATCTTACTCTCAACTAATAAGAGGAACAAATCCCTTCTTGACTACATACGTCTCTCACAATCACCTTGTATCACATCTGAGCTTACCCTTGTGTACTGTCATATTACTGACAGCGAAGAAATAAGTCAAGGTACAATATTTGGTGAATATTAGGACCCAATATGTATCTCAGGTCTGAGGATACTATGATATTCTCCTTTACTCAAATTTACTTATGATCAATCACAAATGATTCCATGCAGTAATATTTGAGAGCGAGTCAGTCCAATATTTGTATCCCACAAATATCTATGAACATTGGCAGCAACACTTTGCTCTATATTCATACCTAATGAATATCCACCAATCCAAGTTCATAATAGTCTTACATTCATATTTGTTCCCACAAGTATGATCGACTACGGAAATTTAGAATAATTAACTTATTCATGGATTTAAACATGCTAAAATTGGAACATAACTCAAAATACCCTGTAAAAGAGTTATATAAACAATTGTTCCAATATCCAAATATAAAATAGATCAAATCCAATCACTAGAATATCGAAGTCCTAAGGCACAAGTATGACCCTTTCATGCTTTGCCCATTCAAGGAGCTTTGTGAGTGGATCCGCAATATTTTGATTAGTGTGAACTTTGCGAATACATATCTTTCCCCTTTCCAACTTCATCCCTTATGTAGTTGAATCTCCGCTCAATGTGCCTAGTCTTTTGATGTACACGAGGTTCCTTGATTTGAACAATCGAACCATCGTTATCACAAAGATCTCTAGGGTCCTGAATGGTAGGGACTATCCCTAGATCGGCAATAATTCAAGTGGCAGATCCATATGAATTATCTCAATCAATGAAGCAGCGATGTATTATGATTCTGTAGTGGACAATGCTACCCTGATTATGATCAAGAATCATCTCGATCAGTTTGGAAATTCGTATCCATGTAACCCTTTACAACGAATTCCGAAACTCGCATCCCTGTAACCTTTTACAACGAGTTCTTTTTCACCAGATCAATATATTAGAAATATATCCTTAGTCCTTCTAAGATATTTCAATATATTTTTAACAGTCACCCAATGACCGTTACTCGCTGGTATCTTCTCGTCATGCTTAAAGCGCATGACATGTCCGGTCTAGTGCATATCATTACATACATAACGAATCCTATAGCAGACGCATATGAGATTCCTTTCATTCTTTCTTGCTCATCCTTTGAGCTTGGACATTGGAACGCATTCAATATTGTCCCCTCTTGAATAGGTACCGAACCTTTCATAGAGTTCTCTATCTTGAACATTTTCAAGACTTTGTCAATGTATGCACTTTAGTTTAAACCTATCAAGCGCCTTGATCTATCCCTATAGATCTTTATTCCCAATATATAGGTGGCTTCTCCAAGATCATTATTGGAAAAACAACTTCCAAGCCAGGGTTTTACACCTTCCATGGTTGGAATGTCATTTCCAAATAGTAGAATGTCATCGACATATTATACTAAGAAAGTGATGATGCTCCCACTAGCCTTACACAAGCTTTATCGACGTTCTTAATGAATCCATATTCCCTAATATCTTCATCAAAATGGTGATTTCAACTTCTAGATGCTTGTTTCAATCCTTAGATTGATTTCTTTAACTTGCATACTTTGTCAGGATGTTTTGGATCAACAAAACCTTCAGGCTGAACTATATAGACATCTTCCTCAAGATATCAAGGAAAGCCATTTTGACATCCATTTGCCAAATCTCATAATCATATTATGCAGGTATGGCAAATAATATCCTAGTTGACTTTAGCATCACCACAGGCGAAAAGGTCTCATCACAATCAACCCCTTGAATTTTGATTGAAACCTTTTGCTACAAGTCTCGCTTTATAAGTATCCAAGTTACCATGCATGTCGGTTTTCTTCCTGAAAACCCACTTACTTCCAACTACTTTGGAGTTAAGAGGTAGCACAACCAATTCCCATACTTGGTTGTCATACATGGATTGCATATTTACGTTCATGGCTTCAAGCCATTTGTCACAATCGAATTTTGACATTGCATCATGGTATGTGGTTGATTCACTTGAATCTACCACGTAGCATCCGTCCATGAAAAATCCATATCTTCCAGGTGGATTACTAATTCTACCAGATCTGCGAACGTTTTGTGTATGTTGATCAACCATTTGATCATCTTCAACAACCTCTTGTTGAGTGCTAGTATCAACCAAACGTGTATCGGCTTGTGGTGATCAACCATTTGATCATCTTCAACAACCTCTTGTTGAGTGCTAGTATCAACCAAACGTGTATCGGCTTGTGGTTCTTGATCCTCCTCAAGTTCCACTGTTCTACTAATTCCTTCCATAAGGTACTTAGCTTCCAAGAACTTAGCCTTTTGAGCAACAAATACCCTTTTGCTCTGTTGGATCGTAGAAATAATATCCTATATCATCTTTAGGATATCCTACAAAGATACACTTAGTGGATCGTATTTCTAATTTGTTTGGGGTCTATTGCTTCACATAAGCTTCACAACCCATACCTTTAAATATGATTAATGATGGAGCCCTCCATGGCATATTTCAAAAGGTGTTTTATCCACTTTCTTGGTTGGGGCCATACGGGCCGCGGAGAGAAAAGCGTAACCCCAAAAGGATAGAGATAATGCATTCCTAGCCATCATAGATCGAACCATATCCAAATAGAGTTCGATTCCTCCACTATCGGAATGAAGAACTTTAATTGAGTTGATTTACTACTTTACCTTTTGAAGGTTTTTGAACGTTTCAAAACTTCATCTTTGTGTCAAGTACAGATAACCATGACTACTATAGTCGTTGGTAAAAGTAATGAAGTATCTTTCACCATTCCTAATCATTGGCTTAAAAGGATCACAAACATCCGAATGTATGATGCCTAATAAATCTTTTGCCTTTTCCCACTAAGGGATTACTTGGTCATTTTTGTTAGATCGGTGTGTGACCCTAACGAGTCAATCAGAAGAGTTTATCATCTATATCAGAGGCGGAATCAAAGATATAGACGTGAAAACAACTAGATTCCTCTTAATTATCTTCTTTATATTGATTCCAAAGCTTTTTACAGGTCGTTTGACAAATTGGCAGCACCTCGTGTAACACCTCAAAAAATTTCGGGTTTAATAATAAAATGACACGTGTCATGTAAGACAAAACGCGTTGAAAAACCCGGATTTAATAAAGATGTTTCGGTAGGATTAAAGTGGCGTCATGTTAAATTGTTACCTCTGAACGACCTCAAGTACAAATCCCAAGACCCGATTAAATGTTATACCCATCTTTACTTACCCTCAATGCAGATAATTCTTGATAATAATAGAATTGAAAAGCATGATTTGATCCCACAAGTGAATTGAATGGTAAACCGAGATATACGGGTCTTACTTTTGAATCCAAAACAAACATATCATTATGGTGGGGTTTGATACTGTGCAAGACCGTTTTGGGAGGTCCATGAGTGCTGGTATAGGACCCAAGATCGAAATAATTGGTTACCTTTACGAAACTTCAACAAACAACAACAATTTATGTCTCAGAAGGGGCTAGCGCACCGCTACAAGAGTAGCGTAACGGTGCGCTACCATGATAAGTCAACGGCCCATTATAGCGGGCTAGCGCACCGCTACATGTGTAGCGTAACGGTGCGCTAGAGGTGCCCAGCGACCAGAAACCTGCTGTTGGCTGTTTCTCGCGATTATGACCGATTTAACTGGTTTTTATCATTATTTAAAGACCCCTAAACGACCCTAGAGCACTAGGACACTTGTTGGATGATTGTGGTCAGCTCTAGAGTTAGTTGTCAACCAATTGTGGTGAGCCATTGCACTATAAAAGGAACCCCAAGGTCACAACATTCTTCACACTTGCATTTGATCTTTGGAGCATCCTGGAGCATAGGAACTCTCCCTTCTGATCATAAGTCGTGCATTGGACTGTTGTAAGTCTGCTAGTTCTTATTTGGTTGTGTTTAGCTTAGTTATTTAGCTAAAAGTCAAACGTCGTAACTACGGTTTGACTTCGAGATTAGTCACTAATGACTCAGTCTTATCTCGAATTAAAAGTAGTTTTAGAATGGTATTTATGTGGGTAATAAAACCCCAAAAGGGTTTCCCCTGATCACCATCCTAAGCAGGCCAAATGTCGGGTCAAACATTTACTTAAAAAGTCAACATATTGCTTAAAATGTCTTTTATGCATAATTAGCTATCTAGAACACTTGTAACCTGTCTGAACATTGTTATAACTTAGAAATAAGTGTAAGAACATGTCCTAACATGTTCAACCCGACTATTTCCTGTTTAGACACGGTTCGGAACCGAAAGTCCCATAGTTTGACTTTTCGGTTGACTTTCAGTTCTGACCCGTTTGGGCATATTTTAGAAATGCCTCAGAGCTTAAATTGGATTAAGATACATGTTAGAACAACCCTCTGTGATCATACACCTTGGTTCACTAGTTATCCAATTAATATGCATATTTCCGTTAATTGCTCATACGTTGACCGTTATGCCCTTATTACCTTAAAACATGATTTATGAAAATGTAAAAGTGTAGAAACCTTAGTTACTGATAGATAGACTTGCATGCAAAGTTTGACATCAGTTTGACTTGTAGATTAAGAGTTATGCTCAATATTGCAAAACTAATGCTTTATGTTAACATAATGGCGTAATTAGCGTATAGCCTAGTTAAACATACTTTTTGGTATCAAATCTTTTACCCACTGATATGATATAATATTTAAGGATTTTTAAAGATTTTTAATTAATTTTAGGCTGAGCATAACTCATAGTTGTAGGCTTAATTCGGTAATTGTCGGTTTTGCCCTTACGGGCCATAAAATGAGTTTTACACATCTAAACGATTCCAAACCTTTTGCTACTGATTAATTATGATAAATAAATTATTTTAAGCCTTCTGGAAATATAAAAATGTCAGATTTAAGTATCGAACCCGGTAATGGCCTTTAATCGCCATAATTAGCGTTTTTAACGCATAGTATGTCTTAGAACCATATTGGACATTCCCGGGTTGATACCTACTGATATATGAGGCAAATTATGATATTTTAACAGTAAGCAAAAGTTGATAAACTCAGACTTCGTTTTTGAGCTTTTCGGCTTATGTGAAATTACCAAAATACCCCTACGGGGCATAGTTTGGTTAAATATGATAAATTTCACATATATGCCTTAGCCTACTGTTATAACCCATCAAAAAGAGTATGTTTGCTGTTTACATCAGACCTGTAACTCAGTTGAACATATAAACGCTTTTACAAACTTTAAAATGACCAAACTACCCCTACGGGGCATAGTTTGTGTTTAAATTAGTTCGGGGCATAACGAAAGACATCTTACTGATGTCACAACATATCTGAAGCATATTAACTTAGGAAACCTGTATATGGCTCTTACGGATACCCGTTGCTCATCTTACGCGTTCGGCTCGGTTTATGTAACAAGTTTACATAAATTAGCCGAAACGGGTCAAACCTTATCGGTTTAATCTCAAAATCCAGAATGTGAATAATGAACCCATATTAAACAAGTCTTCAAACTTGTCGGGTCTGAATCACATTCTATCCGGTCTTCGCTTAATAGTGCGTACGAACCGTATCTTCGAAACTAGCCGGTCTAAGCTTAAGCATAATTAAAGACCCGCTAGGATTCTAATAGGTTATATTTAACCTTCGTTCCAGATTAGGAGAAACAGTAAAAGCTACTTGCTATTTGACTATTGTGACTATACTTTGCATCAGGTAAATACTTTTAACTTATTTTCCCTATACGGGCTTGGGTTACGGTACATAGCGTACCGCTTGATCGAGCATCAAATCTTCCACGCTTAGTGGTTAATTGAATAATTTGATCGGCTCGTTTTAAACAGATATGTTTACTTTACAGCCTTTGGGGGGTTAATGACCATGTCCCGGATATCCTCGGCATTATCTTACGAGATAGCCACGACCTGAGCACGGGGTGTAGGCGTACTCCCGTGTATAACTCACTTAAAGTGGTGTGTCTATTGATCTTTAACCCGGATACATTCCGGGCTACTGAACGCATAAGTAACATGTAAATCGTTCACAAGATTATAATATTAAATAATTCTCCCAAGTTAATAAAAATGTTTATGCCATGTGCATCCAAACCAATTTTTAATCATTTTATAAAATGAGTCAGTTGAATGTATTTACCAGTGTAAACTGACGTATTTTCCCAAAAAGATTGAATGCAGGTACTAGGCGAAATAGGCTGGGATTCTCCTAAGCATCATTAGAAGTCTCGCAAACTTAAGATGCCAAAGTCTGTTGAACCATAAACAATGTTTTCTTTATTCGATCCTACTGTGGATAAACACCGGATAATTGTGACTTTGTTTACAATAAATAAATTCGGTTGTATCTTATTTTAAATTTGCTTCCGCTGTGCATTATTATATTGTGTTGTTTGACTATTACGTTGCCAACCACGTCACGATACTCCCCCACCGGGCCCACCGGTGACACGTGGAAATCGGGGTGTGACACCTCGACTCTGAATCTCAAATGTTACAACTTATTCAAACGAAATCACACATCACCTATTTATAATGTTTTAATTTCGCTTGATCATGTCACTGCCCTGTTCAAGCGGAATTACACTTGTTAATTTCGCTTGAACTGGTCATTGACACTTTCAAGCGGAATTACCCACTTTAACATATTCTAACCCTAATTTCAACCCTGTTGTGTGCTCGTTTATCCTATCTAGACATAAGACTCGATTAAGATGAAGTTAACAGACATTTGATGCACCAACAGACTCCCCCTTGGATGTTGACGAAGTCTTCGGCGTCGAGTCTTTAGTCTTTGTCTTCTTTCCAATTTGTCTAACAATCATTGCTTCCTTCAATTATTCTTTTCTTCAATCAACAACTAGCATGAATCACAGAATCTGAATCTTTAACAACTTTCAAGCTCCCCCTTGAATATAGATCCAGGAACTGTATCTGACTTTAAGTCTTCAGACTCCCCCTATCAGTAGGCTGGGATTTTGCTTAGCTGCTTTCTCAAATTCATACCTGGTACTTGCACAATCTCTACCTAAATATAAGATATATGACAATAACAGTTTCAATTCAAACTTACCATTCAACCTCAATTGATAGTCTAATAAGTGTTTAGAAATCCACTTAAGTATCCAGGTCCAAATTAATGACCCTGATTACTCAATTTGGCTACCAAGTCCAACTTAATGACCTTGGTTGACCTGAGACAATTCACACTGACATTTTGTAAAAATTTTCAAACAATTTTCTGAAAATTTACAAGTTTCAAATTAATGAACTTGTTTTAACTTTTCAACTTTTACAAACTTATCATGTTAAGCTCACAACTCATCCTCCAGTTCAGAAACTTCCTGCATCTGCTCCAAATTATGAATCTGAAGATCAACTCCCCACTTTGGTTTGTCGGAAAATAAAGCAGAAGTGTAAAATCTTTTTGGATTTTTAATAAAGTTTCTAGACTAGAAATGAATTACAGAAATAAAATGCAGTAAATGTAAACTATTTACAAACATATTTTTGGTGAGCGTGTTAGGGAATCATATCAGCTATTTGACAAGTCACAAGTACCGTTAAGCTTTGATTACATACTCAGAATTAAACAATTCACTTAGATTGTTGATATACTGATCCACTTAAATTCTCACACACAAATCTGTCCAGGATACGGATTTTGTGTTTTAGAGACTTAAACTCATTCATGTGTCCCACCTCTTGAATATACTCCCGTATCCAGATCCCAATATTCAGTCTTACAGGTGAGTATACCACAGATGATATCTGTAAGGGGTTAAATTGCAAGACCGTGAGAGCTCGGGTCAGAACTTCCATTCAGCAGAGAGATGACGGTTCGACTTTAGTGGGTCCCCTTTAGAGAATCTTTTTTACAACAGCACATGATTTACATATTTTTTCAATGTTTCATCATTTTTATGCTGAGGGCGGTGCTATATTTCAAGCAAGCGGTAAAGTATTCTTCGGGGACTAGGCCATTGCTTCCGCAAAATCAGAAGTCCCGGGATAATACCCCAGATATCACTGAGTATAAAAACCTAGTATCTCAGAAAGAGGGATCTTTCAAACGAAATTTCAGGGGTTACCTATATATCCAAGTAGTGTTCCCCACGAAATAAGTAAATAAAGATTTAGGTTTATATCCCGAACAAACCTACTAAATGTGTAAAAACCTATCGGCACATCATCAGCGAGACTGTTTAAAACTTTTTAGACTTTACATATCTTTAGCATACCGTAACTGTCAAGCCGATGTACTATCATTTTCCCTTTTTACACAAGCTCTTTTCCATTTTCTATTGTTTTTGGATTTTGAAATATCTCATGTTTTTGTATTTTCTGAAAATATTACCCTATACTCTCCCCTAAATACCAAAACAGGTAAAAAATCGACAAACCATTGCAGATTGCTTCTCAACATCATCTACAATGTCTCCTTCATCAACGCCAAGAATCTCTTCCAACACCGATAAAAGCTTCATACCATTTAATTTTAACAAGTATTGAAAACAAGTTTTATCAAACGCTTTGGTATGTAAATCAGCTTTTTGTTCGTCAGTGTGGATTTTCTCAATTCCTATCAACTTCTTCTCGAAACAATCTAAGATGAAGTGATGACGAATTTCAATGTGTTTGGTTTTAGCGTGATGAACTGGATTTTTAGTAATGTTAATTGTTGCCTCATTGTCAACAAAGATAGGGGTGTTAAGAAATTGCAAACCGTAGTCGCACATCTGTTGTTGGATCCACAAGATCTGTGAGCAGCAACTGCTTGCAGATACATACTCGGCTTCACATGTAGATAAAGCTATAGAGGTCTGCTTCTTGCATTGCCAGGTGACCAATCGCGGTCCGAAAAACTGGCACCCCGCTGTTGTTGATTTAGCATTAACTTTGCAGCATCCGAAATCGGAATTGGAATACCCTTCGAGCATGAAATCGCCTTATCTTGGATACCACAACTCCAGTGATGGAGTTCCTTTCAGGTAGCGTAATATCCTTTTCACAATCACCATATGCGAAGCTCTAGGATTAGACTGAAACCGCGCTGTGAGGCAGGTTGGGTACATGATATCGGGTCTTGAAGCTATCAAGTACATCAGCGATCCAATCATTGAACGATACAACGTTTCATCTACCTTCTCTCCGGTGAGATCAGGGTTTATCCCATGATTCGTCGCTAATGGGGTGGAAGCTGGAGTAGATCCTGTCATCCCAAATTTCTCCAAGATATCATGAACATACTTCGTTTGATGTATGAATATTCCTTTGGGTAGTTGATCAACCTGCAGTCTGAAAAAGAATTTCATCTCACCCATCGATGACATTTCAAATTTCTGCTTCATAACTCTTTCGAAATCTTTGCACAAATTTTCATTTGTAGAACCAAATATGATGTCGTCCACGTATATTTGAACTATCAGAAGATGACCGTCGACCTCTTTGGTGAAGGAGTGGCATCCACTTTTCCTCGAATGAAGCTGTTGGCTAGCAGGTGTTGAGACAATGTCTCGTACCAAGCTCTCGGGGCTTGGTGTAAACCATACAGCGCTTTATCCAGCAAATAGACCTTGTCTTTATGGATTGGGTCGGTGAAGCCCGGTGGCTGTCCGACATATACCTCCTCTTTTACCTTCCCATAGAGAAACGCCGATTTCACATCTAGCTGATAAACTTTAAATTTTTTCCAAGATGCAAATGCTAGGAAGATTCTGATCGCTTCTAGTCTAGCAACCAGAGCATACCCTCCTGCTGACTAAAGCCCTGGACTACGAGTCCCTCTTGCACTTGAACACCCACTTGGTGTTTATCTTCCTTTGACCATCAGGCAAGTCTACTAACTTCCACACACCTAACTTCTCGAATTGGCTCAGTTCCTCCTGCATCGCATTGACCCAAGAATCTTCAGTAAGAGCCTCTTTATAAGTCCTTGGTTCAATCTGCGAGATAAAACAACTCAGTGAGAACTCAGTTTGTAATGGAGCAACTTTTGAATAAAAACACGTAAGCCCTTGATCAAGTTTTCATCTAGTGCAGACGCCTGACTGCAATTCTCCGATTATCAGCTCCTCTGGATGGTATGAAAGAGTTCTCGGCATCACCTCGCCTAGAACATCTACCTCGCCTTCCAAATTTGTGATATTTTGATTTGCACCTTGTTCACTGACTGGAACTGTTTAACTTGAGATTTGGATTTGCTCCCCCTCAGAATCTGAATCACCATGATCAAATACCGGTCCATTATCAGATTCTTGATTATCATTGACTGTCGTCTGATTGTCAAGAGATTGTTGAATATCATCATGTTCACCAGCATTACTTGGACCTGCTTCATCATCATTCGAAGCTTGTCTTTGTCGACTGAAAGTTTCTGCTGGGAATCTTTCCTGCGATTCTTCATACTCTCTCAAAATATCCAACTCGTCAAAGAAATCCGGTTCTTCTTCAATGTCAAACGAATCCCATAAAGTATCGTAATTAAAACGCCATGAGTCACCGGGATTCTGGGGCGGCATAGTATACCCCTGACACTCAACATGTTGTGCTTCGATGATCTGCTTCAAGCTTGGAACTGTCACACCCCGACCGCGTAAAACAACAAAGCGCAGCAGAAAACGTCGGGGCGTGTAGCAACAGAATTATCGTTTCATAACCATGGATACAAAAGTGTTTCATTTTATTGAATAGTAAACATTAACATTGTCTTAACATAGAACAAACAAGTTACATATCGACTAATATTGTTATTATGTCACTAAGGCCTCGTCCAGATCCTATGTGACTCATGCATCCTAGTAATCATCATCAAGCATCAATCCCTGAAACATATGTGAAAACAAAGTCAGCAAAGAAATGCTGGCGAGTACATAGGTTTTATAGGAGTGTCGGATTCATGGCTATTTTAAATGTTGCAATACTTTATTAAAAACCTTGTTTTGAAAAGAGTATTATATTGCAACTAAATTAACCAACTCAAATCGAGATGGTTATGGTTTAGAAATCCTCGTAGCCATGATTCTTAACCCAAAAACATTTGTTTTAGTAAGGCAAATTGTAAAACATCTCGTAATAACTTGTAAATAAAACTCGTATATTGTTTCGAAAACATCGTTGTGTGACATCGTTTCACTATTGTTTACCCAAGTGAACTAAATAACGACACGACATGTAATATGTTGAAAACACTTATATATAAGAAGTACCAGCGGCGTATCTACCATGTTTTCACTACATTACACTCGTCTCGTTATCTAAACACTAACCAAAAATCAATCGTTTACCCCAAATCGTTTAACATCGTTTCCAAATCGTTCAATCGTTCAAATCATTCTTGTTTTAATTGTGAAACTTATATATGGTCGCCTCGCTAATAACATTCAAACCTTTGTGACTCGTTCATCGTACAACTCATTCTTGCATTAACAAACCTCCAAAGGGTAAGTTAACAATCATCAGATTCAATCGTTACCCACAACACCCACACATAACCATGGGTATAGTGAAATAACGGGATTTGTCAGATCCTATGGTACCATAACCTAATACTGGTCGGTTCGGCCAAAATTAATGAATGTCATTCGTTATGTAACTACAACCAACAAGTTCGTTCACATTATCGAAATCGTTATTAGTTTAGTATAAATCGTTCTATTCGTTTTTGAAATCATCGTTTAAACCTTGAAAACATTTTGTACATATGAATCACCCCAAAACAATAGAAAACAGTAAAATAGGGGAACTATGTACTCACGTGTAGTGCAAGGTATCTTCAATCAATAGTACTTCAACAAACTTGAGTAAACCAGAGAAATCAAGTAGTACCTAGTAATCGAATCACTAGTCAAACAATAGACGCCCAAATCAGAAGATCGGACAGAATGAGGTCTTGTAAACCAAATGAGTGTTGGAACTCATGTTGTCACACCCCGACCACGTAAAACAAGAAATCGTGGCGGAAACGTCGGGGAGTGTTGTAACAGAATTATTGTTTCAAACCATGGATACAAGAGTTTCGTTTTATTGAATATTAAACATTGTCTTAAAGTTAAACAAGCAATTCAAACATAGTTTATCATCGTTATTAAATCACTAAGGCCTCGTCCGGTCCTAAGTGAGCATGCATCCTATTCGCAATCAACATTAAGCAACATCACCTGAAACATATTTAAAAACAAAGTCAGCAAAGAAATGCTGGCGAGCACATAGTTTTTGTGTGAATATCAGATTCATGGCTCGTTTGTATGTTGAAACAACTTGTACAACTTCGTTAATTGATATTAGAAAACCTTGTTTTGTAAAATGTTTGTATTGTAAATGAATAACCAAGTCAAAATAGATTGGTCATAATTTATAAACCTCGATGCCATGAATCTTAACCCAAAACATTTGTTTATGTAAACCAAATCATAAATCGTTCTTATAATAAAACTCGTATGGTTTATATAGTTTCGTAAACATCGTTGTGTAATATTGTTTAACTCGTTCTCGTTATAGAACATCGTTCATTCGTTTAAATCGTTCCAAGTCGTTCAATTCATTCACTCGTTTAAATCGTTCTCGTTTTAATTGTGAAAACTACTTTTGGTCGTCTTGCTAATAACATTCAAACCTTTGTGACTCGTTCATCGTTCAACTCATTCTTGCATTAACAAACCTCCAAAGGGTAAGTTAACAATCATCAGATTCAGTCGTTACCCACCTAACCCACACATAACCATGGGTCCACTCTGATAACGGGATTTGTCGGATCCTATGGTACCATAACCTAATATTGGTCGGCTTAATCAATGCTAATGAATGTCATTCGTTATGTAACTACCACCAACAAGTTCATTCACATTATCGAAATCGTTATTAGTTTTGTATAAACCATCTCAATCGTTTTGAAACCATCGTTAAAATATTGAAATCGTTTTGATACATATGAATCACCAAAAAACAATCAAAAATAGTAAAAAGAGGGGATCTATGTACTCACCTTCGGGTGCGTTTTTAAATGTTAACACAATCTCTCAAATTGTTTATACGCCCTAAATTAAATAAGAATGATTTTAATAATCAAATACCCACACTTTGACATGCAAAATACTACTTATATCATTTCTGTTTTAATATATATGAAACTGGACTGTTTTCGAGCATTTTAATAAAATAGTTAACCTTCTCCAAAAATTCCCAAATTTTTACAAAATGTCATATACCATCCAAATTTTATTGTGTAGAAATATCCGGGTCCAGTTCATTACCAATATTTTATAGAAATTCATTTACCGGACTGAAATCAGATTCGTCACTTTCTGACTGCAGTTCACGGAAAAATTCATTGTAAGTTCGATTGATGAAATTCCAGTGGGAGAATTACTACGACATCAGTGGTCATCTACAGTACTAATTTCATGAGATAATTCTACTCAGGTTTCAAGTTATGACTCCGAATACAACACACATTTTCTGCAGTAAAAACGCAGCTTGAGCTGCTGTCCAAAAACAGTCCTTTAAAAATAGTAAACGACCTTGAAAAATTACGAGTCCAGTGCCATTTGATCCGTTTTTCAAAAATACATAATTTAGGCTTCAGAAAATCAGTTTTTCGATTTATAATGATCCAGTTACAGCCCGTTAAAGTTGGCTGAAAACGCTAATCAGCATGTTGTTTTTAGCTTAAATATTAATTAAACGCACACATACGATCACCATAAATATAAAATAAAAGATGATCAAAGAAGCTTACTACTAGCTTTGAAGCTAGGGAAGAAACACTAGAGAAATTGGGTGGACAAAAGCACACAAGAGAGGTCATTCAAGTTTCGTGAGCACCGAGTTTCGTTAATCACCTTGTGAGGGCCTTGGAATGCTTGAGCTTGAAACATAAATGGGTGGTGTGTGTGTGTGTGGGAAATCAGCCGAGAGTGGGAGGGAGGATATGAAGGAGAAAGAAATTCTTGGGGTGTTTAATGCGAAGGTAAAATGATTATTTAATAATCCATCTTTAGTGGCTATTAGGTATATGTTCCTTGAAGTACCAACATGATCATTCAAATCCCACTAAGTCCAAGAAGGTGACAAGAAGATTTAGCTCAATTTGTTGAGTTGGGGTCCCTAGGGGACGGTCATAATTAGGGGGGAGGGGTCCATGTGAATTTTTTTTTTATATAAATATGCCATAAGTAGGCTAAAACGGGTGTTTAACTGGATACCGTGTATTTTATCTAGCGTTTAAATCCCTGTTTATGGCGTTCTAAATTATTTTTATTATTCTATAAAAATAAACTTGCCAAAATATTACTGAAATAAATTTCAGTTGCCAAGACTGGCTGCGTTGTCCGCGTTTCGCAGGAGAAGCACTGTGTCGCGCAGAAACACGCGGTGCGCGCTTAAACTTGAGAAATAACGTTTTTAGGCGTTTTAATTTATTTTTCAACATGGAACTGATTAAAAATAAATTTTTAATCATAACAGAATATTTTTGGGATTAAATATTATCCGGACGGTCACCAGTGTTCGTTTCGCAGTTTTGTCGTAAATAGTCCTTTAGTTCAAATAAACATGTTTTTGTCATACCGAATACTTCGTAACTTATTTCTAAGTTATGTAAAGGATATTTAGGGTATGTTTGGCTTACGTCATAGTTCCGGAGTGTACGTCGCATTAAACAGATTGCGTTTATGCACCAGTTTGCGTATAACCTTCCAGAAAGTGATTTAAAGCTTGAAACCGGAATCGAATCAAATTGTAAAATTTATTAAACACCATTACACATATAATAACACTAAAGCACATTGTTTTATTGATAACTGACATTGTTTTATATTACACGATGATTACAGAACATAGTTGTCACAGTCTTCCCTACTTTAGTAAATTTCATCCCGAAATTTTATTTAGAGGAATCTTGTGAAAACAAATGCAGATATTTCGCCTTCATCTGGTCCTTACGTTCCCAAGTAAACTCGGGGCCACGTTTGGATTCCCAGCGAACTTTGACCAAATGAATCCATTTGTTCTTCAACTGTTTGTATGTACGTTCCACTATCTCCACAGGTTTCTTGACAAAGTGCATCGTTTCATCAATTTGAATCTCGTCGAGAGGAATGTGAAGATCAGCATCAGCTAAACACTTTCGCAAATTGGACACGTGAAAAGTCGGATGAACATTTCCTAGCTCTGGAGGTAGTTCTAGTCGACAGGAAACCTTTCCAATTCTTTCAACAATCTTAAATGGTCCAACATATCGTGGTGCAAGTTTCCCTTTCTTTCCAAATCTCACCACTCCCTTCCAAGGTGAAACCTTGAGTAGGACACGGTCTCCGACTTGAAATTCTAAGGGCTTGCGTTTCAAATCCGCATAACTCTTTTGACAGTTTCGAGCTGTCACAAGATTATCGCGAATTTTCTTGATTTTGTCTGTTGTTTCCAGAATGAGCTCAGGTCCAGTAAGCTGAGCTTCACTGATCTCATTCCAACATACAGGTGAACGACATTTTCGACCGTAGAGAGCTTCGAATGGTGCCATATTAATACTAGTATGAAAACTGTTGTTGTAAGAGAACTCGATCAGTGGAAGATGAGAATCCCAATTACCACCAAAGTCTATCACGCATGCTCTAAGAATATCCTCCAAAGTTTGAATCGTTCTCTCAGATTGACCATCTGTTTGGGGATGATAAGCAGTGCTTAGATTTAGTTGGGTTCCCAAAGCAGATTGCATGGTCTTCCAAAAATGAGATGAAAATCGAGCATCACGATCAGAAATGATATCCAAAGGAACACCATGTCGTGATACAATCTCGTCTACGTAGATCTTGGAAAGCTTTTCAGCAGAGAAATCCTCACGGATTGGTAAGAAGTGAGCAGATTTTGTCAAACGATCAACTACAACCCAAATAGCATCATGACCTTTAGACGTACGCGGTAACTTAGTGATGAGATCCATCGTAATGTTCTCCCATTTCCAAACCGGTATCTCTGGTTGTACGAGCAAACCAGAAGGTCGTTGATGTTCTGCCTTGACTTTGAGACAAGTTAGGCATTTCGACACATACAAGGCAACATCTTTCTTCATACCAGGCCACCAGATCTTAGTACGAAGATCCTTGTACATTTTATCAGCACCAGGATGGACAGAATATCGAGACTTATTTGATTCGTCCATCGCTAAAGTGCGAAGATCGTCTTGTTTCGGAATCCACAATCGATCCTTAAAATAGAGCAAACCATCGTCTTTCGCTTCGAGCTTAAGCTCAAGTTGACGTGGTAATTCCATATCCATCAAATTTTGTGAAACACAAAATTGTTGAGCTTGAAGGACACGAGATTGAAGATCGGATAGAGTTCGAACAGAATGAAGCTTGACTCGTTCCTTTCGACTAAGCGCGTCGGCCACGACATTCGCCTTACCAGGATGGTAGCGGATCTCGCAATCATAATTGTTTAAGAGTTCAACCCAACGTCGTTGCCTCATGTTCAGCTCCTTCTGATTTAGAATATGCTGGAGACTTTTGTGGTCTGCGAAAAGCACAGCTCCTAATTCAAGATCATGAGTCGTATAGTTCTTTTCGTGAATTTTTAGCTATCTAGACGCATAAGCTATGACCTTACCTCGTTGCATAAGAACGCAACCAAGTCCTAGATTCGACGCGTCACAATAGACAACAAAATCATCGTTTCCCTCAGGTAGAGATAAAACAGGAGCATCACAGAGCTTCCGTTTTAGCGTTTGGAACGCTTCTTCTTGCTTAGGTCCCCACTCAAAAGGCTTATTCTTCTGAGTCAAAGCAGTGAGTGGAACCGCGATCTTTGAAAACTTAGAAATAAACCGTCGATAATAACCAGCAAGACCAAGAAAAGAACGAACTTCTGTAGGTGTCATCGGTGTATTCCAATCCTTAATTGCAACAATCTTGGATGGATCTACATGAATACCTTGCTCATTGACAATATGACCCAAGAACTGGACTTCTTTAAGCTAGAATTCACACTTGGAGAATTTAACAAAAAGTTGTTCCTTCTTCAGAAGTTCCAAGGTCAAACGATGGTGTTGCTCGTGATCGGCTCGAGAATTTGAATAAATGAGAATATCATCGATGAACACAATGATGAACTTATCTAAATAAGGTTTACAAACCCTATTCATTAAGTCCATGAAGATAGCTGGGGCATTTGTCAAACCAAAAGGCATGACAGTGAACTCGTAATGCCCAAATCTTGTACGGAAAGAAGTTTTGGGAATATCTTCTTCGAGAACACGAAGTTGATGATACCCAGATCGCAGGTCGATCTTGGAAAAACATGAAGCACCTTGCAGCTGGTCGAAGAGATCATCAATTCTAGGTAGGGGATATTGATTCTTGATGGTAAGCTTATTAAGCTCACGATAATCGATACACATTCGAAAAGATCCATCTTTCTTTTTCACAAAGAGAACAGGAGCTCCCCAAGGTGAATAGCTCGGACGGATGAATCCTTTATCAGACAACTCTTGAAGCTGTTTCGATAACTCTTGCATCTCTGACGGTGCAAGAAGATAAGGTGCTTTCGCAACCGGGTTGGCATTAGGTACAAGGTCAATATGAAACTCGACTTGACGAACTGGAGGCAAACCAGGCAGTTCATCAGGAAACACCTCTGGATAATCCTGAACAATCGGAATATCCTGAATACTTTTGCTCTTGCTTTTTTCCTCGGTGACATATGCTAGAAAAGCAACATATCCTTTTCGTAAATAACCTTGGGCCTTTGTACACGACATAAGCTTCAAACCACCAGATGGCTTCTCTCCACGAACTTCCAGAACATCGCCAGACGGAAAAGGAATACAAACAATCTTATCAAAACAAACCACCTCAGCATGATGTTTAGTTAACCAATCCATGCCCACGATAACATCGAAACTCCCAAGTTGCATCGGCGTGAGGTCAATGGGAAAAAGATGGTTATCAAGGTTTAACTGATAATCACGGATAACAGAATCGAGGACAAGAGGTTTACCAGTAGCAACTTCGACAGATAAGAGTTTCCTCAGTTTAGTTCTAGGTATCGCAAGCAAAGGTTCAAAAGATAGTAACACAAAACTTCTATCGGCGCCAGAATAAAAAAGAATAGATGCAGGTCGATTGTTAACAAGAAACGTACCATTAACCACCTTGTTGTCAGCCCTCGTTCCGTTAGCATTCAGATTGTACGCTCGCCCACGAGCGGGATTCGCATTCGCATTGACATTGACATTCACGTTTGGATTTACATTTGCATTTGCCAACCTCAGACAGTTGTTGCGGTAGTGACCAAGCTCTCCACAATTGAAACATGTACCCGGTGGGAATCTAGCAGCATTCCCCTGAACTGGAGCTTGATTCTGAACAATCTGATTCTGACCCGAACGACAGAGGTTGGCCAGATGCCCAAGCTTACCACACGTTGTGCATTGCCTACAAGCTTGTTGTGCAACATGATGACCGTTGCAGCGAGCACAATGAGGTGCGGTACCAGCATACGCTATCTTCGCAGGAGGTTGAGCTGGCGGGTTCTGAGGGTTCTGAGCAGTTTGTGCAGTTACTGCAAAAATTATGAGCACCCTTTCGCTTTCTTGACTTCTTCATGACTCACCTTCTTTACCCTTACCCTTTTTCTTGTCCTTCCCAGAATCAGTCGCCTTATTTTTATCACCATTGCGGGTGAGTTTACCCTTCCTGACTTGAGACTCAGTCAGGGTAGCAGACAACTCGATTGCTTGGCGAAGGGTGGTAGGATTAATACCGGTCACTATATCCAGAATAGAATCGGTTAGACCATCGATATACCTCTCTATCGCTTTCTCCAACGGGGTAACCATAGTAGGACACAAAAGACTGAGCTCCTCAAATCGATCCGTATACACACGGTGTTCTCCTCCATCTTGTTTCAGATCGTCAAACTCTCGTTCCAAAGCTCAAATTTCGTGACGGGGACATAACTCTCTCATCATGAGAGCTCGAAGCTCTTCCCATGTTTGTGCCAACGCCACTTCGGCACCCCTGTCGCGCATCACTCCGTTCCACCACGTAAGAGCACGCTTCTCAAACACACTCGAAGCAAATTCAACCTTACGCGCATTCGGACACTGCACATGTCTGAATGTGTTCTCGATACTCTCAAACCACTGCAGGAGCGCAGTTACTCCTTGTGACCCAGAAAACTTTAGCGGCTTAGCAGAATTGAAATTCTTGAAGTTACACGATGCATTATTGTTGTTATTATTGTTGTTGTTGTATATCTCGTGGACTTGGGTCACAACACCGGGAAGCACAGCAGCCACTTGCTGAGAGACCAGGGCTGCGATTTCTTCAATAGTAAAAGATTGTGCTTCACGTCGAGGAGGCATTGTCTAGCAAGGAAACAGGAGAATCGAGTGAGATTGAAAATTAGGAAAAACAAAATAGGCATCGACAAAACACAAGGAAGGCGATCATTTGTTTGTTACCTCGAACAAACAAACGACACGCAGTGACTAATCAAGGTAATGAATCAAAATAATGTATCACGAAGACATGCTCGCCTCTAAGTGAACACTCACCCCAAGAGTTCCCAGGTAAGAGTGACTGGTCCGATTATGTGGATTTGAACGAACACTCTAGCCTTAGACAGAAAACTCAAGGTACAGGCATTCACTCTTCCAGTTTGCACGTGTTCACATTATTTAGACCCAAACTCTGACGAGATTTTGAAAACTCAAAAGGCACTAAGCCAAAAATGAGTCAAACTGAAAGGGTTCAAAACCTTACAACAGAGGGTTCAAAACCTAGTAATCAATCATACTAGAACAGATGATTAATTTTCGAAGCAGATTCGTATTTTGTTTTTTTTAAATTCTAAACACAAATCAACTTGCGTTGGGGTCCTAGAAAGTTATAGTCTAGGTCAAAGTTTTACTAAAAACCTAATTCTCTATAACAATTGGCTCTGATACCAACTTTTCTGTCACACCCCGACCACGTAAAACAAGAAATCGTGGCGGAAACGTCGGGGAGTGTTGTAACAGAATTATTGTTTCAAACCATGGATACAAGAGTTTCATTTTGTTGAATATTAAACATTGTCTTAAAGTTAAACAAGCAATTCAAACATAGTTTATCATCGTTATTAAATCACTAAGGCCTCGTCCGGTCCTAAGTGAGCATGCATCCTATTCGCAATCAACATTAAGCAACATCACCTGAAACATATGTAAAAACAAAGTCAGCAAAGAAATGCTGGCGAGCACATAGTTTTTGTGTGAGTATCAGATTCATGGCTCGTTTGTATGTTGAAACAACTTGTACAACTTCGTTAATTGATATTAGAAAACCTTGTTTTGTAAAATGTTTGTATTGTAAATGAATAACCAAGTCAAAATAGATTGGTCATAATTTATAAACCTCGATGCCATGAATCTTAACCCAAAACATTTGTTTATGTAAACCAAATCATAAATCGTTCTTATAATAAAACTCGTATGGTTTATATAGTTTCGTAAACATCGTTGTGTAATATTGTTTAACTCGTTCTCATTATAGAACATCGTTCATCCGTTTAAATCGTTCCAAGTCGTTCAATTCATTCACTCGTTTAAATCATTCTCGTTTTAATTGTGAAAACTTCTTTTGGTCGTCTTGCTAATAACATTTAAACCTTTGTGACTCGTTCATCGTTCAACTCGTTCTTGCATTAACAAACCTCCAAAGGGTAAGTTAACAATCATCAGATTCAGCCGTTACCCACCTAACCCACACATAACCATGGGTCCAGTCTGATAACGGGATTTGTCGGATCCAATGGTACCATAACCTAATACTGGTCGGCTTGATCAATGCTAATGAATGTCATTCGTTATGTAACTACCACCAACAAGTTCGTTCACATTATCGAAATCGTTATTAGTTTTGTATAAACCATCTCAATCGTTTTGAAACCATCGTTAAAATATTGAAATCGTTTTGATACATATGAATCACCCTAAAACAATCAAAAATAGTAAAAAGAGGGGATCTATGTACTCACCTTCGGGTGAGTTTTTAAATATTAACACAATCCCTCAAATTGTTTATCCGCCCTAATTTAAATAAGAATGATTTTAATAATCAAATACCCACACTTTGACATGCAAAATACTACTTATATCATTTCTGTTTTAATATATATGAAACTGGACTGTTTTCGAGCATTTTAATAAAATAGTTAACCTTCTCCAAAAATTCCCAAATTTTTACAGAATGTCATATACCATCCAAATTTTATTTTGTAAAAATATTGGGGTCCAGTTCATTACCAATATTTTATAGAAATTTATTTACCGGACTGAAATCAGATTCGTCACTTTCTGACTGCAGTTCACGGAAAAATTCATTTAAAATTCATTGTAAGTCCGATTGATGAAATTACAGTGGCAGAATTACTACGACATTAGTGGTCATCTACAGTACTAATTTTATGAGATAATTCTACTCAGGTTTCAAGTTATGACTCCGAATACAACACACATTTTCTCCAATAAAAACGCAGCTTGAGCTGCTGTCCAAAAACAGTCCTTTAAAAATAGTAAACGACCTCGAAAAATTACGATTCCAGTGCCATTTGATCCGTTTTTCAAAAATACATAATTTACGCTTCAGAAAATCAGTTTTTCGGTTTATAATGATCCAGTTACAACCCATTAAAGTTGGCTGAAAACGCTAATCAGCATGTTGTTTCTAGCTTAAATATTACTAGAGTAAATTACGTTTTTGGCCCCTGTGGTTATATCAGTTTTACTATATTGGCCCAAAATAAGATTTTTTAACAGTTTTGCCCCCATGGTCCCTATATCTAACCGTTTTAGCCCCTAAATCTAACCAACCCCTAACTCAGGTTACTTTATGGGTCAAAATGACAAAAATACCCTTCTATTAAAAAAAATATATTTTAGTATAAAACCCTATCTATTGTTCTTCACTTTCACCAGCCACCATCACTGACCAATCACCACCCACCACCACCATTACTGTCACCCCCCGTCTCTCACCAGCGGCCTTCTACACCCATCCAATTCTCTGGTATACCAAATGAGTCAGATTTGAACATATTTTAAACCAAGTTGTTTGCCCCAAAATCTACCCCTAAAAGATTGAATAATACTATAACCTTTTTCTAGTTTTTTCTTCTCTTGTTCTTAAACAGAGCATATTATCAATGAACGATCAACAACAATAAAAGAGGTTAAGATTTCAATTATCACAGTCAAAATTAGTAACAGTCATAGGTCAACACATATTATTATTCACTTAAAAGAAGAAAATTAAAGACTGGCCTAAGGAATCTCTTAGATCCAGACAGAGGGTCGACTTTGAGCTGAGTATGAACACCAAGAACACCGTGGCAAGTAGTGAATGTTTTGAGAGGGGAAATGACTGTACCGATAAAAGTGGCGGAGTTTTGGAGGTCTTTCTGCCAGTGAATGGTGGTAGGGCGTTGTGTTCGGAGAGTGTGCTGGTAAACGACGCTTCCTGTTGTTGCTGGATCATAAACGGAGGAGGATGAGAATCGTTGTGAACGTTTCTGGATGTAATTGTTGTTTTTCTAGTTTTTGAGTTTAGTTACTGTTTCTCAAATTATGAATTCAGCAGGGGGATTGTGGCTGCGGTGGTGGATGGGTTGCAGGGGCGGTAGTTGCAGGTGGTTATTGGTTGCGGTGGTGGATGAGTTGCGGGGGCGGCGGCTGCCGGGTGAAGATGGTGGTGGAACTTGGTGGGTGGTGGTTAGGATACAGAAGAGAGAGACTTTAGAGAGAGAAAGAGTAGTTTGGGGGAAGAGAGAAAAAGTCTTTAAATAAATAGATAATTAAAATTACTAATCTACCCTTGTACAAGTCACATGTCATATTTAATCAAATATATAGTTTTTTTAATAGAAGGGTATTTTTGTCATTTTGACCCATAAAGTAACCTGAGTTAGGGGTTGGTTAGATTTAGGGGCCAAAACGGTTAGATATAGGGACCATGGGGGCAAAACTGTTAAAAAATCTTATTTTGGGCCAATATAGTAAAACTGATATAACCACAGGGGCCAAAAACGTAATTTACTCATATTACTAAAACGCACACATACGATCACCATAAATATAAAATAAAAGATGATCAAAGAAGCTTACTACTAGCTTTGAAGCTAGGGAAGAAACACTAGAGAAATTGGGTGGATAAAAGCACACAAGAGAGGTCCTTCAAGTTCCGTGAGCACCGAGTTTCGTTAATCACCTTGTTACACCTTGTGAGGGCCTTGGAATGCTTGAGCTTGAAACATAAATGGGTGGTGTGTGTGTGTGGGAAATCAGCCGAGAGTGGGAGGGAGGATATGAGGGAGAAAGAAATTCTTGGGGTGTTTAATGTGAAGGTAAAATGATTATTTAATAATCCATCTTTAGTGGCTATTAGGTATATGTTCCTTGAAGTACCAACATGATCATTCAAATCCCACTAAGTCCAAGAAGGTGACAAGAAGATTTAGCTCAATTTGTGGAGATGGGGTCCCTAGGGGACGGTCATAATTAGGGGGGAGGGGTCCATGTGAATTTTTTTTATATAAATATGCCATAAGTAGGCTAAAACGGGTGTTTAACTAGATACCGGGTATTTTATCTAGCGTTTAAATCCCGGTTTATGGCGTTCTAAATTATTTTTATTATTCTATAAAAATAAACTTGCCAAAATATTACTGAAATAAATTTCAGTTGCCAAGACTGGCTGCGTTGTCCGCGTTTCGCAGTAGAAGCACTGTGTCGCGCAGAAACACGCGGTACGCGCTTAAACTTGAGAAATAACGTGTTTAGGCGTTTTAATTTATTTTACTACATGGAACTGACTAAAAATAAATTTTTAATCATAACAGAATATTTTTGGGATTAAATATTATCCGGACGGTCACAAGTGTTCGTTTCGCAGTTTTGTCGTAAATAGTCCTTTAGTTCAAATAAACATGTTTTTGTCATACCGAATACTTCGAAACTTTTTTATAAGTTATGTAAAGGATATTTAGGGTATGTTTGGCTTATGTCACAGTTCCGGAGTGTACGTCGCAATAAACAGATTGCGTTTATGCACCAGTTTGCGTATAACCTTCCAGAAAGTGATTTAAAGCTTGAAACCGGAATCGAATCAAATTGTAAAATTTATTAAACACCATTACACATATAATAACACTAAAGCACATTGTTTTATTGATAACTGACATTGTTTTATATTACACGATGATTACAGAACACAGTTGTCACACATGTGATATGGTTTAACAAAGCCTATATCCTAAATGATACCTAACCTAAGTGCTTTCGACCCATCGCGACCCATTAAGGTAGCTTACGCTACTTTAACGCGTCGTGCGCGCAAAGCGCGTTCGAGACGTCTAACTAGTCCTATGACAAGTATTATATGCCATTACATGTCTAATCATGTTGTATAATCAGTTATGTGACACAAGTTTAGGTTACACATGCTAAATTACCAATTATACATGAAAAGGGTATTCTGGTAATTTACCTAAGGCATATAAACTACTTATCATACAACTACCTAAACTAGGTGACCATAAGGTATAACCTCGAAAGGTTATTCTCTATACTACTATGGTCACTAACCATGTTTGGTCGGATCCTAAGTTCGACCAAACGGGTCGTGTTCGGGAGTCTAAGTGAGATGAAAATCGAGCATCACGATCAGAGATTATATCCAAGGGCACACCATGTCGTGTCACAATCTCATCAACATAAATCTTTGCAAGTTTATCAGCAGATAGATCCTCGCGAATCGGAATGAAATGAGCTGATTTCGTTAATCGATCGACAATAACCCAGATAGCATCATGACCTTTAGACGTACGCGGTAACTTAGTGATGAGATCCATCGCAATGTTCTCCCACTTCCAAACCGGTATCTCTGGTTGTACAAGCAAGCCAGAAGGTCGTTGATGTTCGGCCTTGACTTTGAGACAAGTTAGGCATTTCGATACATACAAGGCAACATCCTTCTTCATACCAGGCCACCAGCACCGAGTACGAAGATCCTTGTACATTTTATCAGCACCAGGATGGATAGAATATCGAGACTTATGAGCTTCGTCCATTACCAAGGTGCGAAGATCGTCTTGTTTCGGAATCCACAATCGATCCATAAAATAGAGCAAACCATCGTCTTTCGCTTCGAGCATAAGCTCAAGTTGACGTGGTAATTCCGTACCCATCAAATTTTGTGAAACACAAAATTGTTGAGTTTGAAGGACATGAGATTGAAGATCAGATAGAGTTCGAACAGAATGAAGCTTGATTTGTTCTTTTCGACTAAGCGCATCAGCTACGACATTCGCCTTACCAGGATGGTAGCGAATCTCGCAATCATAGTCGTTCAAGAGTTTAACCCAACGTCGTTGCCTCATATTCAGCTCTTTCTGATTAAGAATATGCTGGAGACTTTTGTGGTCTGTGAAAACCACACACTTTGTTCCATAAAGGTAGTGTCTCCAGATTTTAAGCGCGAAAACCACAGCTCCTAACTCAAGATCATGAGTCGTGTAGTACTTCTCGTGAACTTTCAGTTGTCTAGATGCATATGCAATAACCTTACCTCGTTGCATAAGAATGAAACCAAGGCCTAAGTTGGACGCATCGCAATAGACAATGAAATCATCGCTTCCCTCGGGCAGAGATTGAACAGGGGCATTACATAACCTCTGCTTCAGCGTTTGGAACGCTTCTTCTTGCTTGGGTCCCCACTCAAAAGGCTTATTCTTCTGAGTCAAAGCAGTGAGTGGAACCGCAATCTTCGAGAAATTTGAAATGAAACGACGATAATAACCAGCAAGACCAAGGAAAGATCGAATCTCTGTAGGCGTCGTCGGTGTACTCCAGTCCTTAATAGCAGCAATCTTGGATGGATCCACATGAATACCCTGCTCATTAACTATATGACCCAAGAATTGAACTTCTTTAAGCCAGAATTCACACTTGGAGAATTTAGCAAAAAGTTGTTCCTTCTTCAGGAGTTCCAATGTTAAGCGAAGGTGTTGTTCGTGCTCGGCTCGAGACTTTGAATAAATCAAGATGTCATCAATAAAAACAATGATGAACTGATCCAAATAAGGCTTGCAGACCCTATTCATTAAGTCCATAAAGATAGCTGGAGCATTCGTCAAACCAAAAGGCATGACAGTAAACTCGTAATGCCCATATCTTGTGCGGAAAGCAGTTTTGGGAATATCTTCTTTGAGAACACAAAGTTGATGATACCCAGAACGTAAATCGATCTTGGAAAAGCATGAAGCACCCTGCAGCAGGTCGAAGAGGTCATCAATTCGAGGTAGGGGATATCGATTATTGATGGTGAGCTTATTAAGCTCACGATAATCGATACACATTCGAAAAGATCCATCTTTCTTTTTCATGAAGAGGACAGGAGCTCCCCAAGGTGAAAAGCTCGGTCTGATGAATCCTTTATCAGATAACTCTTGAAGCTGTTTTGATAACTCTTGCATCTCCGCCGGTGCAAGACGATAAGGTGCTTTTGCAATCGGGTTGGCATTGGGCACAAGGTCAATATGAAACTCGACTTGACGAACTGGAGGCAAACCAGGCAGTTCATCAGGAAACACCTCCGGATAATCCCGAACAATCAGAATTTCCTGAATACTCTTGCTCTTGCTTTTCTCCTCGGTGACATGTGCCAGAAAAGAAACATATCCTTTTCGCAAATAACTTTGGGCCTTTGTACACGACATAAGCTTCAATCCACCCGAAGGTTTCTCACCACGAACCTCCAGAACATCGCTAGAAGACAAAGGAATATGAACAATTTTATCAAAACAAACCACCTCAGCGTGGTGTTTGGTTAACCAATCCATTCCAACGATAATATCGAAGCTCCCAAGTTGCATTGGTGTGAGGTCAATAGGAAAAAGATGGTTATCAAGATTTAACTGACAATCACGAGTAACAGAATCGAGAACAAGAGGTTTACCAGTAGCAACTTCGATAGATAAGGGTTTCCTCAGTTTAGTTCTAGGTATCGCAAGCAAAGGCTCAAAAGATAATGAAACAAAACTTCTACCGGCACCATAATAAAAAAGAATAGATGTAGGTTGATTATTAACAAGAAACGTACCGTTGAAAACCTCGTTGTCAGCCCTCGCTTCGATTGCATTCAAATTGTACGCTCGCCCACGAGCGGTATTCACATTAACGTTGACGTTCGCATTCGGGTTCGCGTTAGCATTCGCGTTTGCATTCACCAGTCTCGGACAGTTGTTGCGGAAATGACCATACTCTCCACAATTAAAACATGAACCCGGTGGGAATCTCGCAGCATTCCCCTGACCCGGAGCTGGAACCTGAGCAAACTGATTCTGTCCAAAACGATAAACGTTGGCCAAATGCCCAAGTCTACCACACGTCGTGCATTGCCTGCAAGCTTGTTGTGCAACGTGATGACCGTTGCAACGAGCACAATGAGGTGCGGTACCAGCATACGCTTTCTTTGCAGGTGGTTGAGCTGGTGGGTTCTGCGGGTTCTGAGCAGTCTGTGCTGTAACAGCAAAATTTTGGGAACCCTTTCGCTTCCTCGACTTCTTCGATGATTCACCTTCCTTACCCTTACCCTTTTTCTTGTCCTTCTCTGAATCAGTCGTCTTCTTTTTATCACCCTTGCGGGTGAGTTTACCCTTCCTGACTTGAGTCTCAGTCAGGGTAGTAGACAACTCGATTGCTTGGCGAAGGGTAGGAGGATTAACACCGGTCACAATTTCCAGAATAGAATCGGGTGGACCATCGATATATCTCTCGATTGCTTTCTCCAGAGGGGTAACCATGGTGGGACACAATAGACTGAGTTCCTCGAAATGATTCGTGTACGCACGGTGTTCAGCCCCATCTTGCTTTAAATCGTCAAACTCTCGCTCCAAAGCCCGAACTTCATGACGGGGACAAAACTCCTTCATCATGAGAGCCCGAAGCTCTTCCCATGTTTGTGCCAACGCCACTTCGGCACCCCTATCGCGCATAATGCCATTCCACCAGGTAAGCGCTCGCTTCTCAAACACGCTCGAAGCAAATTCAACCTTACGCGCATTCGGACACTGAACATGTCTGAATGTGCTCTCGATACTCTCAAACCACTGCAGGAGCGCAGTTGCTCCTTGCGACCTAGAAAACTTAAGTGGCTTCGCAGAATTGAAGTTCTTGAAATTACACGGCGCATTGTTGTTGTTATTATTGTTGTTGTATATCTCGTGGACTTGGGTCACAACGCCGGGAAGTACAGCAGCCACTTGCTGAGAGACCAGGGCTGCGATTTCTTCAATAGTAAAAGTTCAAGGATCGCGTCGAGGAGGCATTGTCTAACAAGGAAACAGGAGAATCGAGTGAGGTTGAAATTTAGGAAAAAAAAAAGAGGTATCGACAAAACATAAGAGAGGCAATCATTCGTTTGTTACCTCGAACAAACAAACGACACGCAGTGACTAATCAAAGTAAATAGGTCAAAATAATGTATCGCGAAGACATGCTCGCCTATAAGTGAACACTCTCCCTAAGAGTTCCCAGGTAAGAGTGACTGGTCTGATTATGTGGATTTGTACGAACACTCTAGCCTTAGACAGAAAACCCAGGGTACAAGCATTCACTCTTCCAGTTTGCATGTGTTCACATTATTTAGACCCAAACTTCGACGAGATTATGAAAACTTAAAGGGTTCAAAACCATATAATAGAGGGTTCAAAATCTAGTAATCAATCATCCTAGAACGGATGATTAATTTTCGAAGCGGATTCGAACTTGTGTTCTCATTGTGGTTATCACCTAAGGGTAGGTGACGATTTTGTTTTAAAAATCTAAACGCAAATAAACTTGCGTTGGGGTCCTAGAAGTTATAGTCTAGGTCAAAGAATTACTAATAACCTAATTCCCTATAACCATTGGCTCTGATACCAACTCTTCTGTCACACCCCGACCGCGTAAAACAACAAAGCGCGGCGGAAAACGTCGGGGCGTGTAGCAACAGAATTATCGTTTCATAACCATGGATACAAAAGTGTTTCATTTTGTTGAATATTAAACATTAACATTGTCTTAACATAGAACAAACAAGTTACATATCGACTAATATTGTTATTATGTCACTAAGGCCTCGTCCAGATCCTATGTGACTCATGCATCCTAGTAATCATCATCAAGCATCAATCCCTGAAACATATGTGAAAACAAAGTCAGCAAAGAAATGCTGGCGAGTACATAGGTTTTATAGGAGTGTCGGATTCATGGCTATTTTAAATGTTGTAATACTTTATTAAAAAGCTTGTTTTGAAAAGGGTATTATATTGCAACTAAATTAACCAACTCAAATCGAGATGGTTATGGTTTAGAAATCCTCGTAGCCATGATTCTTAACCCAAAAACATTTGTTTTAGTAAGGCAAATTGTAAAACATCTCGTAATAACTTGTAAATAAAACTCGTATATTGTTTCGAAAACATCGTTGTGTGACATCGTTTCACTATCGTTTACCCAAGTGAACTAAATAACGCCACAGCATGTAATATGTTGAAAACACTTATATATAAGAAGTACCAGCGGCGTATCTACCATGTTTTCACTACATTACACCCGTCTCGTTATCTAAACACTAACCAAAAATCAATCGTTTACCCCAAATCGTTTAACATCGTTTCCAAATCGTTCAAATCGTTCTTGTTTTAATTGTGAAACTTATATATGGTCGCCTCGCTAATAACATTCAAACCTTTGTGACTCGTTCATCGTCCAACTCATTCTTGCATTAACAAACCTCCAAAGGGTAAGTTAACAATCATCAGATTCAGTCGTTACCCACAACACCCACACATAACCATGGGTATAGTGAAATAACGGGATTTGTCAGATCCTATGGTACCATAACCTAATACTGGTCGGTTCGGCCAAAATTAATGAATGTCATTCGTTATGTAACTACAACCAACAAGTTTGTTCACATTATCTAAATCGTTATTAGTTTAGTATAAATCGTTCTATTCGTTTTTGAAATCATCGTTTAAACCTTGAAAACATTTTGTTCATATGAATCACCCCAAAACAATAGAAAACAGTAAAATAGGGGAACTATGTACTCACGTGTAGTGCAAGGTATCTTCAATCAATAGTACTTCAATAAACTCGAGTAAACCAGATAAATCAAGTAGCACCTAGTAATCGAATCACTAGTCAAACTATAGTCGCCTAAATCGGAAGATCAGACAGAATGAGGTCTTGTAAACCAAATGAGTGTTGGAACTCATGTGATATGGTTTAACAAAGCCTACATCCTAAATGAAACCTAACCTAAGTGCTTTCGACCCATCGCGACCCATTAAGGTAGCTTACGCTACTTTAACGCGTCGTGCGCGCAAAGCGCGTTCGAGACGTCTAACTAGTCCTATGACAAGTATTATATGCCATTACATGTCTAATCATGTTGTATAATTAGTTATGTGACACAAGTTTAGGTTACATATGCTAAATTACCAATTATACATGAAAAGGGTATTCTGGTAATTTACCTAAGGCATATAAACTACTTATCATACAACTACCTAAACTAGGTGACCATAAGGTATAACCTCGGAAGGTTATTCCCTATACTACTATGGTCACTAACCATGTTTGGTCGGATCCTAAGATCGACCAAACGGGTCATGTTCGGAAGTCTAAGCGGGTGTTTAGTCCGCTTGACTTACGACTCTACACAAGCACTAAACTAAAAAGTGACGAGCTAAGCATGTTAAAACATGCTTAACTAAGTTAGAAAACAAGTTTGGTATCAAAACAAACGGTTTTGATACCCACAAGTAGTTTGGTTACAAAATACGCGTAAATGCGTATTTTGGCCGAAACTACGACTCGTCACTGAGCCTAGATAACGTGGTAATCAGTAGGTATAGTCACAAGGGACTATAACCATCGTGATTACGCTCACGTTATGAAGTTCAAACGAACTTCTCATTGACCATAAACTGGTCAATGCAGAAAGTCAAACGCAGTTTGACTTTAACGCTAAAACGAATGGAAAAGAACGAAAGAACACTTACAACGGGTCCCCGCAAGTTTGATTTCCAAGTAATCTCAGGTAGGAAGTGTATAAACACAACCACTTAGAGAAAAACTCAGATTTTAAGTGGGTTTTGCAAGTGAAGGGTGGGGGTATTTATAGGATGACTAGGACCGTTAGGATCATTTCTTGAAAACTGGGTTTTAATCTCATCCCTACACTTGTTGAAATGCTAAGGTATGTCAATTGGCCCCCCAACATCAGGGAACAACATGTGGAAATGAGATTAGGAGTGGGTAACAGCTGTTAACAGCTGGTTTAGAAGTTTCTGAGCAACTAGGACATCCTTACGGACCCATGGTCCGCACTCTTACGGTCCGTAAGGACCTACTTTCACAGTTTGGCAGTTTTAGTCCCTGCAGCCCCAAAACTTGGTTTTCGATGCATTTTTGACACGTTTAAGCCCCGTTAACCCCATTTCAAAGATCTAAAATGAAGTTAAAGTATAGGAAACGTAAAATGTGCTCAAAAATATCTCGGATGTCGGTTTGTTTGGCCGTACGGTTGCGTTGTTCGGTTAATTACGACGGAAGTCGTAACGAACGCAAAAACGATCCAAATTAAGCGACGAATGGAATTTTATCATGCCAAACACTAAAATAAAATATTTTAATGCTTACATAAATTTTTGGATGTCCGGATGTATTCAGAACGTAAGATATGCGTGAAAGTGCAAACTTGTGCACTTTTTGACGCTTTTAGTCCCTGAATGACCATAAAGTTTATTTTAGCATACCGAACCCCTCAAAGCCTATTTCTAAGCTATGTAAAGGTTATTTAGGGTATGTTTAACTTATGGTCATGTTCCGGAATGTTCGTTACAGTTCAAATCGGAATAGTTTCGCAGTTTGACACAAATATTCCCTACGATCGAACAAAGTTGATTTCGACACACCAAACCATTCAAAACTTATTTCTAAGTTATGTGGAGGTTATTTAAGGTATGTTAAGCCTATGTCACTATTCCGGAGTGTTTGTCGCGTTATACTGACTGCGTTTACGCACCAGTTTGTGTATAACCTTCCAGAACGCGATTTAAAGCTTGTAATTGGAATCAAATCGAATTGCAAAAATCACCAAACATAATTGCATACATAATAGCATCAAAACACATATAATAACACCAAAGCACATTGTTTTATTAATAATCATCATTGTTTTACATCGTACATTGATTACAGAACAAAGTTGTCACAGGAACAAAGACTCGTTTCAATGGACTAGCATAACCCACGAAAATTCCTTCAATGCTCTTTTCACCAAACTTTCCAAAAGGCTCTAGATCGGCACAGGGAGACCCAAATGGTTCTAAATACTTCAGGTTTGGTTTGCGGTTGTTGATCAGCTCGAAACATGTCTTGTTGAATTTCTTTATAGTGAGAACCCGGTTGAGTGTATAGCAAGCGGCTGACACTGCTTCTGCCCAAAAATTGACTGGTAGCTTTGAATCAGCAAGCATCATCCTGGCCGTTTCAATTTGTGTCTTATTCTTTCTTTCGGCTACTCCATTTTGCTGCGGAGTGTAAGGAGCACTAAATTCTTGCAGTATACCTCTCTCATCACAATATTCTTCCATCTTGTTGTTCTTAAACTCAGTACCATTATCACACCTGATTCTTCTAATTCGTGTTTGGTACAAATTTTCAATTTTTCTGAACAACGCCATCAAGCTTTCAAATGTCTCATCCTTTGTCTTCAGAAAAGATACCCATGAAAATCTCGAGTAATTATCAGTTACTACTAGACAGTAGAGATCACCAGTTATACTTTTGACATTCACTGGACCAAAAAGATCCATATGAAGTCTCTCTAATGGTCTTGAGACTGAATTGACTTTCTTTTGAGGATGAGATTTCTTCTTTTGCTTGCCTTTGACGCAACTGATACACTCTCCTTCCAAATGAAAACCTTTCACATGAACACCAGTAACTAAGTCGTTATGCACCAGATGATTCATTTTTCGTAAATGAATATGGCCCATCTTTCGATGCCATAACTTTGATTCTTTTTCCGTTGCTCTTGACACAAAACAATGATTTTGACCCGTGGTTGTAGTTGCTACGCTCATGTCCAACACGTACAGATCATTCACTCTAGGTGCCCTCATGATAATCCACTCTTCGGGAACAACAAATCCTGGTTTCAATATCAAACATTCCTTATCTGTAAAGTGCGTCGTATACATGCGATCACAAATCTGAGATATGCTCAGAAGATTGTTTTCAAGCTCGGCGATGTAGTTAACTCTTTCAAACGTGACAATCCCATTTGATAAAGTTCCTTCACCAATTATTCGACCACCCTGATTGCCTGCGAATCCCACGTAACCTCCATTAAACCCTCTAACATCATACAGTAGGGCTTTCTTCCCTGTCATGTGCCGAGAAGCTCCACTATCCATAATCCATCGTGAAACGGATCTTGGAAGCTCCTGCACATTTCAAAAACATTTAGTGAGATTTTGATGCCACCCAAGCCTCTTTTGACTCAGGTAACTTGACATTGATGTGAGATTTTCCAATGTAAAGTGTTGGAAAGTTTTTATCATTCATTTTCAAGCTTTCTTCAGATCCAACCTCAACCTTTTTGTATAAGAAAAACTCATCTTTCTTAGGTTGAACGGTTGGTTGTTCTTTCTTTTGAACATTCTTCTTCTCTGGTGGAGTAGAAGATTTTTTCTCCAACTGTTCATAATAATCCAAAGGAACATCCATCTTTACCGGAGTGGTAGAAGACGATTGTTTTTCTGACTCTGAAACCTTTGGTTTTGGAGAACTTTTTGGCTTCCATGTTTGTTGAGATGAAGCAACCCGTTTGTAAAAATTGTTATTTTTAGTTTCCAACTTCTTAACAGGTTCAGTTTTGAATTTTGTGTTCTCATTTTTCAAAATTTTCTCAACAACCATTGGAGCTTTGCCTTTTGCATCAACCTTCTTTTTCGAACTCTCAGCAACTTCAGACTTAGGCTTATAGTTGGTGCATTTACGTGCAATGTGCCCAACTTTGTTACATTTGAAGCATGTACGAGTATCAACTACTCGACTTGTGCCTTCAGTGTGAGGTTGTGAGCCCTTTTCCTTAAAGAACTCTTCATTCGACTTTGAACAAATCTCAGACTCCTGCTCGGAATGAGAACTCGAGCTTTTTGCAAACACCTTTTTCTCAGCAAACTTCTTGTTTTGAAAATTCTTTCTCTGATATTTCTTACCACCCTGATAACCACCCGACCATCTGTTTTGATTTTTGTTATAAAAACGCGGTGGTACAACAGGCTTTTTGTAGTAAGCTTTATCTTTTTCAAAGTTTAGTTGTCTTTTTGCATTTCTCAAACCTTCAATTTCAGACACATCCATCTCAATCAACTTGAACACATTTCTCAATTTCCCTACATTCACATTCTCCAAAGGAAAATCTAGATCCGAATACAACTTATCCGATCCTGCCATCTTGTACATCACAAGATGTGGTTCTTCATGTAAGTTGTTTTTGGACTTTGATTTTGGAATATATTTGTCCAAAAAGCATTCATCATCCTCAGTAGTGTCACTATCAGATTTCAAAACACTTTTAACCACACTTTTAACAACTTCAGGTTGGACACTTCCTTCATCGGATGATGAAGTGAATGTGACATCGATTGTGTCTGGAAGTTTCACTTCATTTTCATCTTCATCATTAACCAACCCTGATTTTTTCTTTGAATAATTGTTTAGAACATGTGGTGGAACCTGATGATACCCCACCCCGGTTCCATCAGCGTATACATCTTCGCCTGCTTTGTTCTTTCCAATCGGTTTAGGAACAATATGCTGAAGAACAAAACTTGCGGAGCTGTAACTGTTTAGCTTCAACTGGATACGTTCATTTTCAATTTTAGCTTCTTGAAACTGAAGCTTCAACTTATCAATTTCATCCAGTTGTTGGTTGATTAACTCTTCTTTAACCCTAAGAACTACTTTTAATTGCACATTTTCTGTATATGTCTTACCATTTCTCTCATCAGAATCTTTAACCGTGCGTTTTAGCTTCTCAAAATTTTCTGAAAGTTGACGATTTTCATGAATCAACTTTTCGTTTTCTTTCCTAACTCTTTCTACGTCAATTTTATCATTTTCGATTTTCTCAGTTAGTTCTTTTATGCGATCATTTGAAGCTTTTAACATTTTATCACGGTTTAAGATCTGGTCCTCAACATCTCTGACTCTTTTTGTTAGTTTTTCGATCTTTTCACCACTGTGGTAAGTAATTGTACTACAAACCTTGCAGTTTTTCATGCAATTTTTGCAGTCACTCTCAGTTTTATCTTTCTTACCTGACTCTTTGATAGCATCATTCTGACTGACCTTGTTTTTGGACTCAGTGCCGGAACCAGAAACTACCTCTAGTTCTTTCGCAGCAAACACATTGTCAGCCATCTTCTTCAAATTCTCAGCATTAAACTCTTGTGTTGTATCAATAATCCCAATATCAACTTTCTTTGGCTGCTGCTCTTTCTCCTTTTCCTTTTCTTTTTCTTCAGCTTTTACTTCAGCTTCTCCTCCTCCCCACCATTCTCTCTGTTTAGCTTCTTCTTCTTCAGCAATTTGTTTGATGAGAGCTTCAAGATCAATGGTCTTTGAATCAACAGCTATGTTACCATCGGGATCTAGGTAACATTCTCTATCAGCATCCCATCTTTTCGCTCTCTTTGCTTCGTTGTAAATCGTAGACATTCTAATCATCCTGTCTTGAGCTTTCATCTTTCTCTAATTATATTTTTCTTGTTCATTCCTGCTATCTTTGAAAGGAACTTCTTTTATTACAGCAAACGCATAGCCCACTGCATCCTCTTCTGGTAGCACATCACTCCAATCGTATCCCTCATCATCATGAATAACAGCAAGAGCTCTTGATTTTTCTTTGGGGGTATCTTCAAGCTGCTTCATTCTGGGGGGTTCAGATTTGTTTTGATGGTAGATAGCTCTCTTGTAATAATCCTCTCTGAACGGATTTGCAGTATCATCACCAGGTGCGTTTTGACATTCGCGTTTAAAATGTCCCTTTTGTTTACATCTGAAGCACATGACCTTTGATTTATCAAAACCAAGTTTGGTGGAAGGTCCGCCAATTGAATGTCTGCCCGTAATCTCCATGAACCTTTGGGCTCGTCTGACCGCACTAGCCATACACCACCTGATGTCGATCAACTCCATCTCTTCTGGGTCGATTTGGTTATAATCCTCCTTGGTGAGATTTGTATTTCCAATCTTACCCGCAACCAGGCTCTCGTACGACTCTAGAACAGACGCTAAAAACACCATCTGTTGTTTTGCTGATTCCTCACTAAAATTTTGTGCATTCTTCAGATCCACAGCAATATTACACTAGTATAGATTCTTCGGAACAGATTGACTTGGAGTTGAAGATGAAGAACCACTATGAAAACCACTGCTCGGACTCTCTTGATTTGTCTTGTAAGAACCTTCAGCTGAGAAAGCTGTTGGAGGCACATTCTTCGGTATTCCATCTCCTCTGTAATATAACCCAACATTCTACTGATATGTGGAATGATTGACTTTGAATGATTTCTTGATCTCCAGCTCATGACTCTCCAGTCTTTCAATCAACAGATCAACTGTCAGTTTCTCCGACTCGATTGTATTCTTCAGCATCAATGCAAAGTATTGCCAGTCTTGTTCATCCGGCAAAGAATCAAACAGCTTATCAACAAGTTCTTCTCGAGAATAAATGATTCCATGTCTCGCCAACTCCATTTTCAAATGTCCGAATCTTTCAATCATTTTAGAAACAGACTCATTTTTCAAACAGCCAAAAAGATCAAACTCTTTTCTTAATAATTTCTTTTTGTTTTTGACTATTTCTGCACTACCCACACATTTAACTCTTAATTTCTCCCAAAGATCTGTTGAATTTGTGTATTCAATCAATGTTATGATGTCGTCTCTCACAGATTGATGAATTAAGGCAATGCACTTCTGTTCAGCAACATATCTGTCTATCTCCTCATTTTCTGTCAAATTTTCAAAATCTGATCTTCCCATAACAAAACCATTCTTCAACATCCTCCAACTGGGATATGAAAATGCTTTGAGCCATTGTTCAAACTTTTTCGACCATTTATTGTAATCTTCAATCGCTATCATCTTGGGAGGTTTGTTGCACGTCCCATAAGCACTCTCAACACTTAATGCATCAGAAAGAGTTTTTCTCGCATTCAGAACTTTCTCATTTGTGTTGTTTGATGTGTCGTTTGAAGTATCATCTCCACCGTTTCCAGCAAAAGCAAAAACATCACAGAACGGATTCATGAACTCATCCATCTTCAAGTACTTGAAATGATCAACAGACACTTAGAAAATTTTTGATTTTGAAAAAGATAGTTTCAAATGGAATTATCTCAAGCGAAATCAGATTTTCAAGCGGAATACTGCTTCAAACGGAATTAGCTTTCAAGCGGGATTAGCTTTCAAGCGGAATAGCACTCAAACGGAATCAAGTTTGAAGCGGAATAGCTAATTTCGTTTGAAATCTCAAACGGAATCTAATTTCGCTTGAAACCAGCGGCAGTTTCAAACGGAATCAGTCACTTTGAAGCGAAATCACTTATTTCGCTTGAACTTTCAAGCGGAATCTGATTTCAAGCGGAATCAGACAATAAATTTCAAACGGAATAGGTAATTTCGTTTGAAATCCACAACAGTTTCAAGCGGAATTAGCCAAAGAAGCTAATTTCGTTTGAAATTACACGTGCAAGTTCAAGCGGAGTCAAGATGATGTCAGCAAATCGGCCACCATTTTGTCAAATTGACCCGGATTTTGAGCGAATTTTGGTCCAATTCTTTCAAGGGTTCTTTAAAACAGTGTTTTACGTGACATATGTGAAATTTAGTCCATTTTGTCCGTTAAATTTTGTTCAATTCAGAAAAGAAGGTGTAGAAGTGATGAAAACAAGCTGAATTGGTATAAACTCTTCTTCCTGAGCTCTGATACCACTTGTTGGATCAGTGTGTGACCCTAACGAGTCAATCAGAAGAGTTTATCATCTATATCAGAGGCGGAATCAAAGATATAGACATGAAAATAACTAGATTCCTCTTAATTATCTTCTTTATATTGATTCCAAAGCTTTTTACAGGTCGTTTGACAAATTGGCAGCACCTCGGCTCTGAATCTCAAATGTTACAACTTATTCAAACGAAATCACACATCACCTATTTATAATGTTTTAATTTCGCTTGATCATGTCACTGCCCTGTTCAAGCGGAATTACACTTGTTAATTTCGCTTGAACTGGTCATTGACACCTTCAAGCGGAATTACCCACTTTAACATATTCTAACCCTAATTTCAACCCTGTTGTGTGCTCGTTTATCCTATCTAGACATAAGACTCAATTAAGACGAAGTTAACAGACATTTGATGCACCAACAATTTTACCTTGTAAACAAGATTTGCATGTATCAAATGAACCAATTTCATTTGTTTCCAAAAGACAATTCTATTGAAGTGTTTACATGTGTCACACCCTGACTTTTGCGGAAGCGTGATTATGGTGTGACTTTCTTGTTATCATTGCATTCAACCATATCAAACAACTATATGATAAAACCAAAGATTTGTCATCCATAAAATGAGTTTAAACATAACAACACTGTCTAAAACGTAGACTTCAAATTCAAGTTTTACAAACCATATGAATTGTGTAAAAGTTCACTAAGGACTCGTCAAAAGATATTAGTTATAATCGAGGTTGGGAAGACGTGTCTCGTCCAGGAATAAGACACACTGACCAACCCAAAAGACCTTGGATGACATCTTTATACTTAACATGACTTGAAACTCCAACGTGTCTGTGACAACTCGTATTTCGAACCTATCTTTGTAAACTTTACGTGACTATGTGTATTGGATGAGTTAATGGAATATTACGTTATTGAATGTTAAGTGATTATATGTTGTGTTGTATGTATGTATAGGAACGACCCAAACGCACAACACCACTCGATCGCACAAGCCCATTTGGGCTACACATTGTATTCGGATCAATGGGCAGCCCATTGAGGGTTCGGCCCACTCTTTCTCCTTGTCGCATAACACTAGGAGATAGGGTATACTCCTCATTTGTTTGCTAAACACCCACACACACAAAACCCTAGTGCTCTCCTCTCTCTCTCTAAGTCGACGGCTATCCGGATCCTCTCGAAGTCCTTGTGATTCCCACCTTGCATTCGGTTAGTATATGATTATTGTTGCTTGACTTTGATTACTGTTATAGCTTGATCGCATGAGAATATGGCTAAGTGTTTGATCTTGATTTGTTTGATGTAGAATAGGATTGTAATCGGTTATATTTATAATTTTTGGATTGATATCATTGACTATTTGTGACACCATGAATATTAATTGTTAGTGGGTGATGATTGTAAACATATGATTGTATCGATGTGTAGGTAATGCTAGGTCCCATGGTTTTCTAGAAATCATGTGAATGTCAGTATGCATCATTGTTTAAAAGTCAATTTGATTAATTAAAAGTGCATCGATACATGTGTTCATACATTTTAATAAAAAGGGGGCCCAATCATTCGATGACATGCAAGACTTGATGTCATAGTGCAATTGTCAAGTTAAGAAATTAGTAAATGTTACAGGTCATAGTATGGTCCAATAACCTTTTGAGGTGTCTAACAGTGGTCGGCCATAATTGATAAAAAGATTCGATTTGATGGTTTTTCTTCACTGAAATGATGATTGTTATTATGATTAAAGTTCATGTGAATTGTTGATAATCTCTTGGTTGATCGATCATTAGCTAGGATAGAAACCGTTAATTGATTGTTTATGCAATAATGGAAACCTGGTAAATTGATTTACTAGATAAAAGTTTTGTAACTGCTTTCCATAAATTTTGGATTTCAAAACTAGTCGCACAAGGCCGAACACACAAGAGGCCCTGATCGCACAAAGGGTCTCCAGTCGCACAAGGAGGTTTGCTGTTGGTTGGTTAATTGGGCCGTAAGTGTATATTGGGCCGTAAGCATATATATATATATGGGCTGGGTAACTAGACTAATCGCACAAGGCTGTTAGGCCGCACAAGATGTATGAATATTTAACTGTTTGGGCTGGTAATTGGATCGCACAAATGGTTTAAGTATTTACTTGTTGGACTGTTTTGTTAATTTTGGGCCGTAGGTTATATATGTTGGGCCGGGTACATATGGGTTTAAACGAGTGGATCGCACAAGGCTTATTGACTTGTGCGAGCCCCATCTATCAAATCGTACAAGTGTTTAGTGTGATATGAAGTTAACTGTTAATGTGCTACAAGTGCTCGCCATGATTTATATGTGTTAATCACATGCTAGCTTATGTGAGACTTATGTGCATTATTTGAAACCAAAACCTGACTTGCATGATAATCATGTTAGGACGTGGTTGACCACTAGCTTTTAGACGTGACCTTTCTGTGTAATCTGCCGAGCAAACCAAGGTGAGTTCACACTCCGTTACAAAGCATGGGGTTCCCAGGGGTTGGGAATGGGTTAAGGAATAGGGATTTCCTCGTCCTGTTGAGACGTAACCAGGAACATAGATTCCTCGTCCGGTTGAGACGTATTAAACTATACTAGACTAGAACTCTATCAACGAAGTCCCTCCATTTTTATATCGACTTAATCGCCGAGGCCAATGGCGAACGAGTCATTAGTTAAATAGCGCTATTAGGTTTAACAAACCTCACACCGTGCCGCAGAGGACGGGCGTGGACTAATGGACTATGGCACGTCAGTGATGATAGACACAGACGTTAGGGCACTTAACATGACGAACGTTAGTAGTCGATATGGTAACGAGTCTGGTGAATTAAACATGGGGTAGCCCCCACGGCCATAGAGCCGGGCTGGAATGGCCAACGTAAGAACGGGTAACTAATAAACGTTTTTCGAACTATGGGGTAACCCCCACGGCTGGATAGCTGGTAAAGGACCAACTGTGTTTTCGGAATAACTATAAACTGGACAACCAAACGTGAACTCACTCAACTAGTTGTTGACTCGTTACTACATGCTTTGCAGGTCTTTAGGTACTTAGCTGGAGCTTGCACAAGGAAGAGTCGTTGTGGGACATGGACAGCTGTGTGCCATGTTAAACATTTGGATAATTAAACTTTGGATTTGGTTTTAAACATTTTGCTTCCGCTCATAACTTAACTATGTTTGTTTTGGATATTAATCATGTTGGTTGAACCTTTACATTAAATATTTACTTGTTCAATATGATTAGTGGTTTGATCCTGGTCAGTCACGCCTCCAAGCGGTGATACTCCGCAGGTGGATTTTGGGGGTGTGATAGATTGGTATCAGAGCCATTGGTTATAGAGAACTAGGTTTTAATAAAGGAAAACGATTTTGTTAAAACCAGACTATAACCTGTGCAGTGCTCTACGATCCACAACGACGCTTCACTCCACGTGCAAGGCTCGACATTCTAGGTGATATGGTTTACGTTTTATATTGCCTACTTGTTAGATTACGTAGAACCTTGCTCATGATATGCTTAGCTAGTATAGTTACTGTTACTTGAACACGTGTGTGCTTACTCTCCTCTGTCATCGCACTTTCGCGAACCCTTCTCACACATGCTTCTTTTGGTATGAAGATCATGTCTGGACGCATTAACATGACTCAAGCCCAGTTGACGGCTCTGATCAACGAACTGGTTGTCGCGGCACTTGCAGCCGCACAGGCAGGAGGTATACCCTGCAGTTTATAACTCATTCTAGGATCTTTCGATCCTACTCTCGTGAATCTATCCTTGTGTTAAACCTTGTCCTTTCTTATACCCACAACAGGTCAACATGCTCAGCCACCTGCTTGCACCTTCAAAACTTTCATGGACTGCCGACCCACTACTTTTAGTGGCACTGAAGGAGCAGTAGGTCTCCTCCACTGGTTTGAGAAACTAGAGTCTGTATTCGAGATGTGTGAATGCCCTGAGGCACGCAGGGTGAAATATGCTACCGGTACTCTTGAGGGTTTAGCCCTCACATGGTGGAACGCCCAAGTGCAAATGCTGGGGTTGGTTGCTGCTAACGCCACCCCATGGAACAATTTTAAGGAAATGATCAGAGAGGAATACTGCACTCGTGACGACATTCATAAGCTGGAAGTCGAGTTTTTCAACCTCAAGATGACGGGGTCAGAAATTGAGGCGTTTACTAAGAGATCGAATGAGCTTGCACTACTGTGTCCTACTATGGTGGACCCTCCAATTAAGCGTATCGAACTATATCTTAAGGGCCTAAAGCCGGAGATCCAAAGTCATGTGACTTCAGCAAATCTCGCTACTTATCAGCAGGTTGTTCAGTTGGCTCACCGTCTCACTGATCAGGCGGTGGAGCAAAACAGGTTACCAAAACGCATTAGTGCTACAGCTACCTCTGAACCTCCCAGTGATAACAAACGAAAATGGGATGGAGCTTCAAGCAGAGGTTCGACTTCTGTTCAATCCCAGTCGCAGCAGAGAAGAACAGAAGAGTATAAGAGTCCGAGCCAGCAATCGTCAGGTAGCCAAAGTCAGGGTGGGTACAAAGGAAATCACCCCAAATGTAATCGTTGTAACTTACATCACAGTGGGCCATGCACCAGAAGTAACTGTCATCGATGCAACAAGCCTGGTCATATTGCAAGAGAATGTAGGAGTCAGTTTCCCGCAAACCAAAATCGGCAACAACAGCGAGCCCCACCAAATCAACGTCAGCAGCAGCAGCAACAGGGTAACAACAGAGGGTGCTTTCAATGTGGAGCTGAGGGCCACTTCAAGAAAGACTGTCCCCAGCTGAACCAGAACAACAACAATAACAACAACAATCAGGGGAATGGGAACAATGGGGGCAACAATGGCAATGGGGCAAGGGGTCGTATGTTCGTTATTGGTAATGGAGAAGCAAGGAATGATCCCAATGTTGTGACGGGTAAGTTCCTTCTCGACGACTTTTACGTTACTGTCTTATTTGATTCGGGTGCCGATACTAGTTATGTGTCCCAAAAAGTTAGTCAACTGCTTAAGCGTACCCCAACACCTTTGAATCCCAAACATGTTGTAGAGTTAGCTAATGGTAAAAGTATAGAGGTCACACATGTAGTTAAAGGTTGTAACCTAGTACTTGCTGATCACACTTTCTCGATCGACCTTCTTCCTATCACTCCGGGTAGTTTCGATGTTGTCATTGGGATGGACTGGTTATCCCAACATCAAGCCGAGATTCTTTGCAACGAAAAGATTGTCCGTATTCCGTGCCCAGGTGAGGAACCTCTTATGATTCGTGGCGACAAGAGTGGTGCTGTTACAAGCATCATTTCATCCCTTAAGGCTCAAAAGTGTTTGCGTAAGGGCCACACTGCCTTTCTGGCTCTTGTTACTGACACCTCGAAGAAAGAGAAAAAGATAGAAGACTTTCCAGTTGTACGCGATTATCCCGAGGTATTTCCTGAGGAACTACCTGGCCTCCCGCCTCACCGTCAGGTCGAGTTTCAAATCGAGCTAGCTCCTGGAGCAGCGCCTATAGCTCGTGCACCGTATCGTTTAGCTCCATCAGAGTTGAAAGAGCTATCTACGCAATTACAAGAACTCTTAGATAAGGGTTTTATTCATCCTAGTTCTTCGCCCTGGGGAGCTCCAGTGCTATTTGTGAAGAAGAAAGACGGTACGTTCAGAATGTGCATCGACTACCGTGAATTGAACAAGGTGACTGTGAAGAATCGCTATCCTCTTCCACGCATTGATGACCTATTCGACCAGCTGCAAGGGTCAAGCTACTATTCAAAGATCGATTTGAGATCAGGATATCACCAGCTGAGAGTCCGAGAAGAGGATGTCTCTAAAACAGCCTTTAGAACCCGTTATGGCCACTATGAGTTTTTGGTCATGCCTTTTGGGATGACAAACGCACCAGCAGTCTTCATGGACTTGATGAATAGAGTGTGCAATCCCTACTTAGACAAATTCGTCATTGTCTTCATCGACGACATCCTGATTTATTCGAAGAGTCAGGAGGAACATGAGCAACACTTACGGCTTATTTTGGAACTCCTTCGAAGGGAACAGCTGTACGCCAAGTTTTCTAAATGTGACTTCTGGCTTCGTGAAGTCCATTTCTTAGGCCACGTAATGAACAAGGATGGGATTCACGTTGATCCATCCAAGGTGGAGTCAATCAAGAGTTGGCCTGCACCTCGTACACCAACGGAAATTCGCCAATTCTTGGGATTGGCAGGTTACTACAGGAGATTTATCAAGGATTTTTCTAAGATTGCTCAGCCTCTTACTTCACTAACGCAGAAGGGCGTTGTTTATCGTTGGGGAAACGCACAGGAGATAGCGTTTCAGCACTTAAAGGATAGACTTTGTAGTGCACCTATCCTTTCATTGCCAAAGGGCACAGATGACTTCGTGGTTTATTGTGACGCATCTATTCAGGGTCTTGGTTGTGTTTTGATGCAGCAGGATAAAGTTATAGCATACGCTTCACGCCAACTCAAGGTTCATGAGAAGAACTACACTACACACGATCTAGAGCTGGGAGCGGTTGTTTTTGCACTTAAGATATGGCGACACTACTTGTATGGCACCAAGTGTGCTATCTACACTGATCACAGGAGCCTCGAGCACATCTTCAAACAGAAAGAACTCAATATGAGACAACGACGATGGGTCGAACTGCTGAACGATTACGAATGCTCGATCAGGTACCACCCGGGCAAAGCCAATGTTGTGGCTGACGCCCTCAGTCGGAAGGACACTGCGCCTAAGTGCGTACGAGCTTTACAACTTACTATACAGTCTAGCCTTCCTTCTCAAATACGAAATGCTCAGATAGAAGCATTGAAACCAGAAAACGTCAGGGCTGAAGCCCTACGCGGCTCGAGGCAACGCTTAGAACAGAAGGAAGACGGTGCTTACTATGTAACAGGACGTATTTGGGTCCCACTTTATGGCAACCTACGAGAGCTTGTGATGGATGAGGCACACAAGTCTCGCTACTCGGTGCACCCTGGTTCGGACAAAATGTACCACGATATCAAAACCACATACTGGTGGCCTAGCATGAAGGCCCACATAGCAACTTACGTTAGCAAGTGCTTGACTTGTGCGAGAGTCAAGGCGGAGTACCAGAAACCATCAGGCCCACTCCAACAACCAGAGATACCACAATGGAAATGGGAGCAAATTTCCATGGATTTTGTTACTGGCCTGCCTAGATCACAACGTGGTAACGATACTATTTGGGTGATCGTGGATCGACTCACAAAGTCTGCTCACTTCTTGGCCATCAAAGAAACAGATAAGTTCTCCACCCTAGCAGAAGTATATCTTAAGGAAGTTGTCTCGAGGCACGGGGTGCCCACCTCTATCATCTCGGATCGAGATGCACGTTTTACTTCAGAACTATGGCAAGCAATGCACAAGTCCTTTGGCTCAAGGTTAGACATGAGCACAGCTTATCACCCGCAAACGGATGGGCAGTCGGAACGTACCATCCAGACCCTCGAAGACATGCTTAGGGCATGTGTAATTGACTTTGGCAACGGCTGGGAAAAGCATCTGCCACTTGTGGAATTTTCGTACAACAATAACTACCACACCAGCATTAAAGCTGCTCCGTTTGAGGCATTGTACGGGCGTAAATGCCGGTCACCTCTTTGTTGGGCAGAGGTGGGGGATAGTCAGATTATTGGTCCAGAATATGTAGTTGACACAACAGAGAAAATTGCTCAGATACGACAACGAATGGCGGCAGCTCGTGAGCGTCAGAAAGTCTACGCCGATAAGGATAGAAAATTACTTGAATTCCAGGTTGGGGATCGAGCGCTACTCAAAGTTTCACCCTGGAAGGGTGTGGTTCGTTTTGGCAAACGGGGCAAACTTAATCCACGATACGTTGGACCCTTCGAAGTCATTGAGAAAATAGGCAAGGTGGCCTACAGACTGAATTTACCAGCAGAACTCAATGCAGTTCACAATGTTTTCCACGTATCAAACCTGAAGAAGTGTTTATCAGATGAGCCCCACGTAGTTCCTTTGAAGGAGCTCACGATCGACGAGCAGTTACGATTCGTCGAGGAACCTGTGGAGATCACGGACCGGGATGTTAAGGTCCTCAAGCATACTAGAATACCTCTCGTTCGAGTTCGTTGGAACTCACGTCGCGGCCCAGAGTTCACCTGGGAACGCGAAGATCAGATGAAACAAAAGTATCCCCAACTGTTTGCAACCGGTACAACCACTACTGAGGCTGAAGCTACGGAATTTCGGGACAAAATTCCAGATCAACCGGGGGAGGATGTGACACCCCAGGAAAACCAGGAAAACCATGCAACCTAACTAGCTTCCTCAGTGAGTACGTGCTAAATTTCGGGACGGAATTTCTTTCAACTTGGGGATAATGTGACAACTCGTATTTCGAACCTATCTTTGTAAACTTTACGTGACTATGTGTATTGGATGAGTTAATGGAATATTACGTTATTGAATGTTAAGTGATTATATGTTGTGTTGTATGTATGTATGTATAGGAATGACCCAAACGCACAACACCACTCGATCGCACAAGCCCATTTGGGCTACACATTGTATTCGGATCAATGGGCAGCCCATTGAGGGTTCGGCACACTCTTTCTCCTTGTCGCATAACACTAGGAGATAGGGTATACTCCTCATTTGTTTGCTAAACACCCACACACACAAAACCCTAGTGCTCTCCTCTCTCTCTCTAAGTCGACGACTATCCGGATCCTCTCGAAGTCCTTGTGATTCCCACCTTGCATTCGGTTAGTATATGATTATTGTTGCTTGACTTTGATTACTGTTATAGCTTGATCGCATGAGAATATGGCTAAGTGTTTGATCTTGATTTGTTTGATGTAGAATAGGATTGTAATCGGTTATATTTATAATTTTTGGATTGATATCATTGACTATTTGTGACACCATGAATATTAATTGTTAGTGGGTGATGATTGTAAACATATGATTGTATCGATGTGTAGGTAATGCTAGGTCCCATGGTTTTCTAGAAATCATGTGAATGTCAGTATGCATCATTGTTTAAAAGTCAATTTGATTAATTAAAAGTGCATCGATACATGTGTTCATACATTTTAATAAAAAGGGGGCCCAATCATTCGATGACATGCAAGACTTGATGTCATAGTGCAATTGTCAAGTTAAGAAATTAGTAAATGTTACAGGTCATAGTATGGTCCAATAACCTTTTGAGGTGTCTAACAGTGGTCGGCCATAATTGATAAAAAGATTCGATTTGATGGTTTTTCTTCACTGAAATGATGATTGTTATTATGATTGTTTATGATTAAAGTTCATGTGAATTGTTGATAATCTCTTGGTTGATCGATCATTAGCTAGGATAGAAACCGTTAATTGATTGTTTATGCAATAATGGAAACCTGGTAAATTGATTTACTAGATAAAAGTTTTGTAACTGCTTTCCATAAATTTTGGATTTCAAAACTAGTCGCACAAGGCCGAACACACAAGAGGCCCTGATCGCACAAAGGGTCTCCAGTCGCACAAGGAGGTTTGCTGTTGGTTGGTTAATTGGGCCGTAAGTGTATATTGGGTCGTAAGCATATATATATATGGGCTGGGTAACTAGACTAATCGCACAAGGCTGTTAGGCCGCACAAGATGTATGAATATTTAACTGTTTGGGCTGGTAATTGGATCGCACAAATGGTTTAAGTATTTACTTGTTGGACTGTTTTGTTAATTTTGGGCCGTAGGTTATATATGTTGGGCCGGGTACGTATGGGTTTAAACGAGTGGATCGCACAAGGCTTATTGACTTGTGCGAGCCCCATCTATCAAATCGTACAAGTGTTTAGTGTGATATGAAGTTAACTGTTAATGTGCTACAAGTGCTCGCCATGATTTATATGTGTTAATCACATGCTAGCTTATGTGAGACTTATGTGCATTATTTGAAACCAAAACCTGACTTGCATGATAATCATGTTAGGACGTGGTTGACCACTAGCTTTTAGACGTGACCTTTCTGTGTAATCTGCCGAGCAAACCAAGGTGAGTTCACACTCCGTTACAAAGCATGGGGTTCCCAGGGGTTGGGAATGGGTTAAGGAATAGGGATTTCCTCGTCCTGTTGAGACGTAACCAGGAACATAGATTCCTCGTCCGGTTGAGACGTATTAAACTATACTAGACTAGAACTCTATCAACGAAGTCCCTCCATTTTTATATCGACTTAATCGCCGAGGCCAATGGCGAACGGGTCATTAGTTAAATAGTGCTATTAGGTTTAACAAACCTCACACCGTGCCGCAGAGGACGGGCGTGGACTAATGGACTATGGCACGTCAGTGATGATAGACACAGACGTTAGGGCACTTAACATGACGAACGTTAGTAGTCGATATGGTAACGAGTCTGGTGAATTAAACATGGGGTAGCCCCCACGGCCATAGAGCCGGGCTGGAATGGCCAACGTAAGAACGGGTAACTAATAAACGTTTTTCGAACTATGGGGTAACCCCCACGGCTGGATAGCTGGTAAAGGACCAACTGTGTTTTCGGAATAACTATAAACTGGACAACCAAACGTGAACTCACTCAACTAGTTGTTGACTCGTTACTACATGCTTTGCAGGTCTTTAGGTACTTAGCTGGAGCTTGCACAAGGAAGAGTCGTTGTGGGACATGGACAGCTGTGTGCCATGTTAAACATTTGGATAATTAAACTTTGGATTTGGTTTTAAACATTTTGCTTCCGCTCATAACTTAACTATGTTTGTTTTGGATATTAATCGTGTTGGTTGAACCTTTACATTAAATATTTACTTGTTCAATATGATTAGTGGTTTGATCCTGGTCAGTCACGCCTCCAAGCGGTGATACTCCGCAGGTGGATTTTGGGGGTGTGACAGTGTCACACCCCGAAATTATCAGAGCTGGCGTGACTGGACTGGTATCTTCATTGCACAGCGGAAGAAAATAAGCAAAGACTCTCTAGAAATTGAACGCCCACTAAGTACTCGACTTTTCATGGTTCTCCTATTCCAACCGTGCCTTTTCTTAGAAATGAAACCTGAGAAAGAAACATGCGAAAAAGTCAACATAAAGTTGAGCGAGTTCATAGTTTGTTTGTAAAAGATTTGAAATAAATCTTTTTGAATAACCGGTTTTTGAAGTGTTGTTGAGAAAACGAATTTAAAATCATTTTCTTTTCAAGTTATATAGAAACTTTGTATGAAGACATGGTATGTAACTTGTAAAACGTATCTGTAACTGTGTACTATGAATCTTTGTATGTATCATGTAGAATGTGAGATGTATTTGTATCAAATGTAGTATGAAAAGCGTCAATGAAATCGTGACCATTAATGTTTTGCAAGGACATTAATATGTGTGACGAAATAGGAAGCAATCCAACCCTAGACGATTTTACTTGTATCGACACCATGTCGTAGGGCAACAAACGCACTCCTAGGCAAATGAATGGCCATGAGTGGGGCTCGCCAAAACCCATTAGATCTAACCCTTTGTTCCTTGGTCCAAACTGGATTAATGGTGCTTTAGTTATGGCCCTAATTTCTCACATGATCTAAGGTGTTTCATTCCTTGACTTATCATACTATTGTACATATAGTTTCCCCGATAGTTGTAAAGCTTGAAAAGTATTTAAGACGAAAAGGGGACATGAACTCACAGGGCATAAAATTCGTGTGTATGCATATGTCGGAAAGTACGCTTGTTTGAAAAACCGGTATAAAACATAAGTCATTTGTAAACCATTTGTGCTTGTCGTAATTCATAAACCATTTGTATTAGTCAAAACTTGTTTAGAAGCATGATTTAGAAATGTGTAATGTAAGTTCATCAAAAGCTTTGTATGCTTTTGCAAAACGTGCATGTCTTTCCACCCGAAAACATTTATCAAAATGTTAAACTGTAAAAAGTGGGGTTATGAACTCACCTTGTTATTCCTATGCAAAGCTAGTTTAGCGTGATTCCGAAGTGTCGTTCCAAGAACGTGAACTCGCTATCGTGCAACTAAAGCATTCCTATTCAAGGAATAATTATAAGTTTCTAATTAAACAACGTAGTTAAACTACGTGTCCGAGCTCTACCGAGTCGTTAACAAAACGGCTCTACGAAGGTGTTGTTTTCTTTAGGAATATTTGGTGTTTGAGATGCTAGGGATATATATTTATATGAAAATATAAATATATTTATGAATCGTACTAGTCATCTCGAAAGGTAGTATGTGTATGTAAGTAAATATTCGAATAAAAATAACACACGCGATATACTCGTATAATGTATTCATTTGTTTCCCGACTAGTCGTCAAACACGTTGACGGATCATACTACGACTCATCGTAGTGTTTTATAAGATGTAAGTATATATTTATTGGAGTACATCTATATATATATATATATATATATATATATATATGTAAAGTGTTACGAATCCGAAATTATAAGTAGGTATGATATATTGACGTTTGAAACGAATATAAACATCTATTTTCCTTTTATAAGAATTTGAAATATAATTCCGAATTCTGGCATTCGAAATAAATATAGACGACTATATTTATTTTATAAAATAGCACGAAGTAACGACGTTGAAATAAATATAACAATTATATTTATTTTATACAAGTATCGGATTTCGTTAACTTATAAAATCGTGTTCGTTGAAACGTCGTAAACTTGTTTTTGGCGAGTTACAAAAGGGTTGTCGACAATAAATATACACATATATTTAGTTCATAAAATAGTTTGACCCTCGATAAATGTCATTTATAAAGTATAAATACGTTTCGTATATCGGGTTTTTAACGAAAAACGGACAGAGTTTCCTCTGTTTTTGGAATAACCACGACAACTCAAGTTGTCGTTATTTGTCAAAAATCAACAACGATTCAAACAATTTTCAACAATATAATCTCTATATGTAAAATTTAATCAAACGTATCAAAACGTTACTAGTATCTATTCGCATCGGTTTAAGCTCGGTCTCGTGTAACTATAACTCTAAAAAAATAACGTAATAACACTTGCTACGTCTAAAGTTATTACCGGATCTTCGGTTGACTGAGGTTGACCTCACGTTGACCTGATGTTGACCACGGTTGGCCAAACCGAATCTGACTTGGTTTGACTATGTTGACTAGGACTCGAAACCAATCCGTTGGCTGTTGTGAATACCGTTGACCGAACTGTAGGACCGGTTTTGATACCGTTCGATTGCGTAACGAACGTTCGACGTGCGGAATCTGTGAACATGCGTGACCGAACACACAATAACGTACTAGAATCGTGAATCTATTGAAAGATATAGCGTGTACAATACAAGAATCACGTAGAGAGTACTTTCTCTCTCTAGACTTGAATCTCCTAAATCACCAAAATGAGCAAAAAGTCTTTAAACTAACATTATCACTCCCTATTTATAGGCCAAGGCTTTTAATGAAACTTTCCATTAATTACAAGATTGCCACCTTGCCTTTTGACTAGATATAACACTATAAAGACTTGATTTCTTCGGTTTCTCGCTACGGCTTGGATTGACGAAGGCGATAGACATTAATGCACTAACAATCTCCCCCTTGGATATTGCCGCAGTCAATCTCGTAGCGTCTTGTCATTTTCTCTTTCACAAACAGAATCCCCGTGGATCTGTCTTCAGCTTCAGTTGCTTCCCTCCTTGGTAGTCTCTTTCTTCAGGCTCCCCCTTTCGTCAAGCTTCCGTGCTTTTGGGATCGACGCCTGGCTTTCCGTAGCAACAGAATCAGAAACCTACACATCTCAACCTTTCGTAAGACAAAATAATTTTGACTCTAAAAGAATTCACTCAAAATTCTCAAACATATAACACACGATATTGTAATTCAAATTAATGAATCATCTAAACATTTAAGGATTATCTTCCAACTTCTCATCATCTTAACCAAACCAATTGTTCATCATGTTTAGCCTTTGAGATTTTGAATGTCAGCTTTCCAACATCAGTTGTCGAAAATCTTTTTCAATTTTTCAAACTATGAAACACAAACGCAATAACAGAAATTAAATGCAGAAATAAAATATTTACAGACACTATTTTTGTGAGTTTGTGTAAGAGGATCATATCAGTTTATGAGACAAATCACCAACACCGTTAAGCTTCATTTCATTTTAAGTTCTAAACAATTCACCTAGATTGTCAGTATATTGATCCACTTAAATTTTAAAACAAAGTTCAACTGATCCGAGATACGATATTAATGTCTTAAGAACTTAAACTTATCCAAGTGTCCCACTACTTGAATATACTCCCGTATCCAGATCCCAATATTCAGTTTTACAGGTGAGTTTTAACACAAATGATATCTGTAAGGGGTTAATAAATTATGAAGAATCATGAGAGCTCAGGTCAGAACTACCGTTCAGCAGAGAGATCATGACTCGACTTTTTGGGTGTGTCCCCTTTAGAGGATCTTTTTTACAACAGCATTGCTAAGCAATTTTATTGTCTTATCATATATGCTGAGGGTGATGCTATGTTTCAAGCATTTGCGAAAAGTATTATTCGAGGACTAGGTCAGAACCACCGTTCAGCAGAAGTCCCGGAATAATACCCCAGATATCACTGAGTAAACAAACCTAGTATATCAGAAAAAGGAATCTTTCAAACAAGATTTCGGGGGTTACCCATATATCCAAGAAGTTGTTACCCACGATATAAGCAAGTTTGAAATTTAGGTTTATATCTTGTCACAATCTACTAAATGTGCAAAAACCTACTGGCATATCCGCAGTGAGATTGTTTATCACATTTTAACTTTCCATTTCTTTAGCATGTTGTGACAGTCCAACTGATTTACTATCATTTCCTCTTTTTCACAACAAAACTCATTTTTGCATTTTCAAATGTTTTTGAATTTTTCAAATTTTCTAATTTTTTTAAATTTTTCTCCCCCTAAAATCAAAATATGTTTCAATTTTGATTTTCTGAGAAAATTTGAAAAATAAAGCAGTAAACTATACAAACAAAGTGACAAACTGATGAGTATTGCCTCAATTCGCCATCCACTTGGCTTAAACAATCAGAACTCCCCCTGACAACAAACTATTTTCCCATTAAGATTTCAAAACACTTAAGTTTGTTTTAATCAAAATGGTTTTTCCGGAAAATTAGTTTTGTGTGTCGTTTCACAAACATGGCGTTTCATCACACTGTTTTCAATCACTTGTAAGTTTATCACAAAAACAATTTCCAATAATCAAACCACTTGTAAGAGAGTTAAATCAAGTACAACTTAATGTCCTTGATTAACCACTTGTAAGTCGAAATATCACAGTTACCAACCTGTGAATTTCTCAAGAAAGATGCCGATTCCTACTCCCCAATTACCAACCTGGGAGTTCCGGCAAGTCAGGATTTTCAAGTACAGAAAGGTGACACCCCAGCCTGACCAGTCTTGGGTGCATCCGAGTTATTTTCACTCGGTGTATCAGTTTTCCTCTTTGATTCATAAAATTCCTTTACCCCTTTGACTTTTCCGTTAACCATTTTTCCAAAAATGTTTAAAACATTGGGGTTAAAGGCTTTTTCAACATCAAAATCTTTCTTTTCATAAAAAGATTGATTTGAAATTTCAACTTCATCAACTTTTTGTTTATAATTTTCAGCTCGCAATGGTGGAAAGTTGATATCATCCATTGGCGAAACTGAATTTTCTCCTTTTTGATCAACAGATGGCTCTTCTGACTTTGACGAGTCAGGATCATCGCCAGAACGTACCTTCTTTGTTTTTGAAAAAACAAATTTATCATCAAAAGGTGGCTCCTTTGTTTTCAACACAACAGATTCATCGCCGACCTTTATTGGAACTGTTTGATCAACAAATTTTACCTTTACTCTACCTTTTGTCCTCAGATTTGTATCTGATGGATTCATTTTACTTGACTGATTTTTTGTTGAGCAAAGTGATTCATCAAAACTTTTATCTGAATTAACCGTTGTACCCGAGGACAAAATCCTTTCGAGATACTCTCGTGCTTTCTTTCTTTTCTTTCTCAGTCGGTCTTTCTGCCCTTGTGAAAGTTTCACTTTCTGTTCTTTCACCTTCTGTTCTTTGGGCTTTTCTTCGACCTTGACTGATTTCTTCATCTTTTTCTGAGATTCAGCCCTCGATCTTTCCATTGATCTCATTGGGCAATTTCTGGCAATGTGACCTCCGATTTGGCATTCAAAGCATCTTCTTGTCTCAAATCTCTGTCTCTGGCAGTTAACAACAATGTGTCCTTGAAAACCACAGTTGTAACACACCCTGTTATCGTACCAATCTCTTCCATCAATCCAAACACTCAAATCATAGCACTGATTTGATTTGTAGTACTCATGACTTCTCCTATAATCTTGATTTGACGCTTGAGCACTGTGGTCAAACCTGCACCACATATCACCAACTTTTTGTGAGTTTTGGTTTTTCAATTTTTGTGGTTTTTTATCTTGATTGGATGATTGAACTGATGGGCTTTTATTGTTGTTTTGAAAATTTTTCGAATTTTTAACATTTTGTTTTTGTTCTACATTCTTCTTAACAGATTTTTGCTTTGAGCATTCACGTATTTCAGTCGAATGTAAAACAGTTTCTTAAAATTTTTCTTTTAATTCCAAAAATATTTTCTTTTTCTCTTTTTCATCATCAGCTTTATCATCACAATCTTTAATTATGACTTTGTCATAATTTGTGACATTGTCACTTATTGGAACAGAATTAATAGGTTTTGGACAGGGAATAGTTGAAGTATTCACAAACACCTTCAACTTTTCTTCCCATTCCTTGATTTTCTTTTGAGCACACTCTGCTTCCTTTTCAAGTCGAATAATCTTTTCAAGATGAGAATTGATTGCAATTTGTTTTTCAAGATTGTTTTTACCAAACAAATCTCTCTCATCTTCTAAAATTTTTATTTGACTTTGAAAATCTTTCTCAAATTTTAATTTTTCATTTTCAAAATCTTTTTCCTTTTCTTTCAAAATTTTGTTTTCCAATATCAAACTGTCCAAACCACTCAACAGTTTGACATTTTCAGAATTCAAATTCTCAAAATTTTCTTGTATTTCAAGAATCTGTTTATCATCAGATTTCTTCTCATCCTTCAAATTTTTGATTTCCAATGTCAAACTCTCCAAATCCTTTAAGAGTTTGGCATTGTCTGATTCAGATTTTCCACAGTTTAAGCATTTCTCGGACATCATTTCAGCTCCAGCTTTCTTCTCAACCTTGATAGCTGAAATTTCTTTAACCTGTCCCTCTACCACTTGAACATTTTTCTCAGGTTCGAATTTTTCATCAACAGACTTCATTTTTTTAATCTTTTGGAGTTCAAGTTCTTGGGCTTCAATTTTTTCTATGAAACCACTAAGATTCAGATTACCAAAGCCTGGAGTGTTTTTCAACTTCATCAGGTAAGTACCCCACTCATCCTTTGGTAAAGCATTCGCCACCTTGTCAATCCACACCTCATTAGCCTTGGTTATCTTCAATCTCCTCATCTCCACAACTAGAAGGCAATATCGATCAAACAATTCTTTTGTAGACTCTCCTTTGATACCCGTAAAACTATCAAATTTATTCTGTGCAATATCTGCTGGATTCTGAACACGATATGACTCACAATCCATGTTTCGTTATTGAATGATTTTCAAAGACAGATTTTCAAACAATACGAAAATTCACACAATCTAAGATTAGTTCAATCACTTTATCAAACAACTTAATCAGATGAATATCCGATTGAGTGACAAAAAAATCCGATGACAATGTATCGGGTAAAGATTCGCTTGTGCGGGTATCCGATGCTTTGACTTTAAATCACCGTGAATCACTTGATTTGTTATCTAAAATGGCCGACAAAAATGATAAGCTCAATTTTATAGGACCTCAAAGTCTGCTTTTTATCTTTTTGAAAATGACCAACACCTTTTAACTATGATTGGGCCGAATTAGTTAAGTGGTCAGTCAATATGATTTAACCTTTTAATTATGATTGGGCCGCTGATATTGTTCTGGACAGTTGTATTATAAAATATGATAGGGCCGAAGATGTCTGCTATCACTTGGGCTGTCAATTTACTGTACAGATGATATTCAATGATCAAGTCATATGGCCCACGTGAACTCTTGTATTTGTAATTGATAAAGCCAAGACTTTAATGACATGCACACTGCTAATACCAATGAATTTCAATTTGACCGAAAACTTTTGATCAGATCACATGCAATGTTTCAATCAAGAGCCTATTGGACCTCCAAGTCCACTAAACCGACAAGTGCCAACTTTGATTACTAACCGATGACTTTAGTGGCCGGCAATTAGTATTTCTCAATCAATTCAATTAATTCTATTGCACCGATTTGTTTCAATCAAATGAACCGACACTTTCTGACAATCACATGAACTTTAAATGTTCAAACAAAATGATGACTGTCTGAGCGATATCAGACAATAATGTGTTTGAGGCGAAATCAGGTGTGATGTCTTATGAGAGAAACCACTTAGTGTTCACAAAAACGAAACCAGTTACAGACCACATGAGCGAAACCACTAGATGGACGTAAGAGCGAAACCAAATTGTGACCTATGAGCGAAACCCAAGAGCGAAACCTCCAAAAATATGTCACTATGAGCGAACCCTATGAGCGAAACCAGATGTTTTGACGCGAAAACGGACCGAAAAACTCAAATTTTTCCTAAACGACTAGGAGTTTGAATCTGAAATTTGGTAGGGTTGTAAATCAAATGTTTTCTCACAACATATCAAAAAATCAGCCGATTCGGACCGTAAAATCCCGTTCAATTTGACGAATTTCAGCGAAAAACGTGATAAATGTGAAAAAAATGAAGAAATAGATGAAATTCGGATCTGAAATCGCTGAAATCTGGTACTAATCAATGTGTTTGATCAGTGCAATCGAGCTCCTAGCTCTGATACCAATTATAGGACCGGTTTTGATACCGTTCGATTGCGTAACGAACGTTCGACAAGCGGAATCCGTGAACGTGCGTGACCGAACACACAATAACGTACTAGAATCGTGAATCTATTGAAAGATATAACGTGTACAATACAAGAATCACGTAGAGAGTACTTTCTCTCTCTAGACTTGAATCTCCTAAATCACCAAAATGAGCAAAAAGTCTTTAAACTAACACTATCACTCCCTATTTATAGGCCAAGGCTTTTAATGAAACTTTCCATTAATTACAAGAATGCCACCTTGCCTTTTGACTAGATATAACACTATAAAGACTTGATTTCTTCGGTTTCTCGCTACGGCTTGGATTGACGAAGGCGATAGACATTAATGCACTAACACGAACCCGAGACCCAGTTTGACCAGTCAACCTGACGTGTTGACTGGTTTGACTTTGTTGACCGAGCCAAAATAGAACCCGCACATGAATCTTGAAGTGAACCTTAGATCCGAACCAAACTTAAACTGAAACGAGACCCAACTGCTCCGAAATCGAACGGAAACAATACCCGGAGTTGACTGAAGTTGACCGACATTGACCCTACTTTGACTGTGTTGACCCGAGTTGACTCAGGTTTGACCGAGTTAACCCGGGTCCGAAATCTGACCGCGTCGACTTGAACTCGTAGCCGAAATCTGGACCGACATCAAGTCTGCAAAGAATGAGTTAAACCTAAACTCAATCCAACGAAACCCGATCCGTACCAAAAATAGAATTGAGCGAACCCGGTGTTGAACAAACTGACCTGAACCCCTCGTTGACGGCTGTTGACCGAGACAAACTGTTGACCCGGATCTGAATCAAAATTTGAGTTAAACCGAGACCCGAGTTGAACCGTGTCGTGATACCCGAACCAAAAACAGTAGCAAACCGATACCACCACCACCACCATGTCTCGTCGGCGGCAACCACCATCACCGTCAACATCATCCATCCATCTGTTGGAAAGAATGTCGACGCCGCGTACGGCGGTTCTGCCGCCATCGTCTACCTCCTCGGTCTCTCTTCTCACTCACTATTTCTCTCCGTCCCTTCTCTCTGCTTTGCGGGTGTCTCCCGTCACTCAACACCACCATGAATGGTGGTGGTCACCGTTTCAACTGCCGGGGGGGGGGATTGTTGTCGGTTGTCGTAGCCAGCGGAACAAAAACCGGCACCGGTTGGAACTCCCATCTCCGGTCGCTAGTCTAAAACAAAGGGAGGGAGGAGTGTTTAACTGTGTATGTGTGTGTCTTCAATGGAAATCGAGGCAGAAGACATAGGAGGTTTGTTTGGTGTGAGTATTTTAGTGAGGATGATGATGTCTAATGGTTTGTTTGTGTGTGTAGCAGTAGAGATCGAGAGAGAGAGTATTAGACTATTAGTGTGTGTGTGTTTGATGAGATGAGTTTTGTGTGAGTATTATTGAGAGAGAGTGAGGATATGTTTGATATTTCTTGAAGATATGGATGCAGACAAGAAGATAAGGGTGGGAGGGAAGATATTTGTGTGTCGGCTGGTAAAAATGAAAACATTAGTATTTTTAGTTGGTTAAATACTAGGTTTACCTGAAATGGGCTTGGGCTTTGGCCCAAGGCCCACAAGCCCAATTCCCGTGTTTTAAACGGACCATCTACACATACGAAACCGTTTTCAAAACCAGAATGTCATGAAGCGTTGTAAAATAAAATTCTAGTATTAATACGAGTAAGATATGGTCGGTAGTCGGTGTTTGCGTGTTCGTTGTCAGTTACGTTAAAAATCGCGTGAAGTTGCATCGTTTATTGTTTTTTTTAATCCGTTTTTCGATCCGGTTTCAACTACGTAGATTAAAATTCGAAAACGAAACCAAATATATCACAATATATTAATATCAAGACGAAATTCGAGTCTGGTGCGACAGTTTTGTCGTTGATTGCCGGTGCGTTACTGTTTCCGTGTTTTTCGTTCGCGTTTGCGTTTTGTGTTGTTTGAAAGTATAATATTTTCACAAAACAAAATCCATAAGTATATGTTATATGTATGAAAGTCGTAATCGGCGGCGTTGTCAGTATTTTGTTCGGTTTCACTTCGTCGTCGTTTGATGTTCCACATATTCCACGCGAATCTTCATACGCGTACTGTAAAGTCGACTAAACGTTCCTAGGCACTCCAAAGGCCTAATTAAGTTAATTTATGCTATAAACACTGTTTATTATCACGTTAATCATCTGGTAATCACGTAATTAAGAGCCATAAATCACCGGTTGTCACATTCTCCCCCTGTTACAGAAATTTCGTCCTCGAAATTTAGACTATGTTATCTCCTCATAATTGTGTTGTTAGCAGGTAAGTCCGAATAATAACAAAGTGAATGACCGCATAATCGAAACAAGACTTATTCGAATCATGTGAATTTAATGACATTCCTCAACAGTAAGAACCCAACGGTTTAAAAGAAATGTGTTTCAAAAGTTGATGTCAAAAGAAACCAGAAGTATGGATACAGTCACTAATGTGACTAAGTTAACAGGGATCCAACAATGAACAGGAACTTCGACCAATCGAATTCCATATGAACGTTTACAACATGTAAATGAGTTCTAGAAGCAATAACATCCACTGGATGAACTTAAAATCGACAATCCCAAATGTAGTAATTTGCATGAAACGCTCGATCATAATTAGCCCAAGCTACAAGTTTGTACTGACACCACAAGGTGTTGTAGTGATTTAAATAATTCAATAATAGTGGTGACTGAACAAACTCACCGTGTTTGAAAGCAAATGAAAGTGTAATAAAGTGAACCTGTAAGTTTGTTTCAAATGACATCATAGGATTTTCAGTTGAAAATGAAATATCAAAGAAATAATGTTTTCGATCGAAGATGAAGAAATGATGAATATCGCAAAACATTCGATCGATAGTGAAAGAACCGTTAGTTGGTACACCGGAATATAAATATGAATTTGTGTACCGCTGTCTTAACACACGATTGTGTTAAGACTGCTTTAATATGATAACCAAAGCGGATTTAAAGCAATTCAATAAATAATTATTTAAATCCGTGTATGAGATGTGTAAACAAGTTTAGTACAAGCTTCAAGTTAATTAAAACACCACCACAAGGTGTCGAAATCAACAAATGACTTATTGGAGTCGTAGACCAAACAAGTCTACTACGACTCGGAACAAATGAAACTCTTGTTAAAACGAATTTGAATATGATGTCTTCAATACATCATATGGTATCTTGAATTGAATATGTGTAATGAAGAATTTCAAACAATCGAACTTGGTTTCGGCGCAAGCCGACAATAAGTACATGTATCGACAAGAAAACTTTCGGCATGGTCACAACGAAAAACCATGTATGTAATCTTGAAAAGAAGAGAAATTTCAAGAGAATGTGTTGACTTGATAACAAAGGAGCCAACAATCACAATAATGCGTGTCATTCGAATCACAAATCAATAATTAGGTTTAGCGAAACAATGTTTGAATTTTCATGAAACGCTTATTCGAAACGAAACCACATGCGTAACAAACGATGCATGTGTAACATATAAATTTTCAAGAAATGACGCAATGAGTGTTCGCTATAATGCAAGAAATGATCATGAGGAGTAGAGATGTGAAAATCTACTCATTGGATGCAAAGCTTGGAATTTCAATAAAAGAAATTTAAGGACTTTACCTGGGGTTGCGTGTGATGAGCGGTTGTTAGGTGACATTACCATGGAATGTCGAACATAGCGTATTCGTCATTAGTAAGATAAGGGGAATACGAAGTCATGCGTCTTCTCCTTGACGTGTTTCGTGTCGTTGCAGGATCGCGCGCCAAACCGCCGCTTCCTGATCGATAGTTTTCGTGCTGATAGGATTAGCATCATCTCTGAAATGCTCCATAGTGTCTTTTTGGTGACTTAACCTCGAAAGTCGTATATGACATACTTCAACCTCCGTTAATGTATAACTTAAGTCTCACATATACTTGTGCACTAGCGTTTCGTTTCGCGTAGAATTTGATGTACTCCGACATCCGTTGACGTAAAAATTTGAGTTCCATGTATTCTTGTGCACTAGCGTTTTGTTATGCGTATGCTGCCTGCTCGGGAAGTTAAATTATCATAGACAATATGGATAATAGTGTGTGCCTGAGTTAATATTCGCGGTTCCTACGTGATGACCTTTAATGAACTTCAACATAAGTTTCCGAAGATCTTAAATGCATGTTTCCTAAGCTCTCAGAGTTTTGTTTGCCGTGCGTATTTGTTTTGTGCACCTTGTATAAAACACAATAGCGTATGTTTGAAAACGAAATTTTGACTCTTTGTTTTTCGGCAACGGTTGGAGACCATATTCGAGTCTTAGGCGTTCTGTATCTATTCGAAGTCTTAATAATCTAAGTCCCCAGAGAAAAGTGAGGTTAGAGCCTAGGTATCTCTACAGAAACCCTATTCGGTGTAACCTATAGCTCTGATACCAATCTGTCACACCCCGAAATTATCAGAGCTGGCGTGACTGGACTGGTATCTTCATTGCACAGCGGAAGCAAATAAGCAAAGACTTTCTAGAAATTGAACGCCCACTAAGTACTCGACTTTTCATGGTTCTCCTAAATGCAACCTTAGAAAGAAACATGCGAAAAAGTCAACATAAAGTTGAGCGAGTTCATAGTTTGTTTGTAAAAGATTTGAAATAAATCTTTTTGAATAACCGGTTTTTGAAGTATTGTTGAGAAAACGAATTTAAAATCATTTTCTTTTCAAGTTATATAGAAACTTTGTATGAAGACATGGTATGTAACTTGTAAAACGTATCTGTAACTATGTACTATGAATCTTTGTATGTATCATGTAGAATGTGAGATGTATTTGTATCAAATGTAGTATGAAAAGCGTCAATGAAATCGTGACCATTAATGTTTTGCAAGGACATTAATATGTGTGACGAAATAGGAAGCAATCCAACCCTAGACGATTTTACTTGTATCGACACCATGTCGTAGGGCAACAAACGCACTCCTAGGCAAATGAATGGCCATGAGTGGGGCTCGCCAAAACCCATTAGATCTAACCCTTTGTTCCTTGGTCCAAACTGGATTAATGGTGCTTTAGTTATGGCCCTAATTTCTCACATGATCTAAGGTGTTTCATTCCTTGACTTATCATACTATTGTACATATAGTTTCCCCGATAGTTGTAAAGCTTGAAAAGTATTTAAGACGAAAAGGGGACATGAACTCACAGGGCATAAAATTCGTGTGTATGCATATGTCGGAAAGTACGCTTGTTTGAAAAACCGGTATAAAACATAAGTCATTTGTAAACCATTTGTGCTTGTCGTAATTCATAAACCATTTGTATTAGTCAAAACTTGTTTAGAAGCATGATTTAGAAATGTGTAATGTAAGTTCATCAAAAGCTTTGTATGCTTTTGCAAAACGTGCATGTCTTTCCACCCGAAAACATTTATCAAAATGTTAAACTGTAAAAAGTGGGGTTATGAACTCACCTTGTTATTCCTATGCAAAGCTAGTTTAGCGTGATTCCGAAGTGTCGTTCCAAGAACGTGAACTCGCTATCGTGCAACTAAAGCATTCCTATTCAAGGAATAATTATAAGTTTCTAATTAAACAACGTAGTTAAACTACGTGTCCGAGCTCTACCGAGTCGTTAACAAAACGACTCTACGAAGGTGTTGTTATCTTTAGGAATATTTGGTGTTTGAGATGCTAGGGATATATATTTATATGAAAATATAAATATATTTATGAATCGTACTAGTCGTCTCGAAAGGTAGTATGTGTATGTAAGTAAATATTCGAATAAAAATAACACACGCTATAGACTCGTATAATGTATTCATTTGTTTCCCGACTAGTCGTCAAACACGTTGACGGATCATACTACGACTCATCGTAGTGTTTTATAATATGTAAGTATATATTTATTGGAGTACATCTACACACACACACACATATATATATATATATATACATATATATATATATATATTTCTATATATACATATATATATGTATATATATGTATATATATGTATATATATATATGTATATATATGTATATATATATATATGTAAAGTGTTACGAATCCGAAATTACAAGTAGGTATGATATATTGACGTTTGAAACGAATATAAACATCTATTTTCCTTTTATAAGAATTTGAAATATAAATCCGAATTCTGGCATTCGAAATAAATATAGACGACTATATTTATTTTATAAAATAGCACGAAGTAACGACGTTGAAATAAATATAACAATTATATTTATTTTATACAAGTATCGGATTTCGTTAACTTATAAAATCGTGTTCGTTGAAACGTCGTAAACTTGTTTTTGGCGAGTTACAAAAGGGTTGTCGACAATAAATATACACATATATTTAGTTCATAAAATAGTTTGACCCTCGATAAATGTCATTTATAAAGTATAAATACGTTTCGTATATCGGGTTTTTAACGAAAAACGGACAGAGTTTCCTCTGTTTTTGGAATAACCCCGACAACTCAAGTTGTCGTTATTAGTCAAAAATCAACAACGATTCAAACAATTTTCAACAATATAATCTCTATATGTAAAACTTTTAATCAAACGTATCAAAACGTTACTAGTATCTATTCACATCGGTTTAAGCTCGGTCTCGTGTAACTATAACTCTAAAAAAAATAACGTAATAAAACTTGCTACGTCTAAAGTTATTACCGGATCTTCGGTTGACTGAGGTTGACCTCACGTTGACTTGATGTTGACCACGGTTGGCCAAACCGAATCTGACTTGGTTTGACTATGTTGACTAGGACTCGAAACCAATATGTTGGCTGCTGTGAATTCCGTTGACCGAACCCGAGACCCAGTTTGACCAGTCAACCTGATGTGTTGACTGGTTTGACTTTGTTGACCGAGCCAAAATAGATCCCGCACATGAATCTTGAAGTGAACCTTAGATCCGAACCAAACTTACACTGAAACGAGACCCAACTGCTCCGAAATCGAACCGAAACATGACCCGGAGTTGACTGAAGTTGACCGACATTGACCCTACTTTGACTGTGTTGACCCGAGTTGACTCAGGTTTGACCGAGTTAACCCGGGTCCGAAATCTGACCGCGTCGACTTGAACTCGTAGCCGAAATCTGGACCGACATCAAGTCTGCAAAGAATGAGTTAAACCTAAACTCAATCCAACGAAACCCGATCCGTACCAAAAATAGAATTGAGCGAACCCGGTGTTGAACAAACTGACCTGAACCCCTCGTTGACGGCTGTTGACCGAGACAAACTGTTGACCCGGATCTGAATCAAAATTTGAGTTAAACCGAGAACCGAGTTGAACCGTGTCGTGATACCCGAACCAAAAACAGTAGCAAACCGATACCACCACCACCACCATGTCTCGTCGGCGGCAACCACCATCACCGTCAACATCATCCATCCATCTGTTGGAAAGAATGTCGCCCCGCGTACGGCGGTTCTGCCGCCGTCGTCTACCTCCTCGGTCTCTCTTCTCACTCACTCTTTCTCTCCGTCCCTTCTCTCTGCTTTGCGGGTGTCTCCCGTCACTCAACACCACCATCAATGGTGGTGGTCACCGTTTCAACTGCCGGGGGGGATTGTTTTCGGTTGTCGGAGCCACCGGAACAAAAACCGGCACCGGTTGGAACTCCCATCTCCGGTCGCCAGTCTGAAACAAAGGGAGGGAGGAGTGTTTAACTGTGTATGTGTGTGTCTTCAATGGAAATCGAGGCAGAAGACATAGGAGGTTTGTTTGGTGTGAGTATTTTAGTGAGGACGATGATGTCTGATGGTTTGTTTGTGTGTGTAGTAGTAGAGATCGAGAGAGAGAGTATTAGACTATTAGTGTGTTTGTTTGATGAGATGAGTTTTGTGTGAGTATTATTGAGAGAGAGTGAGGATATGTTTGATATTTCTTGAAGATATGGATGCAGATAAGAAAATAAGGGTGGGAGGGAAGATATTTGTGTGTCGGCTGGTAAAAATGAAAACATTAGTATTTTTAGTTGGTTAAATACTAGGTTTACCTTAAATGGGCTTGGGCTTTGGCCCAAGGCCCACAAGCCCAATTCCCATGTTTTAAACGGACCATCTACACATACGAAACCGTTTTCAAAACCCGAATGTCATGAAGCGTCGTAAAATAAAATTCTAGTATTAATACGAGCAAGATATGGTCGGTAGTCGGTGTTTGCGTGTTCGTTGTCGGTTACGTTAAAAATCGCGTGAAGTTGCATCGTTTATTGTTTTTTTTAATCCGTTTTTTGATCCGGTTTCAACTACGTATATTAAAATTCGAAAACGAAACCAAATATATCACAATATATTAATATCGAGACAAAATTCGAGTCTGGTGCGACAGTTTCGTCGTTGATTGCCGGTGCGTTACTGTTTCCGTGTTTTTCGTTTGCGTCTGCGTTTTGTGTTGTTTGAAAGCATAATATTTTCACAAAACAAAATCCATAAGTATATGTTATATGTATGAAAGTCGTAATCGGCGGCGTTGTCAGTATTTTGTTCGGTTTCAGTTCGTTGTCGTTTGATGTTCCACATATTCCACGCGAATCTTCATACGCGTACTGTAAAGTCGACTAAATGTTCCTAGGCACTCCAAAGTCCTAATTAAGTTAATTTATGTTGTAAACACTATTTATTATCGCGTTAATCACCTGTTAATCACGTAATTAAGAGCCATAAATCACCGGTTGTCACACAACGCCCGCCAGATCCATACTTAATTTCCTGAAATACATGTAGTTTGAAAAACATCAACAAAAGTTTAAGCCTTTAAAGTATGTCTGTATAAATGTATGTTCCTGGTATGTAGCAATAAGGAAAAACAGATCAATTAATGTGTAGCTAATACATTAATAAGTGACATGGCCTTGGAAGCACTCAAACCTGTATGCGTATTTCGTACCGGCCCCTCCGGCGGAACGACATAGTCACCACATGCAGCCACTCACAGGCCCATGGGTGGGGCTCGCAACACCCAATAGATCTATCACTCATGCCCCTCGGTCCTTATACAAGGATTAATGGTCTTAAGACAATATCCTACCCATTCACGTGATCTAGCAGTACATTCCTTAGCTAATCATACCATGTATAAAACGTTTGTAATCAGCATGTAACATGTATTTCACCCCCGAAGTTGTAAGACTGAAAACAGTTAAAAGAAAGGGGGGACATGAATTCACAGTATTGCGTCTTCAGTATGTGTAACCCAAGTCTCCTCAGCAAACACGACTACCTACAGTGTACTAATGTCTATTAGACGAACGGGCCGTGCCTTTGCTTAGTATGAAGGTTTTTGAGTTACGTTTCTTGTATTCCCAATATTATTCCAAGTTATAATTATTAGTTAAAATAATTATTTTAACTCTAGATTATACTTCATTTTGGAATAACTGTTAAACAATATTTTTTCATTAGTACTTCTCCAGTATTTTAACTTCGTATTTCCTTCCCAAGGATGGGGGTATCTCATACATATGTATTCGTATTTTTGTACGTGTGTCTTTAGCAATGTATTGGCGTCGTATTCCGGTGTATTATTCCAATTAAAAATATACCAATATATTCCCAATATATATTTCCAAAACAATATATTTTCAAGTCTCACTTAGAAAATATATATAACTTATTTGTCAAAAATAATGTATTCCAAGAATATATATATTTTTCCCAAAAATCATATATTTTCTAAATATACTTAGGAAAATATATTTTTAACTCCCCAAAAATAATATATTTTCTCTTTGTCGAAAATATGATATACTTGGAAATATGTACGAAAATCATATTTTCACTCCTTTCGTTTCCAAAATAATACTTGCCAAAAATATATTTATAAGAGTATTTTCCGGAATATTTCATAAGTTACGTTTTATCGTTCGGCTTTATAATATTAAGTGTGTAACTTACATTTCATTCCTTGTGATTTTTGGTGTTATTTTGGAGTTGTAAATGGCATGGTATTTTGTTAAGTTATATTATTTTACCCTAAAATAATATAACTATTCCACAAAATAAACAAATATCCACACAAATGTCTTAGTATAAAATATATTCTAAATATATATTTATCCATTTGTATTTACAAAAACCAACCTCCGATACTTGTGTTTTGTTACAAAAATTATGGCGAGGTTTATATTTGAAAAGCAAAGTTAAAAATACATTTGTAAATACTTGTTAGAAAATATTTTCTAAGTGTTTATATTTTTAGAAAATTTCGCCATAGATTCCTCTAAAAATGGAGGTGTCCATGCTATTAAAGCATATCATTTTCTTTTAAAATCATCACAAACAATCAACAATTTAATCAACACTTCCCAAGTGCCAAAATCATGCAATTTATGCAACAACACGAACTTGAACTTTTATATAATCTTGTAGTAACTTACTATGTTGTTAAGTAAGCCTTGTTACCCTTAAAAATGTGGTTATTTGTTTGTAAATCTTATTCTTGTAAAATTTAGTATTTTACAACTTGTATGGTGATTTTCCAAAAATCAATATTCTTGTATTTTTCTTGTTAACCATGTATTTCTATACTTTATTTACCACTAAAAACATAGTTACTTTCTTTAAAACCCATGATCATGTAAATCTTGTGTATAACCTTAGTTTCTTGAGAAAATATTTCTTGAGGTCACCCCTTTACAAGACTTGTATTGTGTTTAAATCATCTTCACATATGAAAACAATTTTTATTATTCAAGTTCATGCCTACATAGAGTATGATCTTGGTCTTTCACAAGATCATCACTTTAACTTACTAGATCATGTGTTTAATCATAATCTAGTAGGTTTCATTTGATGTCTAACATCATAAACACAAACAATCAAGCAACAAGTAGCAAAACAACACTAAATAATATGTATTCTTATGGTTTCAAGCTTTATGTTAGTGATTATGTTCTTATTCATTAGTGTTCTTCATGATTTGCATCATACATCATCTTTTAACCAACTAAATAAGAAGTAAAAATGGTATGTAGAAGATCTTACTACTAGCTCAAGGCTAGGGAAGAACAATGATGAATATGGAGTGGATAAAAGTAAACGGGAGAGGTCCTTGATGATCCACAAGCTCCAAGCTTCGTTAAACACCTTCTAGCACCTTTGTATGGACTTGGAATGATTGAGCAATGGATGAAAGATGGTGGTGGTGTTGATGCTATGCTCGGCCGAGAGGAGGGAGCAAAGGGGGAGGATGAGTGGTGTGGTGAAGTGTGAGAATTCTAATCCATTTATGACCATCTTATGCCATTACCCAAAGTATAATATGTCTAAGAAGTACACTACAAGATTTTAGGAAATCCAAGGGAGATCAAGAAAGATTTAAGGTAATCTTGTAAGATCACGTAGGATCTTCCAAAAAGGCCATGTGGCCGATTATGGCATGAGGGGGGTGGGGAGGGGTCTAGATGTAGGTTTTATTCATAAAGTTATCTAATAAATCAATTTTAAGTACTAACAAGATCTTCCCAAAATCAAATCAAATCCAAGGAGTGGATATGGAGGATTTTGTAAGATTTAGGTAAATCTTGTGTGGGGCCACCTTAAGTGAGCCGTGAATTAGCAAAGGGGGGGGGGGGTTAATTGTAAATTTTGATGGTAAAAGGTAATTAGTGGAAGGTTACTTGCAAAGCTTAGTGTTTTAGTGTGTACCTTGCATTATGTAATAAGTTAAAGTGTTCGGGAACCAATACTAGCTCAGAAAAAATTAAAACAATGCTTCTAGCAATATTTCAGTGTTCCGGGTAATGTTCGGTTGTTCGGTTAGATACCGTTCCGTTAAAGTGCTAAGTTATTCCGTATAGTGTCTTTTATGTAACCTTTTGTGACACTTTTAATTCCCGACACTTAGGAAAGCATATAGGACCATTTTGCCATATTTTTGCATGTTACTAGCATGTAAAAATGCTGAATTTTGTTAATAAATGCAGAATTCTGCACTTTAAGTGGGTTTTAGGCCCTTTCCGGCACTTAAACTATCACCTAGTGACGTAGTTTTATGGTCCTTACTTCCCTACACTCCATACTAGTGTAGTACCTTGTCTCTGGCTCATACTGGGCCTCAATATATTGCATGTCTATGTACTGGCACTATCAGTATATTTTCTGAGTTATCCGCTCACTGTGCTAACTGTGCTTTGTGCATCAAGTATGTCACTAAAGTTTGTATGTAATGAATGGAGTGACAGTATGAAATATGATGCATATGTATGTATGTAACATAAATCAGAAAGTAGTTTAATCATCAGTTGAAATCAAGCACAGTCATTAAGCACAAATTTAATATTAATTAATTGTACGGACACATGCAATTTTGACGTTTGTCACATTCTCCCCCCGTTAAGAAAATTTCGTCCTCGAAATTTGTGCTACCTTATCTACTTAGGGTTTCATTACGCGTGTATGCATATGAATAGTACTGAGGCAGATAACCATGAAACCAAATCAAATCTTAATCACATCAGGTGAATCCTAGGGTGTATTTCGACAACAAGAACCCAATGGTTAAACGATATGTGTCCTAGCATTTGATGTCAAAGGTACAAGACGTATTTGACGTATAGTCTAGAGTAATCCAGCTAACAGGGGTTCCACAAAAGAGGAGTTTTGACTAATAAGATCCTCAAACGATCGATTACAATATGCAAACGAGTTTTCACAAACCACAGCATCCGCTATAAGAATGCAAAATCAATCAACTCAAATGTAATAGTAAAATGATATGTCAACTCTCGAATAAATGAATGGTAAGGTTTAGTGTGTTGACATTCTTAATTTTGAAAGTACACCGAATGAAATACAAGCGAATCTGGTGTATCGTCGTCTTGATTTCGTAGTTTCATCAGAAACGTTTAAACGACAAGTCAAACGAAAGTATATGCAGTTTTGTGTGAAACGGTTGACCATGATTAGCACAAGCTACAAATTTGTAATGACACCACAAGGTGTCTTAATTGACATATTCCAATAATAGCGGTGACCGAACAAGTTCACCGTGTTTGAAATCAAGTGAGAGTGCACTAAAACGATCCGAGGATTTGATTTACACAATGCCGTAGAGTTTTCAATTGAACGTGGAATATCAAAGAACCACTATTTCTGATCGGAGATGAAAAGGTAATGAGTACCACAAGGCATTCAGTCAACAAGGAAAGTATTGTTAGGGGGGGTACACCGCGTCATGAAATGAATATAGGTACCATTGTCTTAACACGCAACTGTGTTGAGACTGCTTTAACTGTAATAAACAAAATTGATTTAGAGCAAGTCAACAAATAAGCAACTAAATCCGTGTATGAAAGGCGTAACCAAATCAGCGCAAGCTTTTATTTTTGTGAAGGTATCATCGCAAGGAGTCAAAACCAACAACGATTTAGTGGAGTCGTAGACGGGACAAACCTACTACGACTTGAAACAAGAGAATCTTTGCAAGAATAAATTCGAATATGATACATCATATGGCGTTTTAAATTGAATATGTGACATGGACAAGTTCGAGCAATTGAACTTGGTTTTAGTGTAACCAGGCAATAAACGTATGTATCAACAAGGAATCTCGGCATGGTCACAAAGATAGACCATAAATGTAACTCGAAATAAATAAAGTTTCAAGAAAGTGTGTTGACTTGATAGCAAAAGAGTCAATAGTCACAATAACGTAGGTCATTCGAATCACAAATCAGTAATTAGATTTAGTGTCATAATATTTGAACTTAAATGAAGCGTTTGAAATGAGACTGCATGCGTAGCAAATGGTGCATGCGTAACATATAAGTCTCCAAGAAAAAAGGAATAATGAGTATCTACTAAAATGAAGAAATGCCTAAATATCGAAGCAATTGTGTGTTCGCTCTCAGCGAAGAAAATTAACGCGATGCAACTACCATTAAGGGGAGTAGAGATTGCAAACATCTACTCGTTAGAAACAAAAGCGAAGATTTTAACAAAAGAAATTCAAGTACTTTCTGCTTGGTTAACTGAAATGGCATATATGTCAGGATAATGATGTTTGACTGAGTTAACAGATGTGGTTCCTGGGCAACCTTTACGAGTTTGGGCCTGGGTTTCCAAAGGTCCTAAGTATAAGTTTTTCTAGATTCTCAAAGTTTCGTATTCGGTGCAAAATTGTTCTGTGCATCGTGTAGGAAACACCATTTTGTCTACGTTAAAACAAGTTATTGTCCCACAATTTCCCCGGTATACTTTCTTTCTGAATTTGCAGCTATCGACACTCGATCATCAATCAGTTGGAAAATAGTAGTTGGATCCTCACAGTTAGTTAAACAAGTAATTCGTTAATCCTTAGCAAGAGTCACCGACTCTCGTTGGTTAGCTCGTTCGGCTCCTGGTAGTTTGATGTTCGCACGAAAGCTATCGTCCTTCATCTTGATGAGCAAAACTGGGGTTACCCAAAGCGGGAACTTGGTCTGTTATCTTCCTTCTCTATCAGCTACTAGAGCTACACTGTCAATCCTTGCAATACCGGAGGTGTATGTCGTTAAGGTGCATTATCAGCAGGCGCGGCGCCCGGAATCAAATCGGTGCAAAATTTGACTTTGTCGTTAAGGAAATAATTCTGGCAAGTCTTCGGGGAAAACTTCGGGTTATCCCCTCATCATAGAGATATCGTCAAGTTTTGGTTCTTCGGCTCCCTGCCTACAACATGAGCCAATAAAACAATACATCCTCTGTGCGAAAAACTTCCGTATCTTCAATGACTGATAATCTGTAGGGGCGTATCCTGCTCCATGAATTATGATTGTTTCTTCGTTCGTCATCGGAATGCGGATAACAATCTTCGTTTGATTGCTTGATAGCCAGTCCATCCCAATTATCACATCAAAGCTTCCCTTAAGCTAGTTCTACCGAATACTGGATATCTATCTTGCTTACTATTAAAACAAGTATATTCTGAAGCTAAAATTTGAAAACAATATCAAATAGTACAGACGCATAACATTGACTACTATGAGGCATACCGATAGCCATGTTTTGATCCTGGCGTGCTTCCCTAGCTCCGGTGTTAGACATTCTCCCCATGATTTTGTTTAATCTCCCTTGGGCAATCTTTCCTAAAGTGCCCCATCTCACCGCATTTATAACATCCCTTACCTTTCTTTCCACGTTTCGTCTCATGCCAACACGTTTCCCTACTGTGCCCCACTTTGCCACAGTTGTCACACTTTCCATTTTTACATCATCCGGTATGATGTCGTCGACACTTGTCGCATTGAGGTAGTTTACCCATGTACTCTTTTCCATTTTTGGCGTTGTTGTTATTATTTGCCTGATTACCTTGCTTGAAGTTTGCGAACTTTCTCTTGTTGTCTCCAGATGACTCTACATGAGTCTCCTTCTTCTCCTCAGAGGTTGAAAATTTGTTCAACCTGATTGCCTCTTCAGTCAAGGTCACACTTAGATCGATGGCCTCAGCGATCGTTGCAGGCTTTGATGTCGTCACCATGCTCATGATTTGGGGTGCCAATCCCCAAATAAAATGCTCATTCTTTTTAAATTATGGTTCTACCATGTAGGGGACAATACGCGATAGAACATGGAATTTCTCCACGTACTCATCTATTTTTGGTCCTTCTATCTTCAAGTTCCAGAACTCAGTTTCCATCTTCTGGCTTTCTGCTCTCGAACATTATTTCTTATGCATTAGTTCTTTCAGTTGGTCCCATGTCAAAGCATACGCAGCAGCCTCGCCTATCGCCTGAACCTGGAGTTTCCACCATGACAGAGCCCCATCTTGGAACAGTCTGGAAATGTACGTGACCTGATGCTCTGGGGCGCATTTGCTCACACGCAAAACAGAATCCGTCTTCTCAACCCAGTGCACGAAGTCTACGGCACCCCCAGTGCCGTCGAAATGCAGGGGCTGACAGCCCAAGAACTGCTTGTAGGTGCAGCCGTTGGGTGGGTTATTTCCTGAGGTACCTCCGTTGCACTCGGAGCGAAGGGCCTCGTACTGTGCGATGACCTGTAGGATGCATTCTTGAAATTCCGCCTCTGTCCTCGGCAGAGGGTTGTTGGTATCGGTGTTCCCTTGAATCGACATCTTCTAAGAGGAAGATCGGATAGGTCAGGTTTCATTAAGAACATAAGCACAAAGCATCTACTTAACGAATGAGACCTAGGAGGTGTATTACATATATATATATATATATATATATATATATATATATATATATATATATATATATATATATATATATACGCAGTTGTTATAACAATCAATCACATATCGTTACAATTATAGTACAACTTGTAGATAGGAACGTAGTAAGTAAGCATGTAGCATTATAGTTATAGCACAAATATGCAGGTCAACAACGTATTTAGTGAGAACATAGCGACTGAGCTTTCATCATTTACCAACCATAATAACCGTGTCTATGAAGTGCATTACATCAGATGGGACACAGGATCACCCTACCCTTACCCAATAAGCCTGTCAGTGTATCAAAATCACGTGGTCAAAAGTAGTCTTCAAAAGTCTCCAGGGTCTTAGTTCATTAGTAGTGTCTTTTCCCGAATGTATGCAATCCGCATAAATCCAAAAGCCAATTACACTGGTGTCTGAGGTGGAGGAGTGAAGAAAAGCGACTGCTAACGTGTGCGACTTTCTCCTCGAGTTTGAATATACGGTGCAGTAGGTATCTGATCTGTTGCTTGATAGTAAGGAAATGAGCATCAGAACCTGGAAAAGGTGTAATAGCAGCGGGTGAGAGTGCATAAGGAATCTTTGTGGAGGATTAAGTATATTAACAATAGACAGGGTGGAGGACGTGATGTCAGCTCAAACTCCAAGACTCTGCGATTCATATACTCAAATTGTAGCTGATGTTCCAGGAGCAACTCATTCTGTGTATAGCCTCCATAAGGTGAGGGATGGTAGGAGTCTGAAATCAGCATAGTGTCTGGTAGGAATCCCTCGGAATGGCTCGTCCAAGGGTGATGAGCAAACGGTACGGCTTGCGAGGTCAGAGGAAATGCTGCTGTAGAGAAAGGATCGTCCTGCGGGTGCTGGCCAGAAGTACCTTCTCCTGAGCGGGGTGCGGTTATATCCTATAACAATAGGTATGTCGGTTTGATGGTCGCCGGTCTCCATAGGGAAAAGGAGCAACATCAGCGGGTGTAGGTGCAGCAGTAAATGTCTCAACAAAAGGAGAATCAATAGGTGCAGGTACTGGGCCTGGTACAAGGAGTGCAATGTTTGGTAGTCCAAAAGAAATAAGGTCATGCTTAAGCAGGATCAGCAGGTGCAACATCAAGCTGGCCCATAAGGAACTGGAGCTGTCTCAGGGGCAGGTTCTGGGTATGTGATCTTGAGCAGGTGTTAGTGCAGTAGACAAAGCGGCGTCGTCGTCCGTGTCTGTAGCAAAAAGCGGTAACCTGCCTGTTTGTAAAGCCGTAAATGTCGCAGACTCAAAGGAGTCTGAAATCGAGTGTATACTATAATCAGAGGATAGCTTGATAACAGGGATCTCAAAACGTAAAATTAGTAACAACGTTCTCATCTAACTTTCCATCATTCTGGGTGTCAACGGGAGGATCATCAACAAGCAAATTAATGTCGTCATTAAACAATTTGTCAAATAGGCAAATCCTAGGGGGAAATAACCACGAGAGGTACGGCGTCAAGGATCGGAGCCAGGAGGTGCTCTCCACCGAAGTGTCCATATGGTATGTGTCACACCCCGACCACGTTAAAACAACAAAACCGTGGCGGAAACGTCGGGGAGTGTTGTAATAGAATCATCGTTTCACAACCATGGATACAAATGTTTCGTTTTATTGAATTATTAAGTAATGTATATTGTCTTAAACCAAACAAACAAATTGAACATCGTCTATTATCGTTTTTAGGTCACTAAAGCCACGTCCGGATCCTAAGTGATCTTGCTTCCTAGCTATCAACATCAAGCATTATCACCTGAAACATATGTAAAAACATAGTCAGCAAAGAAATGTTGGCGAGTACATACGTTTTATAAGAGTATTGGAATCATGGCTCGTTTATATATATATATATATATATATATATATATATATATATATATATATATTGCAATACCTCGAAAACCTTGTTTTTGAAAAGTATGTAATATTGCAACATGATTAACCAACTCAAATCAAGATGGTTATAGTTTATAAAATCTCGAAGCCATGATTCTTAACCCCACAACATTTGCTTTAGTAAACCAATTCGTAAAACATCTCGTTAAAAACTCGTTAATAAAACTCGTATGGTTTATATCGTTTCGAAAACCTCGTTGTGTGATATCGTTTCAAAATCGTTTCCCAAGTGAACTAAATAATGACACGCAATGTAATATGATAGAAGAACTTATATATAAGATGTACCAGTGGCGTATCTACCATGATTCTATCATGCTACACCCGTCCCATTATCTAATCACTACTCAAAACCAATCGTTCGTTCAAATCGTTTACTTCGTTTAGGACGTTCCAAATCGTTTAATTCGTCCCAAAATCGTATTCGTTTTAATTGTGAAACTACTTTTGGTCGCCTCGCTAATAACATTCAAACCTTCGTGACTCGACCACCTCGTTTATCATATTAACAAACCACCAAAGGGTAAGTTAACAATCATCAGATTCGGTCGTTACCTACATAACCCCCACACATAACTATGGGTGTAGTCTGATAACGGGATTTGTCAGATCCTATGGTACCATAACCTAATACTGGTCTGCTTGATCATTGCTAATGAATGTCATTCGTTATGTAGTTACAACCAACAAGTTTCATTCACATTATCGAAATTGTTATTAGTTTAATATAAACCATCTTAATCGTTTTAGAAAAAAACATCGTTAAAATATCGAAATCGTTTTGATACATATGAATCACCCCAAAACAATTGAAAACAGTAAAATAGGGGAACTATGTACTCACATTGAATGAAGGGTATCCTTGATCTAAAGAACTTAGCGAAGCTCAGACAAACCAAGGAAATTCAAGTGGTACCTAGTAATCGGATCACTAGTAAATAAATCGACACCTAAATCGGAAGATCGGATAGAATGAGGTCTTTGTAAACCAAATGAGTGTTGGAACTCATGTGATATGGTTTAACAAAGCCTTCATCCTAAATCGGAACTTAGCCTAAGTGATTTCGACCCGTTACGACCCATTAAGGTAGCTTATGCTACTTTAACGCGTCGTTTGCATAAAAGAATAATCAGATTAGAAGGCTCCAAACACTTGGGTCCTTGCTATCTTTTCTGCACTAACATAAATAAAAAGAATGAAAGAATGAAAGAATGCTCACTAACATAAATAAAAAGAATGAAAGAATGCTGACTAAGGGTCCTTGCTATCTTTTCTACAAAGAATAATCAGATTAGAAGGCACCAAACACTTGGGAGAGCTCCAAATCAGATGTAGAAGAGAAGAGAAGGAAATGAGCAAATGAAATGGAAGAGACCTTGGCTATTTATAGTTTTTGCAAGACCATTAGGATCATTCCTTGGCAAGGAGGGAATGATCTTGGCCATACAATTGTCAAGGAACTGATTAGAGACCTTGGAGAACACTTAAACTTGCCCATCACACAAAGAATTTGCATAAACAGCCCCTGCAGTTGCAACAGATTGCTGAAACTGAGTTTCTGGAACTGGGCACACTGACACGACCTGCGTAAGATATGGGGAGGGGGTCTCGCGGCCGGCCTGGGCTCCCCAGATCAGCCAAAGTTTTGAAAAATTACAGAACAGGTCCCTGCATGTGTTTTGAGTCCATTTCAGGCCCTTTTGACCTCCGTTAAGCCATTTTCAAGGCTCTACAAGGTCAATAAGGTTTAGAGGACTCAAAATGTGCTTGGAACACTCTCGGATGTCGGCTCGTTTGGTCGTACGGTCGCGTTGTTCGTTAAATTACGACGAAACTCAAACGGACGCGAAAACGAACCAAATTAAGCGACGAATGGAATTTTTGCATGCCGATCACTAAAATAAAAATATTTTAGTGTGTACAAAAATTTTGGATATCGTGGTCAGAACGTAAGATATGCGCGAAAATGCAAACTTACGTCATTTTTGACACTTTTAGTCCCTGTAATATCAAATAAGCATGTTTTTGCACACCGAACCACTCAAAGCTTATTTCTAAGCTATGTTTAGGTTATTTATGGTATGTTTAGCTTATGATCAAGTTCCGGACTCTTCGATACCATACGAATCAGTATAGTTTCGCAGTTTGACACAAATAGTCCCTGCGATCGAATAGACTTGTTTTCAACACACCAAACCATCCACAACTTATTTCTAAGTTATGTAAAGGTTATTTTAGGTATGTTAAGCCTATTTCACTATTCTGGGGTGTTTGTTTCATTAAACTGGTTATATTTACGCATTAGTGCGCGTATAACCTTCCAGAAAGCGATTTAGAGCTTGAAATCAGAATCGAATCGAATTGTAAAATCATCAAACACAAATACACATATAATAACACCAAAACACATTGTTTTATTGATAATTAACATTTTTTTGCATTGTTCATCGATTAAAGAGCACAGTTGTCATAGTCTCCCCTACTTTAGGAAATTTCGTCCCGAAATTTTAACTAGAGGAAACTTGTGAGAACAATTGCGGATATTTCGCCATCATTTGGTCCTTACGTTCCGAAGTAAACTCTGGGCCACATTTGGATTCCCAGCGAACCTTGACCAAATGAATTCGTTTGTTCTTCAACTGTTTGTAAGTACGGTCCACTATCTCCACAGGTTTCTCAACTAAGTGCATCGTTTCATCGATTTGAATCTCGTCGAGAGGAATGTGAAGATCAGCGTCAGCTAAACACTTTCGCAAATTGGACACGTGAAAAGTCGGATGGATATTTCCAAGCTCTGGAGGTAGCTCTAGTCGATAGGCAACCTTTCTAACTCTTTCAACAATCTTAAATGGTCCAACATATCGTGGTGCAAGTTTTCCTTTCTTTCCAAATCTCACCACTCCTTTACAAGGTGACACCTTGAGTAGGACATGGTCTCCGACTTGAAATTCAAAGGGCTTGCGTCCTAAATCCGCATAACTCTTTTGACGGCATCTAGCTGTCACAAGATTATCGCGAATTTTCTTGATTTTGTCTGTTGTTTCCAGAACAAGCTCAAGTCCAGTAAGCTGAGCTTCACCGGTCTCATTCCAACAAACAGGTGAACGACATTTTCGACCGTAGAGAGCTTCGAATGGTGCCATTTTAATGCTAGCATGATAACTATTATTGTAAGAGAACTCGATCAATGGCAGATGAGAATCCCAATTACCACCAAAGTCTATCACGCATGCTCTAAGCATATCCTCCAAAGTTTGAATCTTTCTCTCAGATTGTCCATCTGTTTGGGGATGATAAGCAGTGCTTAGATTTAGTTGGGTTCCCATAGCAGATTGCATGGTCTTCCAAAAATGAGATGAAAATCGAGCATCACGATCGGATATGATGTCCAAAGGAACACCATATCGAGATACAATCTCATCAATATAAATCTTTGCATGTTTATCAGCAGATAGATCCTCGTGAATCGCAATAAAATGAGCTGACTTCGTTAATCGATCGACAACAACCCATATAGCATCATGACCCTTAGATGTACGCGATAATTTAGTGATGAGATCCATAGCAATGTTATCCCACTTCCAAACCGGTATCTCTGGTTGTACAAGCAAACCAGATGGTCGTTGATGTTCAGCCTTGACTTTGAGACAAGTTAGGCATTTTGACACATACAAGGCAACATCTTTCTTCATACCAGGCCACCAGAACTTAGTATGAAGATCCTTGTACATTTTATCAGCACCAGGATGGATTGAATATCGAGACTTATGAGATTCGTCCATCACTAAAGTGCGAAGATCGTCTTGTTTCGGAATCCACAAACGATCCATGAAATAGAGTAAACCATCGTCCTTCGTTTCGAGTTTAAGCTCAAGATGATGTGGTAATTCCTTACCTATCAAATCTTGTGAAACACAAAACTGCTGAACTTGAAGAACACGAGTTTGGAGATCAGATAGAGTTCGAACAGAATGAAGCTTGACTCGCTCCTTTCGACTAAGCGCATCGGCTACGACATTCGCCTTACCAGGATGGTAGCGAATCTCGCAATCATAGTCGTTCAGGAGTTCAACCCAACGTCGTTGCCTCATGTTCAGCTCCTTCTGATTAAGAATATGCTGGAGACTTTTGTGGTCTGTTAAAACCACACACTTCATACCTTAGAGGTAGTGTCTCCAGATTTTGAGAGCGAAAACCACAGCTCCCAACTCAAGATCGTGAGTCGTATAGTTCTTCTCGTGAACTTTCAATTGTCTAGACGCGTATGCAATAACCTTACCTCGTTGCATAAGAACACAACCAAGGCCTAAGTTGGACGCATTGCAGTAGACAACGAAATCATTGTTTCCTTCGGGCAGAGATAGAACAGGAGCATCACATAGCTTCTGTTTTAGCGTTTGGAACGCTTCTTCTTGCTTGGGTCCCCACTCAAAAGGCTTATTCTGTTGAGTCAAAGCAGTGAGTGGAACCGCAATCTTTGAGAAATTAGAAATGAATCGACGATAATATCCAGCAAGACCAAGAAAAGAACGAATTTCTGTAGGTGTCGTTGGTGTATTCCAATCCTTGATTGCTACAATCTTGGATGGATCCACATGAATACCCTGTTTGTTGACTATATGTCCCAAGAACTGAACTTCTTTAAGCCAAAATTCACACTTGGAGAATTTAGCAAAAAGTTGTTCCTTCTTCAGGAGTTCCAGTGTCAAACGAAGGTGTTACTCGCGCTCGGCTCGAGACTTCGAATAAATGAGAATATCATCGATGAACACAATGATGAACTTGTCTAAATAAGGTTTACAGACCCTATTCATTAAGTCCATAAAGATAGCTGGGACATTCATCAGACCAAAAGGCATGACAGTGAACTCATAGTGCCCATATCTCGTGCGGAATGCAGTTTTGGGAATATCTTCTTCGAATACACGAAGTTGATGATACCCAGAACGCAGATTGATTTTGGAGAAACAGGTAGCACCTTGCAGCTGATCAAAGAGATCATCGATTCGGGGTAGGGGATATCGATTCTTGATGGTAAGCTTATTAAGCTCACGATAATCGATACACATTCGAAAAGATCCATCTTTCTTTTTCAAAAAGAGGACAGGAGCACCCCAGGGCGAAAAGCTCGGACGGATGAATCCTTTATCAGATAACTCTTGAAGCTGTTTCGATAACTCTTGCATCTCAGACGGTGCAAGACAATAAGGTGCTTTCGCAATCGGGTTAGCATTGGGTATAAGGTCAATATGAAACTCGACTTGACGAACTGGAGGCAAACCTGGCAGTTCATCAGGAAACACCTCTGGATAATCCCGAACAATCGGAATATCCTGAATACTCTTGTTCTTGCCTTTCTCCTCGGTGACATGTGCCAAGAAGGCAACATATCCTTTTCGTAGATAACTCTTGGCTTTCGTACATGACATGAGTTTCAATCCACCAGATGGTTTCTCGCCACAAACCTCTAGGACATCACCAGACGAAAGAGGAATACGAATGATCTTATAAAAACAAACTATCTCAGCATGATGTTTGGTTAACCAATCCATCCCCACGATAATGTCAAAACTCCCAAGTTGCATCGGTATGAGGTCAATGGGAAAAAGATGGTTATCGAGGTTCAATTGACAACCATGAATAACAGAATTGAGTACGAGTGGTTTACCAATAGCAACCTCGACAGATAAGGGCTTCCTTAGTTTAGTTCTAGGTATCGCAAGTAAAGGCTCAAAGGATAACGAAACAAAACTCCTATCGACACCAGAATCGAAAAGAATAGATGCAAGTTGATTGTTAACAAGAAACGTACCGTTAACAACTTCGTTGTCGCCCTCGCCTCGTTTGCGTTTAGATTGAATACCCGTCCACGAGCGGGATTCACATTTGCATTCACGTTTGCATTTGGATTTGCATTTGCATTCGTATTTACCAATCTCGGGTAGTTGTTGCGGAAATGACCCATTTCTCCGCAATTAAAACACGAACCAGGTGGGAACCTCGCAACATTCCATTGAGCTTGTGCTGGAACCTGGGCAGCCTGATTTTGACCAAAACGGTAAATGTTGGCTAAATGCCCAAGTCTACCACACGTGGCACACTGTTTACAGGCCTGTTGGGCAACATGGTGACCATTACATCGAGCACAGTGAGGTGCGGTACCAGCATACGCTTTCTTTGCAGGAGGTTGAATCGGTGGGTTTTGAGGGTTCTAAGCAGTAACTGCAAAGTTCTGGGAAGCCTTGTGCTTCCTCGACTTTTTAGAAGACTCACCCTGCTTCTTACCCTTACCTTTTTCCTTTTCAGAATCGGTCGACTTCTTTTTATCACCCTTGCGGGTGAGTTTACCCTTCCTGACTTGGGACTCGGTCAGGGTAGCCGACAACTCGATCGCATGACGGACTGTAGTAGGATTAACGCCGGTCATAATATCCTGAATGGAATTGGGTAAACCATCGATATATCTCTCGATTGCTTTCTCCAGTGGGGTAACCATAGTGGGACACAACAAACTGAGCTCCTCGAATCGATCTGTATAAGCACGGTGTTCTCCCCCGTCTTTTTTTCAAATCATCGAATTCTCATTCAAAAGCTCGAATTTCATGACGGGGACAGAACTCTCTCATCATGAGAGCTCGGAGCTCTTCCCAAGTTTGCGCCAATGCCACTTCGGCACCCCTATCACGCATCACTCCGTTCCACCACGTGAGAGCTCGTTTCTCAAACACGCTCGATGCAAACTCAACCTTTCGCGCATTCGGACACTGCACATGTCTGAATGTGCTCTCGATACTCTCAAACCACTGCAGGAGCGCGGTTGCTCCTTGTGACCCAGAAAACTTAAGCGGCTTCGCAGAATTAAAATTCTTGAAATTACACTGATTGTTATTGTTGTTGTTATTGTTTTTGTTGTATAACTCGTGGATTTGGATCACTACGCCTGGAAGCACAGCAGCCATTTGCTGAGAGACAAGGGTTGCGACTTCCTCAGCAGTAAAGGTTCGAGCTTCGCGTCGAGGAGGCATTGTCTAACAAGGAAACATGAGAAATGAGTGAGGTCGACATTTGGAGAAACAAAAGAGGTATTGAAAACATCGACAAAACACAAGGAGTGCGATCATTTGTTCGTTACCTCAAACAAACAAACGACACGCAGTGACAAATCAAAGTAAATGGGTCATAATAATGTATCGCTGAAGACATGCTCGCCTATAAGTGAACACTCACCCCAAGAGTTCCCAGGTAAGAGTGACTGGTCCGATACTGCGGATTTGTACGAACACTCTAGCCTTAGACAGAAAACTCAGGGTATAGGCATTCACTCTTCCAGTTTGCACGTGTTCACATTATTTAGACCCAAACTTTGATGAGATTTCGAAAATTCAGAGGGCACAAAGCCGAAAATGAATCAAACTGAAAGGGTTCAAAACCTTACAATCAATCATCCAAGGATAGATGATTAATTTTCGAGGCGGATTTGTTATTGTGTTCTCGTTGTGGTTATCACCTAAGGATAGGTGACGGTATTGTTTTAAAATCTAAACACAAGTAAACTTGCGTTAGGGTCCTAGAAAGTTATAGTCTAGGTCAAAGCAATGCTAATAACCTAATTCCCTATTACCATTGGCTCTGATATCAACTCTTCTGTCACACCCCGACCACGTTAAAACAACAAAACCATGGCGGAAACGTCGGGGAGTGTTGTAACAGAATCATCGTTTCATAACTATGGATACAAATGTTTCGTTTTATTGAATTATTAAGTAATGTATATTGTCTTAAACCAAACAAACAAATTGAACATCGTCTATTATCGTTTTTAGGTCACTAAAGCCACGTCCGGATCCTAAGTGATCTTGCTTCCTAGCTATCAACATCAAGCATTATCACCTTAAACATATGTAAAAACATAGTCAGCAAAGAAATGCTGGCGAGTACATAGGTTTTATAAGAGTATCGGAATCATGGCTCGTTTATATATATATATATATATATATATATATATATTGCAATACCTCGAAAACCTTGTTTTTGAAAAGTATGTAATATTGCAACATGATTAACCAACTCAAATCAAGATGGTTATAGTTTATAAAATCTGGCAGCCATGATTCTTAACCCCACAACATTTGCTTTAGTAAACCAATTCGTAAAACATCTCGTTAAAAACTCGTTAATAAAACTCGTATGGTTTATATCGTTTCGAAAACCTCGTTGTGTGATATCGTTTCAAAATCGTTTCCCAAGTGAACTAAATAATGACACGCAATGTAATATGATAGAAGCACTTATATATAAGATGTACCAGCGGCGTATCTACCATGATTCTATCCTGCTACACCCGTCCCATTATCTAATCACTACTCAAAACCAATCATTCGTTCAAATCGTTTACTTCGTTTAGGTCGTTCCAAATCGTTTAATTCGTCCCAAAATCGTATTCGTTTTAATTGTGAAACTACTTTTGGTCACGTCACTAATAACATTCAAACCTTCGTGACTCGACCACCTCGTTTATCGTATTAACAAACCACCAAAGGGTAAGTTAACAATCATCAGATTCGGTCGTTACCTACATAACCCCCACACATAACTATGGGTGTAGTCTGATAACGGGATTTGTCAGATCCTATGGTACCATAACCTAATACTGGTCGGCTTGATCATTGCTAATGAATGTCATTCGTTATGTAGTTACAACCAACAAGTTTCGTTCACATTATCAAAATCGTTATTAGCTTAATATAAACCATCTTAATCGTTTTAGAAAAACATCGTTAAAATATCGAAATCGTTTTGATACATATGAATCACCCCAAAACAATTGAAAACAGTAAAATATGGGAACTATGTACTCACATTGAATGAAGGGTATCCTTGATCTAAAGAACTTAGCGAAGCTCAGACAAACCAAGGAAATTCAAGTGGTACCTAGTAATCGGATCACTAGTAAATAAATCGACACCTAAATCGAAAGATCGGATAGAATGAGGTCTTTGTAAACCAAATGAGTGTTGGAACTCATGTGATATGGTTTAACAAAGCCTTCATCCTAAATCGGAACTTAGCCTAAGTGCTTTCGACCCGTTACGACCCATTAAGGTAGCTTATGCAACTTTAACGCGTCGTTTGCATAAAACTATGTTCGGATGGTTAACTATGTGCTATGTCAAGTCTTATATGCCCAATAATACCTAAACATGTTACTAAATCAGATTATATGTCAAAAGCATGTTCACATATGTAAAATACGGATTTAAGCTTCAAAAGGGCGTTTTAGTCATTACATATGGGCATACAAGCTACTTAACAAATAACTAACCAATCCTATGTGATCATAAGGTATAACCTCAGTGGTTATTCTCTATGTAACTATGATCACTAATCGAGCTTGGTCGGATCCTAAAGATCGACCAAACGGGTCGGGTTCGAAAGTTTAAGCGGTTGTTTAGACCGCTTAACTTACGACCTTAAACAAGCACTAAACTAATAGTGATGAGTTAAACATGTCAAAACAAATTTAACCTACTTAGAAAACTGATTTGGTATCAAAACAATGGGTTTTGATACCCGAAAATAGTTCCGTTGCAAAATGCGTGCTATAACGCATTTTGACCGAAACTTTGACTCATCACTATGCCTAGTTAACGTGGTAATCAGTAGGTATAATCGCTAAGGATTATAACCATCGTGATTACAATCACGTTGCAAAGTTCAATTGAACTTTAACTTGACCAATCAGTGGTCAAAAACGAAAGTCAAACTGTTGGCCAAACCGTTTGACTTTTTGCACTAACATAAATAAAAAGAATGAAAGAATGCTCACTAAGGGTCCTTGCTATCTTTTCTACAAATAATAATCAGATTAGAAGGCTCCAAACACTTGGGAGAGCTTCAAATCAGATGTAGAAGAGAAGAGAAGGAAATGAGCAAATGAAATGGAAGAGAGCTTGGCTATTTATAGTTTTTACAAGACCATTAGGATCATTCCTTGGCAAAGAGGGAATGATCTTGGCCATACAATTGTCAAGGAACTGATTAGAGACCTTGGAGAACACTTAAACTTGCCCATCACACAAAGAATTTGCATAAACAGCCCCTGCAGTTGCAACAGATTGCTGAATCTGAGTTTCTGGAACTGGGCACACTGACACGGCCCGCGTAAGATATGGGGAGGGGGTCTCGCGGCCCGCCTGGGCTCCCCAGATTAGCCAAAGTTTTGAAAAATTACAGAACAGGTCCCTGCATGTGTTTTGAGTCCATTTTAGGCCCTTTTGACCTCCGTTAAGCCATTTTCAAGGCTCTAAGGTCAATAAGGTTTAGAGGACTCAAAATGTGCTTGGAACACTCTCGGATGTCGGCTCGTTTGGTCGTACGGTCGAGTTGTTCGTTAAATTACGACGAAACTAAAACGGACGCGAAAACGAACCAAATTAAGCGACGAATGGAATTTTTGCATGTCGATCACTAAAATAAAAATATTTTAGTGTGTACAAAAATTTTGGATGTCCAGATGTGTTCAGAACGTAAGATATGCGCAAAAATGCAAACTTACGTCGTTTTTGACACTTTTAGTCCCTGTAAGATCAAATAAGCATGTTTTTGCACACCGAACCACTCAAAGCTTATTTCTAAGCTATGTTTAGGTTATTTATGGTATGTTTAGCTTATGATCAAGTTCTGGACTCTTCGATACCATACGAATCGGTATAGTTTCACAGTTTGACACATATAGTCCCTGCGATCGAATAGACTTGTTTTCAACACATCAAACCATCCACAACTTATTTCTAAGTTTTGTAAAGGTTATTTTTGGTATGTTAAGCCTATTTCACTATTTCGGAGTGTTTTTTGCATTAAATTGGTTATATTTACGCATTAGTGCGCGTATAACCTTCTAGAAAGCGATTTAGAGCTTGAAATCGGAATCGAATCGAATTGTAAAATCATCAAACACAAATACACATATAATAACACGAAAACGCATTGTTTTATTGATAATTAACATTGTTTTGCATTGTTCATCGATTAAAGATCACAGTTGTCACAGTAAGGCGGTCGTGGACCGAAACAAGAATGACAGGAAGATTCTCGTCAAGGAAGCCATCAGCAAGGGTAATTCATCACCAAGTCTGGCAGCGCGGACGGTTGGAAGTCGTCCTCATCCTTGGTCAGCATGTCAGTGTCACTCTCAGTGTCTGACGTAAATATCTCCGGCGCAGGTATAGTCTCATCATCTGTGGCGGTGGCTATAGGGTCGTCATCATCTGACAATTCGTTCCCTGAGGAAGGTGACGTGTGTGCCGGTACATAATAGTCATAGCATGCATATTCACAGTAATCATTAACACTTTGTGTATTGCAAATAAAGACAATTTATAATGTAATCATGTATTCATATATTCGTCCTAGTCTTCCCAGACTATCCCACCCAGCCTCTCAGACTGAACTCCCTAGTCTCTCAGACTAACTCCCTGGTCTCTAAGACTAACTCCCTGGTCTCTAAGACCAAATCTCCCCAGTCTCTAAGACTAATTCTCCCCAGTCTCTAAGACTAAATCCCTGGTCTCTAAGACCAACTTTCCCAGTCTCTAAGACTAATTCCCTGGTCTCTAAGACCAACTTTCCCCAGTCTCTAAGACTAACTCCCTGGTCTCTAAGACCAAATCTCCCCAGTCTCTAAGACTGATCCTCCCTCAGTCTCTAAGATGGATCCTCCCTCAGTCTCTAAGACTGATCCTCCCTCAGCCTCTAAGACTGAATCTCCCTCAGCCTCTAAGTGTATTTGTGCCCTTTGTTTGTAAAAATGTTTGTTCCTTGGATCTGGACGTTTTGTGTATGCAATGAAAACATGTCGTAAAACGTTTTCGTGAGAGCCCTAATGATCGTAGTCTAGACTCGAGAAAGAATCCTAGTTCGCTACGATCGAAGCTCTGATACCAAGCTGTCACACCCTGACTTTTGTGGAAGCGTGATTATGGTGTGACTTTCTTGTTATCATTGCATTCAACCATATCAAACAACTATATGATAAAACCAAAGATTTGTCATCCATAAAATGAGTTTAAACATAACAACATTGTCTAAAACGTAGACTTCAAATTCAAGTTTTACAAACCATATGAATTATGTAAAAGTTCACTAAGGACTCGTCAAAAGATATTAGTTGTAATCGAGGTTGGGAAGACGTGTCTCGTCCAGGAATAAGACACACTGACCAACCCAAAAGTCCATGGATGACATCTTTATACTTAACATGACTTGAAACTCCAACGCCCGCCAGATCCATACTTAATTTCCTGAAATACATGTAGTTTGAAAAACACCAACAAAAGTTGAGCGAGTTCATGTGTAGTGTATGAATAAGCCTTTAAAGTATGTCTGTATAAATGTATGTTCCTGGTATGTAGCAATAAGGAAAAACAGATCAATTAATGTGTAGCTAATACATTAATAAGTGACATGGCCTAGGAAGCACTCAAACCTGTATGCGTATTTCGTACCGGCCCCTCCGGCGGAACGACATAGTCACCACATGCAGCCACTCGTAGGCCCATGGGTAGGGCTCGCAACACCCAATAGATTTATCACTCATGCCCCTCAGTCCTTATACAAGGATTAATGGTCTTAAGACAATAGCCTACCCATTCACGTGATCTAGCAGTACATTCCTTAGCTAATCATACCATGTATAAAATGTTTGTAATCAGCATGTAACATGTATTTCACCCCCGAAGTTGTAAGACTGAAAACAGTTAAAAGAAAGGGGGGACATGAACTCACAGTATTGTGTCTTCAGTATGTGTAACCCAAGTCTCCTCAGCAAACACGACTACCTACAGTGTACTAATGTCTATTAGACGAACGAGCCGTGCCTTTGCTTAGTATGAAGGTTTTTGAGTTACGTTTCTTGTATTCCCAATATTATTCCAAGTTATAATTATTAGTTAAAATAATTATTTTAACTCTAAATTATACTTCATTTTGGAATAATTGTTAAACAATATTTTTGTATTAGTACTTCTCCAGTATTTTAACTTCGTATTTCCTTCCCAAGGATGGGGGGTATCTCATACATATGTATTCGTATTTTTGTACGTGTGTCTTTAGCCATGTATTGGCGTCGTATTCCGGTGTATTATTCCAATTAAAAATATACCAATATATTCCCAATATATATTTCCAAAACAAAATATTTTCAAGTCTCACTTAGAAAAATATATATAACTTATTTGTCAAAAATAATGTATTCCAAGAATATATATATATTTTTCCCAAAAATCATATATTTTCTAAATATACTTAGGAAAATATATTTTTAACTCCCCAAAAATAATATATTTTCTCTTTGTCGAAAATATGATATACTTGGTAATATGTACGAAAATCATATTCACTCCTTTCGTTTCCAAAATAATATTTGCCAAAAATATATTTATAAGAGTATTTTCCGTAATATTTCATAAGTTACGTTTTATCGTTCGGCTTTACAATATTAAGTGTGTAACTTACATTTCATTCCTTGTGATTTTTGGTATTATTTTGGAGTTGTAAATGTCATGGTATTTTGTTAAGTTATATTATTTTACCCTAAAATAATATAACTATTCCACAAAATAAACAAATATCCACACAAGTGTCTTAGTATAATATATATTCTAAATATATATTTATCCATTTGTATTTACAAAAACCAACCTCCGATACTTGTATTTTGTTACAAAAATTATGGCGAGGTTTATATTTGAAAAGCAAAGTTAAAAATACACTTGTAAATACTTGTTAGAAAATATTTTCTAAGTGTTTATATTTTTAGAAATTTTCGCCATAGTTTCCTCTAAAAATGGAGGTGTCCATGCTATTAAAGCATATCATTTTCTTTTAAAATCATCACAAACAATCAACAATTTAATCAACACTTCCCAAGTGCCAAAATCATGCAATTTATGCAACAACACGAACTTGAACTTTTATATAATCTTGTAGTAACTTACTATGTTGTTAAGTAAGCCTTGTTACCCTTAAAAATGTGGTTATTTGTTTGTAAATCTTATTCTTGTAAAATTTAGTATTTTACAACTTGTATGGTGATTTTCCAAAAATCAATCTTCTTGTATTTTTCTTGTTAACCATGTATTTCTATACTTTATTTACCACTAAAAACATAGTTACTTTCTTTAAAACTCATGATCATGTAAATCTTGTGTATAACCTTAGTTTCTTGAGAAAATATTTCTTGAGGTCACCCTTTTACAAGACTTGTATTGTGTTTAAATCATCTTTACATATGAAAACAATTTTTATTATTCAAGTTCATGCCTACATAGAGTATGATCTTGGTCTTTCACAAGATCATCACTTTAACTTACTAGATCATGTGTTTAATCATAATCTAGTAGGGTTCATATGATGTCTAACATCATAAACACAAACAATCAAGCAACAAGTAGCAAAAAAACACTAAATAATATGTATTCTTATGGTTTCAAGCTTTATGTTAGTGATTATGTTCTTATTCATTAGTGTTCTTCATGATTTGCATCATACATCATCTTTTAACCAACTAAATAAGAAGTAAAAATGGTATGTAGAAGATCTTACTACTAGCTCAAGGCTAGGGAAGAACAATGATGAATATGGAGTGGATAAAAGCAAACGAGAGAGGTCCTTGATGATCCACAAGCTCCAAGCTTCGTTAAACACCTTCTAGCACCTTTGTATGGACTTGGAATGAATGAGCAATGGATGAAAGATGGTGGTGGTGTTGATGCTATGTTCGGCCGAGAGGAGGGAACAAAGGGGGAGGATGAGTGGTGTGGTGAAGTGTGAGAATTCTAATCCATTTATGACCATCTTATGCCATTACCCAAAGTATAATATGTCTAAGAAGTACACTACAAGATTTTAGGAAATCCAAGGGAGATCAAGAAAAATTTAAGGTAATCTTGTAAGATCATGTAGGATCTTCCAAATAGGCCATGTGGCCGATTATGGCATGAGGGGGGGGGGGTCTAGATGTAAGTTTTATTCATAAAGTTATCTAGTAAATCAATTTCAAGTACTAACAAGATCTTCCCAAAATCAAATCAAATCCAAGGAGTGGATATGGAGGATTTTGTAAGATTTAGGTAAATCTTGTGTGGGGCCACCTTAAGTGAGCCGTGAATTAGCAAGGGGGGGGGGGGGTGATTGTAAATTTTGATGGTAAAAGGTAATTAGTGGAAGGTTACTTGCAAAGCTTAGTGTTTTAGTGTGTACCTTGCATTAGGTAATAAGTTAAAGTGTTCGGGAACCAATACTAGCTCAGAAAAATAAAAACAATGCTTCTAGCAATATTTCAGTGTTCCGGGTAATGTCCGGTTGTTCGGTTAGATACCGTTCCGTTAAAGTGCTAAGTTATTCCGTATAGTGTCTTTTATGTAACCTTTTGTGACACTTTTAATTCCCGACACTTAGGAAAGTATACAGGACCATTTTGCCATATTTTTGCATGTTACTAGCATGTAAAAATTCTGAATTTTGTTAATAAATGCAGAATTCTGCACTTTAAGTGGGTTTTAGGCACTTTCCGGCACTTAAACTATCACCTAGTGACGTAGTTTTATGGTCCTTACTTCCCTACACTCCATACTAGTGTAGTACCTTGTCTCTGGCTCATACTGGGCCTCAATATATTGCCTGTCTATGTACTGGCACTGTAAGTATATTTTCTGAGTTATCCGTTCACTATGATAACTGTGCTTTGTGCATCAAGTATGTCACTAAAGTTTATATGTAATGAATGGAGTGACAGTATGAAATATGATGCATATGTACGTATGTAACATAAATCAGAAGGCGGTTTAATCATCAGTTGAAATCAAGCACAGTCATTAAGCACAAATTTAATATTAATTAATTGTACGGACACATGCAATTTTGACGTTTGTCACAACATGCGACATCTGTTTATATGACTAAGGAGATAATGCCAAAGATAGGTCTTACTCAAATTCATTTTGAGTTTCATGGTGACTGTTTGGTACATTGAACTATCAAATGATGTATTATTATGAACCAATTCATAAATACCATTTGAAAGCATAGCTTTAAAGTAAAACATGTCATTCATCGAAATATAAATGTCATTGTTTACAAACTTTAAATCAAAACCATATTGTCTTATAAGGGAAACTTAAATAATGTTTCTAGTCAAACTAGGAGCACACAATATATTTTTAAAACAATTTCCAAACCATTTGGAAGTTTCAAAACATAGTCTCCTTTCTTGTAATGCTTATTTCTTTTGAACTCTTGCAATGGATTGAAAATATGAGTTCCACATCCGGTATCTAATACCCATGTGTTAGAAGAAATAACATTAAGGTCAATATGTTTCATAAAGATTGTACCCGAGGTTTGCCCCACATCCCTCTTGATTTTCAACCCCTTGAGATAGGTTGGACAATTCCTATTTAAATGTCCTATCTCTCCATACTCAAAGTATGGATCGTTCGTGGCAACCTTTGCCTTCTTATATTTTGGTTTCGGTGGTTGCGCTTTAGCCTTTCTTTTCTTTTCCCTTTGAATTGTCGTTTCCATTTGCAACATTTGCTTTGGTGTCAGGGCGATACCATTTCTTGTTGCCACCCTCATTGATTGTTAGAATGGATAAAGCCCTTTTATCCATATTGAGCCTTTCGAGGCGATCAATGTGGCTTTTCATCTTAAAGGCATAAGATGAGACCGATTGGGTTTCCTCCATTCGACATGCATGAAGCGCTCGAACCGTTTCGAAGTGTTCTACCCTTAGGAATATTTCCTATAATTGGGTAATCATGTCATACGCCCATGATTTTCAAAATCCTTTTGAATCTCGGGAATCATAATTCCTAACATGAGGTATGAGGCTTGCATAGTATCCTCGATATACTTAATCCAATCGTTATAGGCATCCTTATCTTCCATAAGATGTTCATCGGGATTAGGATCGTTCATCACTTAGGATATCTTTTCTTACTTAAGAACGATTCTTAAGTTTCGATATTCATCCATGAAGTGTTATGATTGAGACGATCCTTTTCAAGGATTGTTTTTAGTGATAGGTTACAGACGGTTTGGGTAATATTGTTAGCGGCCATCTACAAAATTTTACAAAGTTCAATTTTAGTATTTTCGATATTATTATATTTTAATTATTAATACCCTTTTATGTCTCATAGACAATTAATAATTAAAATCTAGAATCCAACGTTACATTTAAATATTGGTTAGGTGACCTTTATCCCATTATTTAAATTAACAAGGTAGTCAACGTTTGACAATTGCAACCCTTTGCAACTTCTAGCCATATGGGATCGGTTAAACATCTTTATGTTTAGTTGGCATGTTTAATCCCATCAACACCTTTGTTCCCCATGCTTCGGTGACCCTAAGTTCATGGTTTCCAAATCAAGTCGTCCAACTTACACACACACGTGAGTTTATACACATAAGTGGTTAGGTGACCTTTATCCCACAAACATGGTAAACCCACCTTGAACATACAAGTTCCCTCAAATGTGGTTAGGTGATCTTTATCCCACAAAAGAGTTCCCAAGTGTTTCGAGTGTTGTATAAAAGGATGGTGTTTGACTTGTTTTATAAAAGGGATTTTTGAGTTTTCAAAATTCTAGTTTAGAAAACATCATGTACCATACATTTGCATGCATTCAAATCCTTGGTACTTTTGTGAAAACAAATTTTCAAGGTTCTTTTTAATAAAACCCATTTTATTATAAAATCATTAATTTTAAATAACCTTTTATTAACCTCTTTAATGATTTTTAAAGAACCAATTTTAAGCTTGTTGTTGATTATTAATTGTTAAGCATGCATATCCAAATATCATTTAAACATACATAACAATAGGTGCATAACCATAGCCAATTATTTTGACCACACTAGTTAGCCGAAACAAGTGTGCCAAAAGTTCATTCCTAAGGGGTGAATATTGACACAAAAAATGTGTCGTTGAACTCCCACTTGATCCGGCATCCAAATGCTTCAAGTCTTCTTCTTGTGTTGTGATTTCTTCACATTCTTTGGGCTTCCAAATGTCTTTTATTTTCAGCTCCAAACTCCTTTGGGCTTCAAAAATGTGTTTTGGTTATCGGGCTAAAATCTCGTTAAGAACAATGAAGTCCTTTAGGCCCGAAATTAGCCAAAACCAAAAACGCATTTTTGTGTGCATCTTCTTTTACAAAAAAAATATCCTAATACATTTTTCTAGTAAAACAAAATGCACCTAATCTATTTATTTTACATACCAAATGAAAATAAATAAATTACATAACTTTACAAGTGGAAGAACAAAATAATAATTATTACAACCTTTGAAATAATTAAATACAAATCACAAACACAATCATTCAAAAAATTCACACAAGGTCATGGCTAGGTTATGAACACCAAAATATATATCCACATATATATAAAATTCAAGAAGCAAAAATGGTTCCTTTTTTACAACCTACATTTTTCGGCCAAGAATGAAAAACCGAAAAAGTGGGTTTTTCTCCAAACAAAATAATCATCCAGATGAAATAATTTTTCAAGATTCATTTATGCATGTAACAATATAATCTTGAAAAACAAAGGGATAACCATGGTGAAAATTTCGGCCATAGGGTTTTACCCAAACCCAAAACCCGAAAATTTCATATCCTATGAAGCATGCACTCATATAAGCGGCTCTAGATGCCATTGTTGGGTTTTTCACATGTTTATCAAAGTATTTTATCCTTATAAAATAAAAACGCAGCGGAAAAAAATATTTAAAACATGTTACTTACAAGATATAAAACCCATTTTATATGTAAAACCCAATACCCGGATCCATATACGAACATGCATGCTATCAAAATAAAACATAACCATAGGGTGTTTAGAATACTACCTTCCAAGGAGTAAAAGATATGAAGAAGATGACGCTTCTTGAATGGTAGTCTTCAAGTGTAGAATACCTCAAGCTTGTATACCCCAAGCCTTCCAACAAACACTTTGATTTAGCTAGGATTTTACACTCATGAACTCACTTGAAAAATCCCTCTCTTGGAACCAACCCTTGGCCGAAAATTATGAGAGGAGTATTAGAGTTATTGCACTTGTAAAATGAAACTTGAAAACCTTTTGAACACCATATGTATGGCCAAAAATTAGAGAGCATTTCCTAGAGGTTTTTCAAGTTCATATCTTCCATTTTTGTCATACAAAATTGTTAATAAAAGTAGTGAGAGAATGCCACCCACAAGACCCAATCATAGGCCATCTAAACATGCAAATGCATGCATTTTCATTGGACCAAAAAATGGTCTTGGGAAGAACATGTTGGGGGGCGGCCTACATGTTTTTTTTAATAAAAAAAATTCAAATTTTCTTTTATAAATTATAAGTCTTATATATATAATTTTATAACTTTTATAAAAATTATAACATCACATGTTATAAGACTTATACTACTTTTATTATGTTATTTAACCAACTAAATAACAAAATAAATTATTCTCTGAAAATAAATTATCCATATAATTTATTAGTTTGTCAAGTGCAATTATTTAGAAAACCAATTTCTAAATGTTGTAAGTGTTAATTTTTATTTGTTTGATCATATCACAAATAAATATTCTAAGTGTTTGTCTAGCTTGTATTTGGGTGTGACTCGACTTGGATCATAACATACTAGCCACATCAATTTAATATGTGTCTTGGGCATACAGAGTCCAACAAAGACAACATTTCTGTATGGGAAGGTGAAGGAAGAGATTTACATCGAACAACCCTCTAGTTTCATTGATCATGAGAAAGAAGGGTATGCCTACAAATTGGACAAGGCTCTATATGGTTTGCACCTGGTTCCACGTGTCTGGTATGCAACTCTTACGGAGCATTCGCTGGCTCATGGATATACTTGGGGAACCATTGATCAAACGTTGTTCATCAAAAGTGTTGCTCAAGATTTCATTCTTGCGTAAATTTATGTGGACGACATTATCTTTGGGTTGACAAATTAATTCATGTGTAAGGAGTTTGAGGAAGTGATGAAAAAAAATTTCGAGATGATCCCTTTAGGAGAAATGATGATGTTTCTAGGGTTATAAGTTCGTCAAAGCTCAAAAGGAATATTGATTCATCAAGGAAAGTATGTGATTGACGTTCTTGCCAAGTTCAAGCTCTTAGATTTAAAGCCTATGGAGTCTCCCACACGGATAAACCCTTGTTGAATGAAGCTGCTGAAGGAGTGCATGTTAATCAATCTTTATACCAGTCAATGATCAGCTCATTGATCTGTTTGTCAATTTGCTCGTTATTAGGCTAATCCTAAACTCTCACATCTTACTGTTGTGAAACAATTTTTTTGATATCTTAAAGGAGCTCCATTTTTAGGGCTCTCGTATCCACAAAATTCGAACTTTGATCTGTTTGCTTTTTCTGACATGAACTTTGGAGGGACTGACAGGGATATGAAGTCGACTTCAGCTGGAAGCCAATTCCTAGGAGATAGGCTTATCTTATGGCAATGCAGGAAGCAGCAAATAATTTTGTTTTCCACCACTGAGGCAGACTATGTTGCAGCATCTACGTGTTGTTCCCAGGTTGTTTGGATGCAACATTAGCTTCAGGACTACGGTCTGACTTATCTTTATACCACTATTTACTGTGATAATGATGTCACTAGCCATATTGTTAGAAAACCCAGTTTATCACTCCAAAACCAAGAACATTGACAATAAATTTCATTTCATTAGATGATGCTATGACAGAGGACTCATTAAACTTGATCATATCTAAAAATTGATGCTAACACAGCGGATCTTTTTACAAAACCTGTCAGCAACTCTAGGTTCTTGGTGTTTGTGGACCTTCAAAAAATGATACGTTTCACCAACTAGTTTTCGTTATTAAAAAATTTATATTTTTGTCTGACCTGTAAATTTGGGCATTAAGTATGCTACTTTTACACAAATTTAGGGGGAGAAAGTTTTGCGGGGTATGAAATGATTTTCATGTTAAAAGGCTAAACTAACACATGTAAGGCACAATGGCTGAAAAGATCAGGCTCTATTGGGATGTATTGGTAGGCTTTGACGCTCAAAATGATAAAAGATACTTAGTGATATAAATATAATGAACTATGTGCTTTTGGCTAACAGGTCATGGCATATGATTTCATGGTCTTAAATCTTGTGTCGATAGATTGCCAATGTCTGAGGTTTTGGATCTTTATGTTGTTGAGTCGTCTAGGATATCATGGATGTCCTTCTGTTGCATCCAAATTATATGCAGACCAAGGCACAGTCGGGATATCTTAAAAGAGCCAAAAAGGCCAAAAACCATAAGGAAGAAAATCTCAAAATGAGAGAATTTTGTGTGCTTACAAAGAAAAAATCGTACCAAAATGGTATTTTCCTAACCCTCGTCGGATATATTATTGGTCATTCTGTTGTATGAAAGTACTGACCTGCTCACTAATAGTTTGATGTTGTAAATCAAATGGATGAACTCAGTATACTCACTTGCTACGATGAATCGATGTGCATACCTTGATCGTGGGGGTATGTCATGGAATGGGATACATAGGTACACTAGTATAATATTACCTTAAACATATCACCAAGTTGAGAATTGAAAGTTGAGCTTTAAAGTTTAAGTGGACAAATATACTGATAATTGCTTAGGCCAGTCTGAGTAATCTCGTGCTGAAAAGTGTTCATTTGTAGCTGTCTGAGAATGATTTGATCCCATTACTACTTGTTTTTAAATTATCAGTTTTTAAATAAAAGTTGGCTGATTCGTAAAATGCTCGAAGGTTTTGTGTCAAAGAGAAAAGCTAAAAGGCCTGAACTTGAAGCTTTGGGCCCACGATAAACCTTGTGTGCCAATGCTGTAAAAATCCCAAGAAACATCAAGTCTCGAAATCTTATGGCCCAAATTAAATGATGACTCTCGGCCTTCACTGGTATAAAAGAAAGTAAAGGGTTTTCTTTTCGAGACATTATTCTCGAAATCCATCTACATCCTCCCAAGTGTTCTCTAGTCTTCAAAATGTTTCTGACTAATCAAAATTATTCAAGACATTAAGGTAATTTTAATGGAGATTTGAGTAATATTTGCAGGATTAGATGTATTGGATTAAGGATAGTTGGAAAGGTGACGACTTTGAACAAAGTTAACAGGCGATGCTACGGTGGTTAAACCCTTAAAAGGACTAAGTATCATTAGGTGCACTGTTGACAAAATTTTTCAAGTGTAAAGTTTTTCTCGATAAACGTGCTTTGGTGTTTAACTGTGTGACAACCCGCACTAAACCAGGTATCCGTACAACTTAATTAATGATTAATTACTGCTTAATTACTGTGCTTGATTGAACTAGCTGATGAACTGCTACCTGCATACTGATACATGCACTTACTTGCATCATACTTTATATGCTGTCACTACATTATTTACATACGGCACCTTAGTGACAAACATGATGCACAAAAAGCACAGTAGCACTAAACGGATACACAGTGAACATGCTGATATGACCAGCATCAGGCAGACACTGCCTCTAAGGCCTGTTAAGAGCCTCAAATATTTTGGCTACACTGGTAGTGAGTGTAGGATATAAGGGTTGTGGTACCGCGTCTCTAGGAATAAGTTACAGTGAACGGATGTGCCTAAAACGTACTTTAAGTACAAAACACAGCACTTTAATAATTTAACCAGCTTCTAGCTGACTAGTAAAGTGCCAATACATGGGAAAAATATTACTAGACACTTTCTAAAGTGTTGGAAATTAAAAGGTGTCACTAAAAACAACAATAACGACACTTTAAAGCTTTTGTAACGCTTTACGGATTACTATCCAACCGAACAACCGGACTTTACCCGGGACATGAAAATATTACTATTTTCACTAATTATATTTTTCTGAGCCAGTTAGGGTCCCTGGTTACCCTAACACCCGTCATAACACATAACATACAAGTAACGGGGTTAATTACTTAACTAACCTAATTAACCTAACTAAACTCCCTAACTATCTACTTGTAACCGAACTAGATACCCCCCCCCCCTCCAATCGGCCCTAACTATAAGGGGACATATCTTGTACTAAAGATTGCATGATCTAATCCATGTCTAATATCTAGTTAACACTAGATCCATTGGTTAATAACCTCTAATTTTCCTATAAATAACACTAAACACCTACAAGATCATTCATCACTTAACACCAACTTATCTCTCTCTCTCTTGCTCCCTTGGCTCTCGGCCGAACCCACCCCCACACCTACAACCACCTTCGGCCTCCATCATCATCATTCCAAGCTCATACAAACTTGAAGGATCACGTATTAGGAGCCTCGGAGCAAGCGGAACACGAAGGACCTCTTTCGTTTGCTTTTATCCACCTCTTTTTCGTCAAAGATCTTCCCTAGCCCCGAGCTAGAGGTATAACACTTAAATCTCATTTTTAAACTTGTCTAAAGTGGGTAAAAGGAATATTGTCGGTTGAATCTTGTTAAGATGAAAGTTGATGCATAAAAGTCTAGTAAAATTACTAAAAATGGTGGTTAAAGACATATAATTTGTGTAAAAGTCGTAGGACTTGAAATATGTGATTATTGAGACCCGATCTACAATGTGGTAGCTCGGATCACAATTTAACCCGGTTTGGTAAAGTCATGGATCTTAACATAAGGCTATTTAGTAATGTTTAAACCTTAAAAGAACATTCTGAGTTACTTTTTCAGCCGCCTTCTACAGGCTGTAAACAGACTTTAAAAACTCGAAAAACGGAATTTCAAAAGCCTAAATCGTGTCATTTCGAAAAACGAAGAAAATGGCGCTGGAATCGTATTTTTCTGATGTCGGTTACTATTTTAAAAACCTGTTTTCGTGACAGCAGCTAAGGCTGTTTGTTACTGCAGTAAATTGGGCTGTGCGTTTTCGATCACAACTTAAAACCCGAACCAAACCAGCCCCTGAAACTTTTATCTAAGATGGTCACGGATGTATTTGTGACCCTCAAACTGGAATTTCGATAAACGGACATACGAGGAATTTTTGACGAATTTTTCCGTAAACTGTGATCAGAATGTGACGAATCTGATCACAGTTCGGTAAACGATTTTCTATAAATTATTGATAAGGAACTGGACCCCGATATTTTTATACAATCATTTTTGGGTCGATTAGGACGACCCGTAAAAATTAGGGAATTTTTGGAAAGGGTTAAGTATTTTATTTAGTCGTCCGAAAACAGTCCAGTTTCCACATATTGAAACTGTAACGACATGGGTAGCGTTTCGCGTGTTAAAACGTAAGAATTGATTATTGATGATCGTGGGTTGTTTTCAAAAAGAAAATGATACGCTTGAAAGCGTGGCCACCTCCAGTTACAGAGGAAACTCTGGCGAAATTTTCCTGAAAACCTAACACTTAGACTTTTTACACAACAAGTGTTAGAACTATTTTTTCGACATATTTTCGAAACATAAATTTCGCCAGCACTATATTTTACTAAATATTCGGAGGTGGGATTTTCACAAAGATTAACGTGATAAGTATATTTGTCACAACACTGTTTATGATTATTTTGTGAAAATACATAAATATTATTTTAGAGTGAAAATAATATTTACAAGCGTTAATGATCCCAAAACTTTGCGAACGCTTCACAAACATATAACTTACACCGGTAATTACATTACCACAAGATTGACAAAACGTAACTTACGCACATGTATTGTATCCCCCATCCTTGGGAAGAAGCATAACTACCAAGTGTATACGGAACAAAAACACGAAATAGTTGTCTAACTATTTCCCGAAGACATAAACTATAAAGCTAAGGCACGGCCGTCCGTCTAATAGAATTAGCACTTGTAGGTCGTTGCACAGCTTACTGTATTGGAGACACTTGGTAGAGACGCGCATTCACTGTGAGTTCATGTCCCCCTTTTCTCTTAACCGTTTTCAGTTTTTAACTGCGGGGGTGAAATACATGTTACTATGATTACGAATGTTTCTTACATGGTATGGTCAGCTACGGAAGGAACTGTTAGGTTATGTGTCTGGGTAGGTGAAACCTTAAGAACATTAGTCCTCGTAGTGCAATCGAGGGATACGAGTGGTAGGCCTATTTGAGCATGACAAACACCACCCATGCGCCCTAAGGTTGGACCATGTGGTGACCTTGCCATAACACCACCCATGCGCCCTAAGGTTGGACCATGCGGTGCCCTTGTCATAACACCACCCATGCGCCCTAAGGTTGGACCATGTGGTGACCTTGTCGTAACACCACCCATGCGCCCTAAGGTTGGACCATGAGGTGACCTTGTCCTATCCCCACCCATGCGCCCTAAGGTTGGACCATGTGGTTACACATTAACTAATATGTTTCCTTATTTGCTTCATACCAGAGTTCACAAAGCATTCAATGATTATAAAGGTTTATTCGCGCGCACATGCTAAACACATGAACTCGCTCAACATTATTGTTGATTTTTCAACTCACATGTATTTCAGGAAATTAAACGGATCTGGCACGGTATGGAACGTTTTCCGCTGCACTTGTCATGGAGTCATCAGGGTTTAGGGGATGTGTCTCTTTCCTGGACAAGACACAGTCCTTAAACCACGTTTATGTTATGTTATAAGTTGTAATGTCTACTGAACAAGGTTATGGTTGTATGTTAAAACAATGGTATTGTGTTGATTTTCAAAACTTAATGGATGACTTGCATGGTTTTTAAATTCATATAGCTTGTTATGATTAAGCTATGGTATTAAGAAGTCACACCAAAAATTAACCACGCTTCCGCAAAGCCAGGGTGTGACAGCTTGGTATCAGAGCTCTGATCATAGCGAACTAGGATTCTTTCTCGAGTCTAGACTATGATCACTAGGGCTCTCACGAAAACATTTTTCTGCATACCACTTAAGTCCAGATCCACACTTTTTACAAACAAATGTTGAGCACATTTTATTGGTTATAGACCCAGCTTGGAGGGCTGAGGATCGGTCTGGAGGACCGCGGTGATCAAGGTAGTCGAGCACGTTGGTTTGTTATAGGATCGATCTGGAGGATCGAGGTTTGGTTTAAGTGAAGGATAGAGCAGTCTTGTAGACTGAATGAAATTGGCTAGTAAGACTAGGGGAAGTATGTGATACCTTACTTGGTGACTTATGTGATTAACTGATTATATGATTGATTATTATACGTATATGTGTTTGTGTTACAAACGTATTGCTTTCATCAAGTACTAGAAAGATGGGCACTACGAACCCCATGACCATAGTATCAGACGACATAGTTCAACGAAGCACGAGGTGTACATTTCTGATACTACCGGCACAGACAATGACGACTTTTAGCCCTTTGTGCACTGCCTGAAGTCGTAGCAGAGCCTACTGATGGCCATCTTGTTGGGAATTTGCCACTGGCGGTGATCCCCGCTCCTGTGCCCCTTGCCGCTTATCTCGTTGCTGATATGCCCCCGACATTGCCTCTGAAGACGATGTCGAACTATTAAGAGGAGGACCCACTTGAGGGCAAGGCCCTCTCGCTGCTAGCATTAGACTACTGCATGCGGACGCTCCTGTAGGGGAAACTCATGACCATTCCCCTATCCCAGACTCATTTGAGTTTCTGACATCCGCATCTTCGCACATACAGGGAATGCATCACTACTTACACGACGCCGACTCTGATATGGCATCACTAGCTGCACTGGATCCCGCACACAGTTTTGAGTTTGATCGTGATTATGAGGACAATTCTGTTTTTCCGCCTGGTGTTGATCCAGACCATGACATTGAGTTCATGCACTTAGACCAGCCCTTGGGGGATTCTGTAACCCCTGTGATTGTTGATCCAGCTGATTTTGAGATGGAGTTTTTGATTCGAAGCTAGCCGTGGCCCCTGAGCCAGGCGTTGCTCCTGACCCCGCATTGGAGTATGACCCTGTTCATGCCAATGCACTGGCTGTTGCTCCTTGATTGATCATCTGCTTGGATGAGAGAAAATTTGGGGTAACTGTGCAAGACAATTTATTATTACGGGGGCCCACGTAATAACGATTTGTAGTGCACAGGAATCCTGGTGGACTCTGCAGGCCAAGCTAATGATAACCAATGCAGCAGGAAATAACTTAAACACAAATGACCTAGGCGATGTAGCCTCGAGTTCATTCTATTACCAGCAACAAGCCAAATTGACAAGCCTATGTGAAGGCTCAGGAATTTATTTCCCCACTTATACAGTGAGTATATTTGCGTGTGAAATGGGGTGTTTACGTGATGGCTTACGTTGCTATATATACCCCATAAACAATTGAAACGTTTTCTAACCCGCTTCATGCCACTTCAATAAAAGAGAATGTCACCCAGACGTGACACAAACACCAGTACGTTGCCAAGGATAGAAGCCGAGCTGCAAGAACGCATCTCACGGATAAATGCACAACATGAGGCCCTCCACTCTAAGTAAAACGATGGCATTACTGGAGATAACCCTCCAACTGGCTGCACCTATAAACAGTTCCTGAACTGCAAGCCTTTGAACTTTGATAAAACAGGAGGCACCGTTGCATTTGTTCGTTGGTCCGAAGAGACCAACTCCATTCTAAGAACGGGTAACTGTTCGCCCCAACAGAGTGTTACCTACATCTCGGGGATATTTCTAGATGGCACACTCTCTTAATGGAACCTCCAGGTTCAGACCCTTGGCACAGACACTGCTTATACACTGAGCTGGGACGAGCTCAAGGAAACGATTGAGGAGAAATGTTGTTTTAGGACGGAAACTCAGAAACTTGACGTGAAGTCCTGGAATTTGAAAATGGACGAACCAGAAATTCCTGAACTTGTCCAGCGATCGCACGACTTATCTAGGGTCGCCCCCCCTACTTAGTCAAACCGGAGTTCAAAATGGATCGAACAATTCACTTGGACACTCGCACCCCAGATCAGGGGTATGGTTACTACCTCGAAGCCTCGACCATTGCAGAGGCTAATTTATTTATATCATGAGATGTTATGTGGATGATTTATTGATAGCATGAGATGTTATGTGTTGATAATGTTGAATGCATATATGCATTTTATTTGCGATGACCTAACCTACGTGAAACATCTTTCAGAAAATGCCTCCAAAACGGGGTGTACGCATACCCACCAACGAGGCGGAACTTCAGGGAATCATTGCTGCAGTCATCGCACAATACGACGCCCATCGCTCCGAGCACAACGGAGATACCTCAGGAAGTAATCCACCCAACGGCTGCACTTACAAGCATTTCTTAGGATGTCAGCCCCTACATTTTGACGGCACTGGGGGTGCCGTAACTTTCGTACGCTGGATTGAGAAGACGGACACTGTTTTGCGTGCGAGCAAATGCGCCCCAAGAGATCAGGTCACGTACATTTCCGGGCTGTTCCGAGATGGGGCTCTGTCATGGTGGAAACTTCAGGTTCAGACAATGGGCGAGGCTGCTGCATATGCTCTATCATGGGACGAGCTGAAAGAGCTAATGCATAAAAAGTACTGTTCGAGAACAGAAAGCCAGAAGGTAGAAACTGAGTTCTGGAACTTGAAGATGGAAGGTCCAAAAATAGTTGAGTATGTGGAGAAGTTCCAAGTTCTATCGCGTATCGTTCCATACATGGTAGATCCGGAGTTTAAGAGGATTGAGCGCTTCATTTGGGGATTGGCACCTCAAATCATAAACATGGTAACGGCATCAAAGCCTGCAACAATCACTGAGGCCATCAATCTAAGTGTAGCCCTGACGGAAGAGGCAATCAGGATGAACAAATTTTCAACCTCTGAGGAGAAGAAGGAAACTCATGTAGAGTCATCTGGGGATAACAAGAGGAAGTTGGCGAATTTCAAACAGGGTACCCAGTCGAGTAGCAACGACAAGGCCAAAAAGAGAAAAGAGTACACGGGTATCCTACCAAAGTGCGACAACTGTCGACGTCACCATAACGGGCGGTGTAGATATGGAAAATGTGGTAACTGTGGCAAGGTGGGACATGTCAAGGAAACGTGTCGGCAAGGTACTAGACATGGAAATAGAGGTCAAGATGGTAGCGGAAATCGCGGGGGAAATAACGACGACAACAACTATCAAGGCAGGGATGGTGACGATCAAGGCTGTGGCCAAGCATGCTTTAATTGCGGTGATGTGGGGCATTTCAGGAAGTATTGCCCTAAGAACACTCAGGCAAGTGGATGAAAGCTCAATAGTGGGGATAGAATCCAAGCGTGGATATCGGTACGTCTCGAAAAAGTTAATGTTATGCTCTATTTGACAGTATTGCCAAATTTTAGCTTCAGAAAATACAGTTGTTTTAGTAGTAAGTAACCTAGATACCCAGTTCTCGATAGAATAAGCCTAACGGAAGCTTCGACGTGATAATTGGGATGGACTGGTTGTCAAATGACCATGCGGAGATTGACGTCCACGCCCCGACGACGAACGGAGGAATGATCGTGACTCATGGAGCAGGATACGCTCCTGCGGACTATAAGAAGACCCAAAAATTCTCGCACAAAGGATGTGTTGCATTCTTGGCTCATGTTATGGAAAAGGAAGTCGAAGAACCAAAACTCAAAGGTATCCTTGTGATTGGAGAATACCCCGAAGTCTTCCTCGAAGACTTGCCGGAACCATCTCCTCACGATTAGTCGAATCCCGCGTCGACTTAATTCCGGGCACTGCACCCGTAGTCGATGCATCATGGCAACTTACATTTTCGGAGATGCAAGGACTGACAGAGAAGTGTTAGCAATGGTTAGAGAAGGAAGATAACAGACCAAAATTTCCTTTTGGGGTAATCCCATCTTTTACCCATCAAAAAGAAGGACGATGATTTTCAATAAACATCAACTACAGAGAACTGAAAAAGCTAACGATCAAGGATAGATATCCTCTGCCAAGAATCGACGATCTGTTCGATCAACTTCAAGGTTCAAGCTCTTACTCTAAGATCGATCTTCGATCTGGATACCATCCATTAAGGATACAGGAGGAAAGTATCCCGAAAACAGCCTTCCGAACTCGTTATGGACACTACGAGTTCCTCGTTATGCCATTTGGTTTGACAAACGCACCTGCAGTCTTTATGGACTTGATGAATAGGGTTTGCAAGCCATACTTAGACAAGTTCGTGATTGTATTCATCGACGACATCCTGATTTACTCAAAGACGAAGGCTGAACACGAACAACATCTTAACCATATTGGAGCTGCTAAAGAAGGAACAGCTGTACGCCAAATTCTCTAAGTGCGAGTTTTGGCTACGCGAAGTCCAGATTCTTGGACATATGGTTAATGGGGATGGAATTCATGTTGATCCCACAAAGATCGAGGCAATCAAGAATTGGGAAACGCCTACAACGCCAACCGAGATTCGACAATTCTTGGGTTTGGCTGGCTACTATCGAAGGTTCATCGAGGATTTCTCGAAAATCGCTCAACCTTTGACGCTCCTCACGCAGAAGGATAAGACGTTTGATTGGGGAATCAAACAGGAGGAAGCATTTCAGGTATTGAAGGATAAGCTTTGTAACGCGCCAATCTTAGCTCTACCAGAAGGTACTGATGACTTTGTGGTATACTGCGACGCATCGCGTCAAGGATTGGGTTGTGTGTTGATGCAACGCCAAAAGGTCATTGCTTACGCATCACGTCAACTGAAAGTGCACGAAAAGAACTATACCACCCACGATTTAGAGCTTGGCGCAGTAATTTTCGCTTTAAAGATCTGGAGACACTACCTGTATGGTACGAAGTGCACAATCTTCACAGATCACAAAAGCCTACAGCATATATTCAACCAGAAGGAGTTGAATATGAGGCAAAAACGATGGGTTGAGTTGCTAAACGACTACGACTACGAGATAAAGTATCACCCAGGGAAGGCGAATGTAGTCGCCGATGCCCTAAGTCGCAAAGAAAGAATCAAACCCATAAGGGTTAGAGCTTTGGAAATGATCATACGAACCGATCTTTCCTTGCGCATTCGTGCCGCACAAGAGGAAGCTCTCAAGGAGGGTAACCTTGAGGAAGAATATCTCCGTGGAATGGAGAAGCTTTTGGTACCAAACGAGGAAGGAACGTTATGTTTTGAGAAAAGGATTTGGGTTCCTCTATTTGATGGATTAAGGGAAGTTATTTTTCGACGAAGCGCACAAGTCACGGTACTCTATCCACCCTGGATCGGATAAGATGTACCAGGATCTCAAAGGTTATTAATGGTGGCCTAGGATGAAAGGCGACGTTGCTGTTTACGTGAGCAAATGTTTAACGTGCGCTAAGGTTAAAGCGGAATACCAGAAGCCTTCGGGACTTCTGCAACAACCTGAGATTCCCAAGTGGAAATGGGAACAAATCTCAATGGATTTTGTTACAAAACTGCCAAGAACGCCAAGAGGCCATGATATGATTTGGGTGATGGTTGACCGCCTAACAAAATCCGCACACTTTCTGCCGATCAAGGAGAAAGACAGTACTAGTAAACTTGTGGAAATTTACATGAGAAAGATCATAGCACGCCATGGAGTACCTCTCTCAATCATCTCTGATAGAGACGGAAGGTTTGTGTCAAGGATATGGCAATCCTCCCAAGGATCTTTTGGCTCACAATTGAATCTGAGCACTGCGTTCCATCCGCAAACAGATGGCCAGAGCGAGCGAACGATACAAACCTTGGAAGACATGCTGAGGGCATGTGTTATGGATTCGGGAGGTAGCTGGGATAAACACTTACCTTTGGTCGAATTTTCATACAACAACAGCTACCACACCAGTATTGGTGTCGCGCCATTTGAGGCCCTATACGGACGCAAGTGCCGATCACCACTATGTTGGTCTGACGCAGGTGATAGGCAGCTTGCTGGTCCCGAGATCGTCCAAGAGACGACAGATAAGATCGCGCAAATTCTTAAACGCATCGAAGCCGCTCGCCACAGGCAAAAGGCCTACGCGGATCCAAACCGGAAGCACGTGGACTTCCAAGACGGAGAGATGGTGTTATTGAAAGTTTCACCCTGGAAAGGGGTAGCACGTTTTGGTAAGCATGGAAAGTTAAATCCGCGCTACATTGGTCCCTTCAGAATTCTGGAAAGAATTGGGACAGTAGCATACAAGTAGGATCTACCTACTGAA